>JADLZN010005234.1:0-160970 GCA_018155175.1 Sinocyclocheilus anophthalmus | reverse complement strand
TTACTGCAGAACATTCATTCCTAATTATGCCATTTTTGAGCAGCCCTTATGAGCCCTAACGACAGGGAAAGGGCTGAGGTCATGTGACAGACTTGTTTGGACAAGCGAGGCTGAGGAAGCATTTGATAACATGAAAGTGCAATTGGCTATGGCTCCAACGTTAGGCCTTCCTGTCATAAACCGCCCGTTTGTACAAATGGTCGATGAAAATAATGGTTTTATGTCTTCTGTTCTCTTGCAGACTCATGGTGACAGACTGCGACCTGTGGCTTATTTCTCAACAAAACTTGATGCTGTAGCTGCAGGACTTCCACACTGCCTGAGAGCAGTGGCAGCGGCCGAGCTAGCTGTGATGGCCTCAAGAGAATTTGTAGGCTACTCTGATTTGACTTTAATGGTTCCACACGCAGTCTCCATGATTTTGCAAGAGCAGAGAACGTCACATTTGTCTACAGCCCGATGGCTGAGGTATCATATGATTTTGTTGGACATGCCAAACATAACTGTGAAACGATGCACAACTTTGAATCCTGCCACCCTTCTGCCCACACAGGAGGATGGCGAGGAACATCACTGTTGTCTGTCAGCGCTCGAACAGGTGTGCACACCACTTCCAGACCTTTTAGACATACCGATTGATAATTGTGACAATATCCTGCTTGTGGATGGGTCTGCCTCGAAAGATCCACAAACAGGGCAGAATAAAGTGGGTTATGCTGTAACGAATGAATTTGAAACTCTGAAGTCTGACAAATTACCATCACACTATTCTGCGCAGGCAGCGAAACTGGTCGCGTTGACCGAAGCGTGTAAACTAAATGTGTGACGATATACACAGACTCACAATACGCTTTCGGGGTCACGCATGACTTTGGAGCTTTGTGGAAGCACAGAAAATTTTTAAATCAGATGGGAGGCCGATACTAAACGCATCTCTGGTATCGGACCTGCTCGAAGCTATTCTGTTACCAGACAAAATTGCGATTTGTAAATGCGCAGCGCATACTAATGATAAAAGTTTAATTTCAACAGGAAATGCCAGAGCTGATATGGCTGCGAAAGCAGCGGCAGCGGATCAGACTAAAGATAATAGTAAAAGCGCCACTTGCGCACAAGTTGACATTAATCTTGACATTTCTCCTTGTTTACAGAGTATGCAGTCTTTTTCCAAAGGAGCTGAGAAAAACAACTGGAAGGCATCAGGCTGCAGCCTTGTTGATAGTGTGTGGAGATCCGTTGTTGGAACGCCTTGTTTACCCAAACATTTCTTTCAACATTATGTTAAGTTGACACATGGGTTAGACCATGTATCAGAAGGGGGAATGATTGCACAGATGAAAGAATTGTGGTTTACCAAGGGCTTAACAATATTCGCTGAGAATTTTTGCAAAAGATGTGTTATCTGTAATACACAATGTGGCACGAGGCATCAAAACGCAGCTGGTATCCCAACCGGCCCCAGAAGGGCTGTTTGAGTACTTAATGATCGATTTCATTGAATTAACCCCTTGTGGGAAACAGAATTATTGTTTAGTGATGGTTGACATGTGGTCCAAATGGGTTGAGGCCTTCCCAACATCAAAACAAGACGCGGCAGCAGTAGCAAAGGCTCTGCTAACAGAGATTGTTCGAGAGGGGGGGGGGGGGGGGGGGGGGGGGGGGGGGGGGGGGGGGGGGGGGGGGGGGGGGGGGGGGTGGGGGAGGGTTGGAATACCAAGAAAAATCAGTTCTGACAATGGAACACATTTTGTCAATGAGGCAATAAAACAGGTGGGTCAGTCCTTAGGAATTGATATGAGAACACATTGCGCATATCACGCCGCCAGCGGAGGCGCTATAGAACGAGAAAATCAGACAGTAAAGAACAAATTGGCAAAGTGTTGTGAGGAAACCGGACTCTCATGGGTGAAAGCACTCCCAACCGTGTTAATGTATATGAGAATGAGAAAGAGAGTCAAAACAAATTTAAGCCCATTCGAAATTCTCTTTGGTAGACCACCATTCATGGAAATAGAAGGGGGAAAACGCAGGCTTCCATCAACGGATGTGTGAGAAAATGAAATGTTGAATTACTGCAAAGAAATGTCTTGTCTGCTATCCAACATTTCTGTGCAGGTGAAAGCTGCCCAGATGAAGGTTGCTGAGACGTTTCTGCATAAGATCAGGCCGGGGAATTACGTGGTAATTCGTGACCTGAGGAGGAAGAACTGGAAGACGAAACGGTGGCGAGGGCCATTCCAAGTTTTGCTGATAACACACACGGCGGTGAAGATCGGAGAGAGAGCTACGTGGGTGCACGCCAGCCACTGCAGGAGAGTTCCACCAATATCGGAAGGGCAACAGGAGGAGGAGCCTCAGCAACAACAACAACAACAAGTTCAACAATAAGCCCCAAGATCAAACCCAAACACCAAGTGCAAGAGCAAGGTCACTCAGGAGGAGTGATAAGGCCGGTGTGCAGAGTAAAACCATTTGTGCAGCCACAACCAGAGACATTGATCATTGCAAAGAGCTGAAATCACTAGACAAGATGGATCATTCAAGACCATGGTACCCATTCAAACTGCCAGGAATGTGTGGACTTTGTAAGACTACATTCATTTTGACTTTGATATCAGTGACTTTTTGTTTGATAATTTTGTGCTTCATTGAGAGCTTGAAAGAATGGTCTGCGGAAAAAACACACCAACTGGACTGAAACATCCGTGCTAAACAGCATCATCAAACAACGTACAAAAAGAGACACATTCACGGAAGTGGAGCCGGTGAAAGGACTGTACGAAAACACCATCACAATAGAAGAGGGATCAAGTGTGACTTTCAAGTGCAAACCATTCCAGGAGAACTGTCTCGGGTGCGATGGACATACTAAGGAGTACGCACCTTTCTACATCTGCGAAAGCCCATGTAAATGGACCGACGTGAAAGCATACGCTTATAACCACAAGTCAGGATACGATGAAAGATTTCGGGTACACGCTGAAGACAAACTGAGTAACAACAGGTATGGGATGAGAGTGGAATTGAAACATGCAACACGTGCTGACCAAGGCAGATATTACTGTGCCCTGGACTTGACTGGGACTGACTGGTATGAGACAATAGACATTATGGTAGTCAAGGCAGCCAGACCATGGACCGCAACGACGATGACACCTTTCTTGTCACCTGTGTCACCTGAGGTCGAACAAGCTACTGAAGAGGAACTGGCCTGGATGGGGGATGGAGACACAAGCAAAGGTCAGGTAAATCCTGAAGTACAGAAAGCCATGATGAAATGCCAGGGGAACAAAGCCTGCGCGCTGGCAATACTGCAGAAAGAGGAACTGAAGATCAAAACGAGCTGCTGGATGTGTCTACAAATGTCTCATGCCTGGAAAACTGTCCCTCTGACGCCAGCAACAGCCAACGAAACTAAGT
Source organism: Sinocyclocheilus anophthalmus (assembly GCA_018155175.1). NCBI lineage: Eukaryota > Metazoa > Chordata > Actinopteri > Cypriniformes > Cyprinidae > Sinocyclocheilus > Sinocyclocheilus anophthalmus. Next base: position 157,550 of record JADLZN010005234.1, on the reverse strand, counting down.
GTCTTATTCCTCAACAAATGACTGATGTGCTAAAAAACTGTTGTGGACCTGGAGGAAGGAAGGACACCAACGAAACAGCCTGCTGACGACTGTGACCACATACAGCAATACAACAACACTGATATAGCAATTCCTCCTTTGAGGGTAACATATGCCCAGGGTGATGTTTGTGTCTGTTTCAACAGACCGAGAATGTTAAAGACCGGATGGTCTGACTGCAGGATCAAAATCAACGTACAGGACGGAACAATGAACAATTGTACAGCAATCATCAACAACAAAGAAATCAACTTCACATGTCCATTCCACAAACCGAACGAAAGTTCACCAGCCGCGGTGTGGGTGTGTGGCGACAGAGCTTATCACCGTTTGCCTAAAAAAGACTGGTCAGGTTGCTGTTATCCAGCTTTGATGAATGTGGGGACTTCTGTGTATTTACCAAGCAAAGTAGGTTAGAGGGAGAGACGAGACATTAAGATTTTGCCTGGGGCTTTGCCAAATCATTATGCGGGGTACACACTAACTGATCCGTGGACGACACCAGGAGCAAATATAGGTTGGTCCATTTTCTTAGGGGTGGGTACAGCAGTAACGATTAACAAGATTAATGGGTTAGCATGGACGGTATTAGCAATGGCCAATAGCACAGAAAATGCTTTGACATTAATAAGTGATGAAATGAGGCAACTGAGGGACGCAGTCATTCAAAACCGTTTAGTTCTTGATATGCTTACGGCAGAAAGGGGCGGAGTGTGTAAGATGCTGGGGATATCTTGTTGTTTTAACATTCCTGATTACAGTGATAATATAACCAACATAATTGAACACACGAGAGAGGCCGTAAGAGAACCTGAGCGGACTGACAACCTGTGGGCCGAGTGGGTTATGTCTTTGTGGGGAGGATGGATGTACTGGATAATTCAAACTGTTCTGCCAATTGTAGTGATAGGAATTCTGATTCTGTTTTGTTTGCCATGCATTATGAGGTGTATTTCCAGCTCAGTACAGAGATTGGTCAGGGCTGGGACGCCCATACAAGCAGTAAAACTGACCAAAACGATAGATAGTGAATACAAATGTGATGATTATGAGAGTGACGAGAGTGATGACATTTACACAGAAATGTGAAGAATGATCAGGTATACGAAAGTCAGACATGAGGAGTATAACTGTGATGAAATGACTTGAAACAATTATAATCATGTATGAGTTTGCTTAGAATTAGAAACAAGCGGGTTTTTAAGTTGTTATAATCAAACCTAATGTTAATGAATCCAAATCGTTTATCAGAGAATGATAAAGAGGAGGAATTGTTGTGGGAAAATTAATGTTTTTCTCTTTGTGTATGTCACCTGAAATGCAACAAAGACATCACACAGTAAAACAGAGAGCCTTTGAAGTCTCTAGGGCGGATAATTTAATCAGGAAAGACAGAGGGGTTAGTACTTTTGGCCTCACGGGTGTGAAGGCACACAAACACACAGTAAAAAAAAACAAATGATCAGAAAGAGCCTTTGAACTCTTCAGTGCAAGAAAGACAGGGGGGTTGTTGACCTCACAGATGTGAAGATAATAAAAGCCCAGGGGGGTTAGAAGGACCATTGTTTTTTCTTTCTGAATACAGCTAGGTGTGGTTTAAGGAAAACCTTCAAGAAGTGGGGGTGATAACAGTATAATAAGACTGTCTGCTTTCAATGTGATTTCAGGTCTGTTGTGTTTCAGGGTAGCTGCTGAAACATGAACATACCTCTTTAAGGAAAATAAACTTCTTTCCTTAAATATAATTTGATTCCATGTCTCTTACTATGTGATGCTATTTTGTTAATAATTGTTTTTGCACAACACTACTCACCACAAGAATGGCAAAGTATGTGAGGTGATTACAGCTACATTCTGTCTCTCTGTCATGGATTTCAACAGTCTCACAGCCGTCATATCTCCAATTCACTTTAATATCTGCAGATGCACATCAACAAAACATTCAGTATTTGTGCTTCATTTAGCATTGAAACATTTGCTTGATGTCTAATACTGAGTGTTGGTTATTGTTGATGAGCACACCTTTTCTTGTGTCCCATGAAATGCATCTTCTGGAATAGTTAGCCTTTTTAAATGAAATAGGAGAGGTCAGGAAGAAATGCATCTATAGTCAGAGCAGTTAAAAGAAAGTGTCAGGCTTGTCACCAGCCTTGTCATGTGGTTTTCAGTGTTAAGGAAATGGCAGACACTTAGTCTACTCAGTGGAAAATTATGTGAGCTATAGTTGTTGCTAAGCTTATAAATAGCCTTTTAACATCACAACAAACAGGGTATTACTTAAAGCTGCAGTCCGTAACTTATTTTGGTTAAAAATGATCCGAAATCAATATTTGAGCAAGTACATAACCAGCCAGTGTTCAAAACTATCACCTTACTTTAGCCGATTCACAATGGTTAGCTTATAATAATGTTTTCTAATTTGAGTGGTATTGGTCACGTCTGTAAACATAAAGAAGTTGTCCCGGCTACTAGACTATCACATGTGAGGATTCTGCAGGTAGCGGATCGTTTATAGCCTTTTCTCGCAGCAGCTGGAATAATTACATTTATAATTTTGATGGCAGATTGTAATCCAGAAAGGTTTATGTGTTTATGAAACACATGTGAATGAAATTAAATTATATTCCAGTTTTAAATGTGCTTCTGATTACAGATAGCCTGGGATTACTCAAGATTTGTATTTTAAAGACAACCAGTTTGAAGTGAGCATAATTTGCTTTTTGGGTTAAAAGAATTTCTTAATATGAAATTCGAATGGTATGACAATTAGATTAGACTGTGCAGAAATGGAATCACACGCTAATACACACTATACACATAGTCATGCAATGCTGATGTTGTTAACATTAACAATTTGAGAATAAAGTATAACAATAATAATAATTTGCACGGTTTGATGTGATATGAGCTAACCAATCTTTAGATTAAATCACCATTGGTAGCACGATTTATTGTAATGCTTTTTTCCTCAGTTGGACAGAACAAGCGTGGCAGACTTGCTACTTACTTGTTCAGATGACAATATACGGTGAAAATGCTTATTTGGGCCATATATTCCAAGACGTAGGCTAGAATCTGTGATTGCGAAGTAGCCTAGCCTACAGTAAATATCCACACCGGTGCGGTGACTGACTGCCACACACACACACACACACACACTCCTCAAAACATTAGATTCATCCACGCTGGAGCCGTGCCGGCGCACAACCCCACACAAGAAAGATAATTCCGCAAACAGCTGCAATTGCAGGTTTGAAAACAAAGATGGCGACAAAGAAGCAAAACTTACGGACTGCAGCTTTAAGAAAGTATTAAAAAATAGTGAACATGCACAAAAAGACTTACTGGGAGAGGAGAGTGATGAAACCTGATTCTGACAGGTTCTGAGAGGTTTTTGATGCTCTCATTCTCCACAGAGAGTCCAACTATGTCATTCAGAAGAACTGCATCAGACGATCCCCCCTACACAACACAAACACTGTTATGTCATACTGTGCATTGCTGTATATGTTGGTAGGCCAATGGAAGCTAAAAAATACACATGATTTATGTCTGCTGGACAAATATTGTCATACCTGAAATAATGCTTTGTATTTGTAGTAAGTACACACCACTTTGGATGTGCTCCTTGACATTGATTTCAGGCAGGAGGGAAGATAAACCGAGGGTATCATGTTTGGTGCTATAGTTCGAGGGGCCTGGAATGCAACATTTATATTTATTCATATGCTAGAAAGAGCCCTTCCTGTGACTCAAAGGTTATTTGAACTTTCTGCTTCTATAAGGTGAATGTTATTTACTGGCAGAGTGAAATTGAGTCCTGTGAAACCCTCCTTCATCTCAATGACTGTGCTCTGAGCACAAGGTAGATCCACCCGACCCCTTTCATTGGATTTCATCACTACTTCCTCTATCCTGCAAACATTTTTTTTCATGTTCACACATGAATGGAGTAAAACAGCATGATTATACAATATACAAATATACTAATGCAAGTTTTGAAAATGTTATTAATGCATCAAATATCCAACGATGCCCTTGGAACTTCATGCATTAAAAGTGATCATAAGTTAGAAAGCCATTGTAGTCATGGGTTAAGCTTCCTGTTTGCGGCTCAACCTCTGTTTTTCACTCATACTTAAGCGTGTCATGATTGTGCTTTTATAAGCATGCACAACATCACCTCTTGCTATCTGCATGATAGACCACATCAGTTCATAACACTCTAAAATAATAGGGAAACTAACAAACTGAAATAAAATGATGATTGGCTCACATGTTTGCTCCACTGGGCTTCTTACTTGCCTCATCACAGAATTTCTTCTCTGCAAGTGGAAAAACAGAAGAAATATATTGAAACTAAAACTAATTACATGCTCAGAAACGCTGAACTCACAAGTGAGCTCAGTCAGTGTATATTGATATCTGTAGCTTTCAAAAATTGTAATACAACAAAATGTAAAATATTACACTAAAGTTTCTTACTGCAGTTGATTGTATCTCCTCGAAATTTATATTTTTCCATGACATCATAACTGATGGTATCACCCTGGATGCTGCCATTCACAATGCCATACAGAGCAGCAGCTTCTTGATCCCCTGGTGAGAGGTCAGTGCAGCACGTTCCTTGAAGACCATTTGGTCGACACAGAGTGTGATTCTTTCCATTGACCTGCACTATCAGCAGGTCCAGCAGCGGCTCCCAGAACACACAGAACTGACTTTGATTTTTAAGAGGGGTTGATTTTAGATTAATGGATGAAGACTGTGTGCACTTGGCTGTGATACTGCCCTGAATAGAGAGTGTGCTCTCATTGGCTGAAATCTCAATTTCCTTACAGCCTGTTTTCAAATCATACTTCAGATTTCGGGATGCACTGCCATGGCGCCACGTTCCACACATCTTAAAGTCTCTGTCATTTTCTGCTGCTGAACAAAATATAGTAAAAATTAAAAAAGAATAAATGTATGTTAAGCTGCAAACTTTGTTTTAAGAATTCAAAACAAACTATCTGAACTATCACATTGTAATGTGGGGTTTGGGTTTTGTTTCATGTCTTTTATTTTGTAATTGTAGTCATGTTCCCTGTTTGTGTCATGCTTCCCTTGCCTCACGTCTCTCTGCCTGGTGTATGTGTCATGCTCTCATTTGGTTATTGTCTAGTCATGTGATTCCATTGTCTGTCACGTTGTCTAGTCAGTGTCTTGTTTCCCCTTGGTTTGTTCTTGTCATGTGACCCTCCTTGTTTCCTATAAGTAGCTTCATGTTCCAATTGTGCCCTCGTCGTGTATTGAATGTGTGAGTCTAGTCTGTTTGTGTCAAGTCTGCTCATGCTATGTCAAGTCAAGTCAAGTCAAGTCAGTTCAAGTCAAGTCAAGTCAGTCAAGTCAAGTCAAGTTCAAAGTCCTGTGTCTTGGATTGTTGTTTGGATGTTTGGATCACTCTGTAAATACACTGCACTTGGGTTCTCACTTACGCTCGCTTTCAGTCGCCTTCAGTGGATTGACTCTTTACACACATTTTGTTGTTACTACATGGACAAGCACAAAATATGGAAAAAATGAATTCATTCTCCTTCTCCATTGTAGCGCAGTTTGAGTAGATCTGTGGCATTGACTGTCCCATGGCTTGGTTTAAGTTGTGGGGAGGGCATTATGGGATTAGTTATAAACATAAAAAAAATTACAATAATTTTATTTCATCCTGCTACTATCCTTTAATTACTTTTAATTATATCCTTGAATTTAATTTTTTTAGAGACACTTTCTTACCTAGAACCAAAGTGAACAAAAGACAGATGATAATCCACATTTGTACAGTCTTTGGATTCTGCTTCATAAATGAAAGGTACAGAGAATTCAGTTAAAGAAAGATGAAAATTATGAATATCTTCATAAATGAAAAGGTACAGAGAATTCAGTTAAAGAGAAATTAAAACATGCTCAATGACATGTTTTAATAGTCAGACATGGGTTTCCTATATAAATATAATAATTCCACTTGAAATGTCAAAAAGTCTAAAATATAAAAGTCTAAAAATGTGGTCCTCTGAAATGAAGTCATAGCTCAGATCTCTCACAAACTCAGAATCCTTGTGATAAAGTATCACAGTCATAGGCCACATCAAGTAACAAATTCTTGCAATTTAATGAATGAGAACACATAAAGTACATGCATACTCAACCATCATCTCTAATTAAAAATGCATCAATTTGTCACATAAACATGACACATACTAATACTTGTTTCAGTTAAGTTAATGGTGAAACAGTAGCATTAATATTTTGCCATATGCATAACATGAAGTCTTACTGCTATAATGACACATAACAGAGTATATAGGGAAGACTATGTCTGTCTGGATTTTAAGATTCTGCCATCAACTGCAAATGTGTGCACACTTTGAAAAATAAAGTTCTCTGATTAAAAACTTGATAGACACAGCGAGAGATCTACTCACTTGATTAACATCTGCTGAATTCTATCTCACTGTCTCGTCTATCTCGTCTGTTAAATGCCAAGGTGAGTCAACGACAATGACAGAGACAGAGACAAGGATGGCTGCTTGCAAATAAATGTGCTATTGATAAAATAAAGCAGATAATTGATGAATGAAGAAGAGATATGATAACTACATATAGAACCTGTATATAGAGGACATGTAACACTTCCCTCTTCATCGATTGTGAGAAACAGATGCTCTCTACAGACTTCAAACCAACTCTCTCACGGTGTTCCATTAGCCCACTAAACCTACTCTCAGACCACAGTAAATAACCTATTAATAGCACAGCTACTCAAACAAGACACTTACAAACTAACTCAAATCTATCTTCTTAGAAGCACATATACAAGTAGATGGAAACCAAAATTTCAAAGCCTTGACGTGCAAAAAAAAAACAAGCAACCATAGTTCACATTTAGACATAAAATGTCATTCAACATGATATTTATTAATTGCAGGATGAAAATGATAAAATGGTTGACATTTTTTAACAGGGTAGCCTGTAATCTCAAAGCAGTGAAAACTGGCCTGCTTTGGCCTGCATGCTCTGGCCATTTTGTCATGTTTAACTAAATAAAGTCAAAGTGAAGTAATATTTCCTGGCTGTGAGAATGAAACTTTGTGTTTCTTGGGACAGTTGCTGGGTGGAGTACAGGTGTGATACATTTCTTATGTGTCCCTGCTTTATAATATTTTCAGCCTGAAGGGCACATAAGGAAAAATAAGGTCATTTATTTCCAGTAGTGGGAGGTGGTTCATGTTGTATAAAGGATGGGTGTGTTCTGATGAACCATTTACAGGAAGAAAACATTATGTAATCCCAAAAGGAGGTCTGCAAATCTTTATCCCCTGCAGTGTTTGAGCGAAAAAATACTTTTTATTCTGTCCTGGGCTCAGTGTAGAGCTTTGCGGTGTTAGCAGTGCAAAAGGTTGTCTAATAAAATTGAGTTCCTTTAAAAATATATATATATAATATATATATATATTTAAACGTTCTACGTTCTTAGACATCATGAAAAGTAATATTTAATATTCAATTTCTTAACAAGCTATCCCAAAATGATTAAAAATTATTTTGCTAATTGCTTTTTTCAGTTGTCAGTATGTTAATTTAGTTTACTTTAAGCCTTATTTTAAATACATCCAGAATTGGTGGATTTACATGCTGGTTACTATGATAACTGCTGTAACTGAGAATATGGCTCCCCCTCGCGGACTTTTACATGATTTTCAGGAAGTTCTTTGGCTCATGTTCTATAGCAGGGGTGTCGAACTCCGGTCCTGGAGAGCCGCAGCCCTGCAGAGTACAGCTCCAACCCTAATTAAAACTCACCTGCCTGTAGCTTTGGTAACCCTTTCAGAACCCCCTTGAATTAGCTGTTCAGGTGTGTTTGATTAGGGTTGAAGCAAAACTGTGCAGGGCTGCGGCTCTATAGCGACTTTAGTTTACATATTGATACTCGACAGGTACCCGCATAGCATTCTGACTCTTAAATCAATGCTTTAATTGCTTTAATTTGCCTCAGATCCTGTTCTTTTTACAAAACTGCAATTAATATTACGCCCATTCTCTAGTGACCCACTCTAAATGAATCCAGTCTCTCGGACTCCCTCTGCTACCAATTATAATGCTCTTTACACCCCTTCTGTATCCAGTAGGGGGTGATTTTCAGAATAGAGATGGGCCCCTCCTGATGATGATAGGATAGAGAAAGATGCTGCTGCTTTGGCAGAAGGCCTTCACAGTTTGTTCATGGGTAATCTACACTGCCACAATCATTCAGATCAGACCTTTCACTTTAGAAGTGGTGCAGAAGCTAAACAGATTCAAAAACTGATGTGTTTTTTCCCTGTGAGCTCCATTTTCTCACTATATAAAACATATGCAAACTTTTTTTCTTTCAATATACGGTTTCACAACAGTAAATTAGATTTTTCATACTATCATTTCAATGAAATCATCTCAATGACATTCTATATGAGATGATTTCATACAGAATGTCAGGCTTTACAGGGTTACTCATATTCATTTTAATGCGTTTTTGGTACCATTAAATTGCCCCTATTATGCCATTTCCAATATTGCCTTTGATGCAGTGTGTAATTTAGCTGTATGTGAATGTAAACGATCGGCAGAGTTGTAAAGCTGAAAGGTCACGATAAATAAAGTTATTGTCTCCCAAAATAAAGAATCGACTCTGAGTCTGTACAGCCTAGATGAGTCCTTTTTCTTCTTTTTTTTTAAATGAAAGAAGAATGATTGAACAAACAAAAATATTAACAAGTAAATCCATATTCACAAAATATAAGAGCAATCTTAAACTGTAGAACAGTGTTTAAGAGAAGAAAAATAAATAAAATAAACAAATAACCACATCGTAAAAACAAAATAAAACACAAAATTTAAAAAAAATTATAAAAAAAACAAACTAAACAATAGTTCAAATTTTCTTCCTTTTTCCTTAGGACTTATTCACAGATTGCAGCAGGGGAGCTATATCAGAAAAAAAATTCTCCATGAAATCTAACAATATGTCTTTCGTTTTGTTATTAATTTGCATTAGAAACTTTTTCAAAGCTTCCATTTGTAATAAAAATAAATTACACTTTGGTATGCATTTCGCAAATTTCTGTTGTTTATGAATATAATATTTACCTTGCAAAATGTAAAAGTTAACGACATAATCATTTTACTTTTGTGTGAATAAGTACAAATAACATCTTTTAAAGATAGAACATAATTAACATTTCTTCGCAGAAATAGAAAGGCACTAACATCAGACCAAAATCTAAGAGACAAATCACAATTATAAAACAAATGACACAAGTCTTCCTCATGTGTGTTACAAAAACTGCAAGTATTGTCAATGTCCATGAATTTAGAAATAGCTACTTTACATGGGTACATTTTGTGAAGTATTTTGAAATGTACCTCTTTAACTTTGTTCAAAATACTACATTTGTAAGGATTTGACCAGGTCGCTTTCCAGTTAATATCAGACATTTTTGCATTACAAAAAAATGATTTCCTCTAGGGGAGATTTTATGTTTTGATTGCAAATTTTGTCTAATATTTTTATCATAACAAGAGGAAGAAAATATTTCAATATCATTAATTTTTAATTCTGGAAATATCATTTTCATTGCTTCCAAAAGAGAGGTGATTATTTATTAGTTGTATCAACCCATTTGGAATAGCTTTAACCACTTGTTGAAATTCTTTAAAGGGGATCGGAAAGTTGTAAACATGCATAAAGTCTTCATAAGACAGAATGTATCCTCTCTCATAGAACATATCTATAACAAAATAAATATTCCTTTCAAACCACCTATGCAAAAATAACGATTTATTCCTAGAAGTAATAAGGCAATTGTTCCATAAAAGCATGTTATGTGGAGAAAAGTTGTGATGGAAACAAATTTTCCAAGCCAATAGTACCTGCTGGTGAAATTTTGATAATTTAATAGGCAACTTTCCTGGAAGAAAGTTACATCTCAGAAGAAAAGATAACCCTCCAAGTTTTTGAAAGATACATTGTGGGATAAAGAACCACATAGAATTATCATTTTTTAAGACAATTTCTTAATCAATTAAGTTTAAAAGTATTGTTAATGTCAAAAAAATCTAAGGTTTCTAATCTAATCTAAGGTAAGGTTTATTTTTCCATGTAAAATCTAAGAAGGATTTATTGATATCTTTGGAAATTTCATCACTAACATACATGGAAAGAGCAGGGTAAACAAATCTAGAAAGGCCTTCAGCTTTGGACAGTAATACTCACAAAAATGGTAAGATCCCTTTGTAGCCAATTCAGCCATATTCAAGATATGTTTAGTTTTCTCGATTTTTGATATAAAATTAAATTATTCACATGCCATTTTATTTTTAGAAAGATAGATTCCAATATATGTAACCCAGAGTCTTTTACTGGTATATTTTCAATAGGTAAGTCTATAGAATCGTGTATGTATAAAATTTCACATTTATGAAGATTAAGCTTTAGACCAGAAGATTTAGTGAATTTGGTAATACAATCCAGGGCTGTTTTCTCTTGATTTTTATCTTTCAAAAATAATGCAGTGTCATCTGCCAATTGAGAAATTTTGACTTCTCTGTCAAATATTTTTAATCCCAAAATGCTTTGATTGTTTAAAATTTGAATAGAGAGAAGTTCAGCAACTAATAAAAACAGAAAGGGGCGTACACCTTGGCGTACACCACAATGGATTCCAAATCTTTTAGAGGTTCCCGTATTCAGAATAATAGAACTATTAATATCCTTGTAAAACATTTCTATAACATCAATGAAGTTATTCCCAAACCCAAAAACTTTCAGAGAGTGAAGTAAGAAGCCATATTCAATTGTATCGAAGGCTTTACAAGAATCTAAAAACAAAATAAGAGCCCCTGACTCTATCTGGTCAGAGAAGTCTAAAAGGTCAAAAATAAATGAATATTGTCACTAATATGTCTATTTTTTTCATAAAGCCTGTTTGAGATTCATGAACAACTTGATCTATTCCTGATTTTAATCTTCTAGCATATACTGATGCAATCTCCTAGACGAGTCCCACTTCCGTCACGGCTACAGTTTGGGCAGACCTGGCCTAGCCTATGTTCTACGTTGGCCGGTGTAGTGCCGAAATTTGCACCCTGCCAGATTATGCACCCCCTAGTATTTGTAGGTTTAGGAGTAGGTGTGGGGGAGGGGTTAGGATTATGGGTGGGTTGGCATTAGCAATCAGTAAGTGACTTCAACGAGGGGGTGCACTAAATCTTGTCAGGGGCACGAATTTGACCCCGCCCACAAGCACGTCATTCTACTGACGACTTCTTCTCTAATCTCGGGGAGTTCAATGTGGGATTCACAAAATGCTTGCTGTTGAAAGATGGATTAGTATCCTGTTTATTTGGACCAGCTGCTCCACTGAATCACAACCTGTAATTATGATAGATAATAGATGTTTATATTTTCTATAGAGCGTTCAAAATACAGAACTATTGAAATAGGCATATCCTTTCCGACACGCACTGTACGCCGTAGATAAATTACAACAGACTAGGGCATCTGACCATAAGCATAGCAGGCTCACGGAAAGGAGGGGTTTAGAGAGATTGAATCTTAGAACTGCTTCGAATGAATCATTTGAGAATCGCAGGAAATTTAGGTGATATTAAATGTATATTTTGAGAAAACAAAAGCGTTTTTTTGACCTTGCATGCATGTAAACCTATTGTAGGAGATTCCCAAAACAATATTAGGAACCTTAGAAATGGCATAATAGGGGCACTTTAACTGTAGTAACTATGGCATTTTGAAATAAACAACAGTAACCTTATTATATTTCTTTAAGGTACTGTCAGCTATCTCACATATTTTGGCAAAATACAGTCTATTGCATAGTGGTGTTGTGACAAAAAGCTTCCAGGCTGGAAGTTTGGTGACGGTGAAGGCGCCGCCTCCGTTCTGTTCAGTTTTCCCTCCTCTTCCATCCTTTGCTCACATTGCTCTCCGTTCGGTGGGAAAATTCCTGCTGGAACATCCACGGTGGATTTGAACTCGGGGATTGTATTGGAAAAACAGGGATCTGCAACACACGCTGGAGGATTTTATTCCATGTTCTTTCTTTTATTGTTCAGGTATGTGCATGTGCTAACGGATCACGGCGTGATTACAGATGTATTGTTGGGAATGATCCGAACAGCGGTGTCGACTGACATTCAACACGACAGTAATGTACACGGAGACGTCGTTTTGGACACGCTGAACTTCCCAAATATGCAGTTTGCCTGTGAATTGCTACGCTGTTTACCCTGAAGCTGATGTGGTGCTGTTACAAATAGCATCTTGTTGCTTTGAGTCACGTCGTTGGAAATGTAGTGACTAGATCCTGTGTGAATTACAACTGTTATGAAGGTTAAAAAGGAAAAGTTCAGCGAGGTTTCATTGTTGTTCGACTTTCTATTACCGTTTTTGCATCAGACTTCATATTAGTATTGTTTTTATGGTCTTAAAGTAAACAAGTGAGCGATAGGGTACAAGTTTGCAGTTGCACTATTTGGAACAAAGTCCACTTCCTTTGCAAGCCAGGGTCATTCATTCATGTTGTACGGCATGTTACAAACTTAAATGTAACCCAATGACTCAAAGCAGTTCAAATGTAGACTTTCGAGGAGTTGTGCTTTTAACTATATATTATTTTCTGAAAGAATACGGCGTTATTTAGTTCATAAAGCCCTTTAATGCAATTGTTTCCCTATGTTCAGCATAGAGATACAGTACATATCTTTGTGTCACTGACTGGCTAATGACAGCAGAAAAACAGGGCTTTTAAGACCATGACATCTGTTTTCCTCTGGGCTGGGTTGTCCCCTTTAATGCCCAGTTGTAATATAGGTTTGAAGAAAAAAAAAATGGGGGCTTCCTCTACACTAAAACAGTGTTAATTGGAGGTCACACAAGTTCCATAAAGCCACAGCCATGCTCACTTTTTCCACACTGGAAATAGCAGTGGAGCATGTTTGGGAAGCTCTGGATCGGCGTATACAACAGCGTATTCCAGTTCCTGCCAATATCAAGCAACTTCGCACAGCCATTGAAGAGAAGTAGACCAACATTCCACAGGCCACAATCAAAAACCCTTTATCATAACCTGTCAACTCTATGTGAAGGAGATGTTTTGCACTGTGTGAGGCAAATGGTGGTTACACCAGATACTGACTGGTTTTCGGAACCCCAATACAGTAAAACTGCACATTTTATTGGCCTTTTATTGTGGCCAGCCTAAGATACACCTGTGCAATAATCATGCTGTATAATCAGCATCTTGATTTGCCACACCTGTGAGGTGGATGGATTAGTGAGAAGTGCTCACTAACACAGATTTGGACAGATTTGTGAACAATGTTTGAGAGAAATGGGCCTTTTGTGTACCTAGAAAAAGTTTTTGATCTTTGAGTTCAGCTCATGAAAAAGGGGGGCAAAAACAAAAGTGTTGTGTTCATAATTTTGTTTCTGGTATATATATATCTATATATCTATATATATATATATACACACACAATACAGTAAAAAACAAGGTTGGGTAGATTAGAATTAGAAAAATAGAAAGCTATTGTTTGTGTTGGTTTTTTTTTGTTTGTTTTTTTAAATAAAAAAAGAAAACAAATAGATAAAATAGAAATAGAATAGAGATTGCTAGAGTTAGAGGGTAAAATAAAGGTGGAACAGATGTGTTTTAAGTCGTTTCTTGAAGATGGTTAAGGACTCAGCTGCTTGGATTTATTTGGGCAGGTCATTCCACCAGGAGGAACAGTTAATGAAAAATTTAAAAGCAGGCCTTTGAGTTTGGCAAACATATATTTAGTAGCAAATGAGAATCGCTAAAGTTATTGAATATATTTTGAGACAAAGGTCTTCTTAATGATTTTCAGTTTTGTTTAAGATAATTAAAGCAGCAGTTTTTAAATAACGAAAGAATATGTAAAAGTTTGGTATTTGGGGTAAAAAGCGCCCCTGCTTTTGGGGCTAAAGGCTCACAGTAATTAACATGATAATTAATAGATGCCCAACTTTTCCAGTTGTTGATATGACAACATGGTTAGATTCAGATGGTAAATATCATGTATTATGTTGGGTGTCCATCTTAGAGATAATCACCAAGTTTAGAGTGAAACCATCATATTTTAAAACATGATATTAATCATATCATATTATAAAATATAATTTGTTGTTACTACTGCAAATATATATATTCAATTATTATTGGATCTTCTTCAATACTTTCAGAATCTTTACTTTTTTTCTGTATTTTAAAATATATTTTTTATATTTACATTTTTTTAATGACCGTATATTTTATTTGAAACATTATTTATCAAAAAACAGAACAAGAGCCGCCTACAACTTTGCTTAAAGTGATGGTTTTTGAACAGTACTTAACTAGACATTAGTTATAAAAAAAAATCAGAAAATGGGCACTGTGGCTTTTAAATTCAGCGCAAGCGCATAGCAAAAAAATAGACTCCAGCCCGAAAACTCGCGCGGGCCCTCCCGTTCTTCTCTGCTCCTTTCATATAGGGTTTTGGCTATCAATCTTGTATGCTTTTTGTTTGTGAGAAACCTGCTTCGCATATGAAAACCCACATCCTTGTTTTCACTTTCCACGACTGTACTTTTTCACATAGTGTATCAAATCAACCGTTCATAGTTTATATGGTAATTTATTTTTTATTTTATTCAGCTTTTCTTGCTGAGGGCTTTTGCACCTTTTTCTCATAACCGCAGAATTCTCCCACTGCTGGCTTAATTGACGTATGCCCTTTTTTAAAAGCATTCTGTGGGCCCACCCATCCCGAACCTCAACCTTTAAAATCTCCCTCCGTTTTTCTTTTCTGGTTTCCCCTGTCTCCCTACTTCCGATTTCATGGGCTGTAATTGGTTGTGATAGATTTGGAACGCTGGCTCTGGCTGAAGTGTTTGTTTCACACCGCTCAGGCATGTGCGGACAGAATTAAATGGCTACAGGAGATCTGTTCCTCCTAAATGATTGATTCATCTCTGAATGTGAAATACAAACTCTTTGATAGCAGATCAGCAGGAAACTGAAATGCGGCTGTTGAAGTAGAGCTTATTGTCCTACGATCTGACAGCTCTCTTGAGGTACCTCACGCCCCCACCGTGACAATTACGGCCAACTCTGAGGTGCGACCGCAGAACTTTTAACTTTTATTTATACATCAGATACAGTTACACATTCTCTGGCTGTTTTGTAAAGTCACGTTGAGGGTCAGGATTTATCTGTGGAAACCCCTAATTGGAAGTGGCAGCTAAGCTGATGATTAGCATTTCTGTGATGTGATACGTGTCAGTGTGATCGGTGCAAGTGTGCTGTTGGAGCCTCAAAAGTTTGTGAAAGTCAAGGGGATTTTTTTACTCTACTGCTGCACTTTTTTGTCAGTGTATTTGATTTAAATTGAAGCACATTCTACCTGCAGAGAGACGACAATGCGTGATTAGCACTTTTGAAAGTTTATTGGTTGGAAAACATCTGCTAAGTCAGTTTTAAATTGCAGCATGGTGTACTTGCCTTTGGTTTAAAAGCCTGATGAAGTAGGCCTAAATGATTCCTAGTATTTAAAAAAAAATGTAAATATACATTATCACACCATTTTATATTTTTAGATATTCATAGGCATTGAAGAATTTTTGTTTAACCATTGTTTGGCCTTCCAAAAATGGACATGACTAGAAATCAGTGGTTATGTTGTATTTACAACAGTGTTCCAGAACACTTCAACCTAAATATTAATTTGTGTGCAGCACATTTTATGGAAGACTGTTTCCTGAACCTGCAGAGTAGACTACAATGCCGGCTGTTCAGAATCACAGACTGTAAGTACGTTTTTTATATATAAAGAAGAGTGTTTTTATATTTATATATTCAAATGTGAGTTTTTTTGGGCAGTGTAGAGTATGGCTTGTTGTTTGTCATTTCTCCGATCACAAATGCAACCATGGTTTTATGTTTACGCGGCAACGCAACATCTAAAAAGACCGTATAAGTCATTATAATCAGTAATTACATCCCCACTGGAATCCAACGAATTCCTTGTTTGGTAAGTTGTTTTTGAATCATTGCCCCGGCCTGACAGGGCATCATCACAATATGGTAAGGGGCGTAACATTTCCGTCACACGCTTGAGGTATTCGGCCAATCACAACGCACTGGATAGCTGGCCAATCACAGCACACCTCGCTTTTTTCAGACCAATGAGCTTTGTAAAAATCGACGGTTTTCAGAAAGGTGGGGCATAGAGGAGAATCAATAATGTACATTATGTGGAAATAATGTGTTTTTTTAAACTTAAACCACATTAAACACATTTCAATACACCAAATAATGTTCTTTTTAGCAACATCATATGACCGCTTTAAGAATTGCTTCATTCATACATGGGTTGTGTCCAGTTATGAACCGGCACTCGTGTTAATAATTGCACCAATATTCTTTCCTCATTACAGCTTCACACTCCATATCACTGGTGACGTTTTGACATATTGCAATAGTCACCCATTCTGCATTGGTCTGCAAACTATTCAGATAAGCACTGGGCAAGCATACTGTGTTTGCACACCGCTAATGTTTTGTCAGCCTTTGAGGCCTTTTTTCAAAAGTTCCTGTTCTTTTGTCACTTCTCTAGCTGTGTCTGTGCAGTGTGGTGACCTCAGTGCTGAAGTTAAGCCTGGTCAAGACCACACTATAGCTGTTCAGAAAGATGTGAGAGTGGAAACTTCATAGTTGTTTTGTTTCACACGCACCTCCTTGCACATTCATTTGTTGCAAGTTCTCAATAAGACTGTAAATTCTTGTTAATGGGGCAAAAAACCTGTAAAAGCTGATTGTGTATAAAGATCTTTGGCATTTTGAAGTTGGAGCTGCAGGAAGGAAGTCTGATAGAATGGGGGTTAGAGTCAAAAGGAAGTTGTCTCACGACCCCCTTGCTCTCCTTACTGTAGAAACAACTGTTCAGGCTGGCTTCAGAGTGCTTATAAGTCACTTTTTGGCCCTGCAACAGGGGCCAGTCCAGCTGGGAATAAATGCACTACATCATTGGATATTCTGTGCCTTCCTGTGGCCAATTAGCTTGCACCCCAGCCTCATAAGCAGTCTGCCAGATGCACCATAGCAGTGGTCTGTGGCTTTGAGAAGGAAGGGCTGTGGTATACAGCCTATGAGTGGTTATTAGAGAAGCCCCTCTCTGAGTCCACACAAGCCTAGAGATTTGCTGCTTGATCTTCATTTAGACTGCAACCGGAATTGGGCCCCTCAAATCCTAACGTTAAAGAATTTGGATGTGTCTCGATAAAATATTGTCCAAAACTTTCAGTCCCAACTTTAATAGGATAATTTATCCAATAATTATTTGACTGGCGAACACAAAAAAATCCTATTTTGAAGAACATTTTTAAATCTTGGCCATTTTTTTTGTTTTTATAATTATTTTATTGATGTCACTGTAATACAAAATAACAGGCATAGTCCCAAAAGCACAACCAAACAAAAACAAAAAAATGAATAAACAACACACGCATACTCAGATTTATCAATAAACAGGACTACCCAATATAACAGCTTAAAGAAGGGAAAAAAAACATGAATAGTCAGAAAGTTAAATGTCCCTACAGTTCACACAATTAAACAATATTCCTGGTATATAATAGGGCGCAGATAGGTTCCATAGTCCAGATATGATTCCCATACTTTTATAAACAAGGCCCGTTTTTTGAACGTAATACATACATGGGGAAAAAAAGTATTTTAGTCCCACCACCCATTGTGGGGGGGGGGCAAGTCCTCCCCCACTTAAAAAGAGGAGACGGCCTGTAATTTTCATCAGAGGTCTATACCCTCAACAGGAGAGACAAAATTATAAAAAAATCCGAAAATCCATGTGTAGGCTTTTTAAGATTTTTAATTTTGCAATTATGTTTGGAGAAATAAGTATTGGTCATACACAAAATTGAATCTCCAATATTTTTATATACCCTTCGTTGGCCAATGACCGAGTCAAAACTTTTTCTCTGATAAGTCTTCCACAAGGTTTTTCACAGCCTGTTCTGGTATTTTTGGTCCCTCCCCTCCTGCAAGACTCCCTCTAGAGCATCAATGTTTGTTTGGGGCTGTCCGCTGGGCAACACGGATTTTCCCAACTCCCTCCAAGATTTTCCTATGGGGGGGGGGGGGGGGGTTGAGATCTGTAGATGCTAGGCCACTCCAGGACCCTTGAAATGCTTCTTACGAAGCCACTCCTTCGTTGCCCGGGCGGTGTTTTTGGGATCATTGTCATGCTGAAAGACCCAGCCACATTTTCATCTTCAATGCCCTTGCTGATGGTAGGAGGTTTTCACTCAAAATCTCACGGTACATGGCTCCATTCATTCTTTCGTTTACACTGATCAGTCGTCCTGGTCCCTTTGCAGTAAACAGCCCCAAAGCATGATGTTTCCGCCCCCATGCTTATAGGTATGGTGTTCTTTGGATGCAACTCAGCATTCCTTCTCCTCCAAACACGACAAGTTGAGTTTTTACCAAAAAGTTCGATTTTGGTTTCATCTGACCATATGACTCCCAATCCTCTTCTGGATCATCCAAAATGCTCTCTAGCAAACTTCAGACAAGCCTGGACATGTACTGGCTTAAGCAGAGGGACACGTCTGGCACTGCAGGATTTGAGTCCCTGGCGACGCAGTGTTTTACTGATGGTAGCCTTTGTTACTTTTTGGTCCCAGCTCTCTGCAGGTCATTCATTAGGTCCCCCCTTGTGGTTCTGGGATTTTTTGCTCACAGTTCTTGTGATCATATTGACCCCACAGGGTGAGATCTTGCGTAGAGCCCCAGATCGAGGGAGATTATCAGTAGTCTTGTATGTCTTCCATTTTCTAATAATTGCTCCCACAGTTGATTTTTTTCACACCAAGCTGCTTACCTATTGCAGTTTCAGTCTTCCCAGCCTGGTGCAGGTCTCCATTTTGTTTCTGGGTCCTT
The DNA here is from genome assembly GCA_018155175.1 of Sinocyclocheilus anophthalmus. Classification (NCBI taxonomy): domain Eukaryota; kingdom Metazoa; phylum Chordata; class Actinopteri; order Cypriniformes; family Cyprinidae; genus Sinocyclocheilus; species Sinocyclocheilus anophthalmus. Next base: position 138,456 of record JADLZN010005234.1, on the reverse strand, counting down.
TGACAGCCTTTGTTCTTGGCCATGTGGAGTTTGGAAGTGTTACTGTTGAAGGTTGTGGACAGGTTCCCCTTTTAATTACTGAAACAGTTCAAAACAGATGCCATTTATACAGGTACGAGTTGGAGGAACAGTGGAGCCCCTCTTAAGAATAGTTACAGGTCGGTGAGAGCCAGAATCCTTGCCTTGTTTTTTGTAGGTACCAACTCTTCTTTTTACCGAGGATTTTACCAATTATTCTTTAAAATCCTACAGTGTGATTTTCTGGAGTTTTTTTTTCCTCTTTTTTCCCTCTCTTTGTTGAGGTATACCTATGATGAAAATTTTCTCTCATCTTTTTAAGTGGGAGAACTAGTAACAACAATTGGTGGCTGACTAAATACTTTTTTGCTCCACTGTAGGTAAGACGCTCCAGGGGAATCAGTTAAAAAATTATCTTATGCCAACCTTTAAGTGATGGTGATTTATCACTAATCCAGTTAAGTAAAATATTTTTTCTGGCAGCAAAGGAGAGAATATTAATCAATTTCTTGTTAGCAAATGAAACAATGCATTTATTAGGTATACCCAATACCAATGAGACTGGTTCAAAATCCAACTGCATATTAAAGATCTTTTCCATTTCCCCCAGAACCAAAAACCAATACCTTTGCAGTCTGTTACATGACCACAGACAATGTGTTAAAGTACCTACTTCAGTTTTACATTTTAAACACATAGGCGATAGAGAAGGGTTAAAAAATGCCTGCGGTTAGGAGAAATATGGAGTCTATATATGATTTTAAATTGTATTTCTCTTGTACGTGCACAAACAGATATTCTCTTAGCATAAGACCAAATGTCATCCCATGTTTCATCATCGATATCAGTAGCTAACTCTTCCTCCCATTTAGTTTTAATTGTCAGTGTATCAGCAGAAGAAATTGAACACATAGCACCATAAAATCTACCCAAAGACATTAATGGTAAAAATAATAACCTCTCAATAGAAGATATCTCACAATTTCTAACAAGTGTTGTGTTATTAGTAATACAATGTCTCAATTGGAGGAATCGAAAAAAAATCATGTTTGAACAACTGGTACTTCTGAGTTAACTCCACAAATTACATTAATTTATTATCTGAAAACATATCCCCAAGCCTAATAAGTCCCAAATTACACCAACGTTTAAACCCATCATCCAAAAATTCCTTGGGTGAAATCAGGATTGTTTAATATTGGGGTAAAGAAAGAAGTCAATTTAGATCTACCTTCAAGCCTACAGACTGATCTCCATGCTTTCAGAGTATTAACTATAATTGGATTATCATATATCTCTTTTATGTTTTGAAAGCTCTTAACAAAAAGAAGAGCTCTTAAAGGAAATTGTGAAAAGGAGGATTCAATATCTAACCAAGTAGAGGAAGAATCATTCCTAACCCACTCTGCAATGTATCTCAGGTGGGAACTTAACTGATACATCTTAATATTTGGAAAATCCATCCCCCCCATAGAACTTGGCAGATAAAGTACTGATAATTTTAATCTAGGTTTGCGTTTACTACATATAAAAGAAGTCATCCAGCAATTCAGGCCCTTTAATGCCCTATTTGAAAACAGTATCAGAACCATTCGAATAGGATATAACAATTTGAGTAACACAATCATCTTTACGAGTGCTATCCGACCCAGCAAAGACACTGGCAAGGAATTCCAGCATTCTAAATCCTGCCGTATTTTCTCAAATAAAAGAACCAAAATTAGATTCATACATCAGCTTCAAAGATGTACAGATAGAAATACCCAAATAGACGAAACCTAGAGGTGACCACTTAAAAAGAAAACAGGGCACAATGTTAGGTTTAGAAATAAGAGTACCTAAAGTCATAGCTTCAGATTTAGTTAAATTAACTTTAAAACCAGAAAAGGTACTGAACCAGTCAATCAACTCAATTAGAGCGGGAACTGACTTCTCAGGCTCAGATAAAAAGAGCAATACATCATCAGCATACAGTGCAATCTTATGATGTATATGTCCTATCTGTAAACCTGAAATAGATGTTGCAGATCTGATTGCTTCAGCTAGAGGCTCTATAGCCATCGCAAATAAAAGCGGCGACAGGGGGCAACCCTGCCTAGTGCCTCTATGCATAGGAAAATAATCTGATCTAAAGCCATTCTTCAATACAGCAGAACATGGGTCTGGTATACAGCACTCTGAGCCACTGCAAACAAACATTTTTACCTAGGCCAAATTATCCCAAACAAAAAAAGATAGGCGATTCCAATCCGTCAAACGCCTTTTTTCCTCCCTCCCCATCCAAGACAGTAAACTAGCCCTCTATGTATTTCACTTTAAAGGTTTAAATCACATTAAAGGCGTCTAAATATTACAGATGGAAATTTCTAACCCTTGTATAAATCCGGTTTGATCATCCCCTTTCATCGTAGGCATATTTTTTCAAGGCGCCTTGCTAAAATTTTGGAAAGCCTTTTCCGGTCATATTCAGTAATGCACATTGGCCCTGTAAGAAGAACAGTATGTCAGACTTTTTACCTGTTCTTTAATATAAGCGAGATTAAGCTTCTCCAAGTGGTCCCTTTTGTAAATTCTTTAATTACCACAAACAAGATAATTAAACATATTCAGCATGGGTCTGCCTAGCACCTCTTGGAACTCCTTAAAGAAACTCTCCGCAAAGCCCATCTTGGCCTGGTGGATTTACCATTCTTTTAGAAGCATGAATACATTATAAACTCCTGTCCTATAATAGGTCCCATTGAGAAAATTTCTTTTTGGTTAACTGAAATTGTGGAAGATTATCTGCAAGAAAAAAAGTCAACCTTTTTGTTTAGATTGTCACTTGGTTTTCCCCCCTCATAAAGAATATAGATTTTTATATAAAAAATCCCTAAATGATATTATTATTATTATTATCATGGAAGATATTATCATCTGAATCAACAATTGTAGCAATATACTGGGATGCTGCATGTTTTTTGGCAATATATGCTAGAAATTTCCCAGGCTTGTCTCCGTGCTCATAAAATGTTTGTTTTGAGTATCGTATTTTCTTCTCTGCGTCCACAGTGAGAAGACAATCTAGAGCTGCTCTGACTGCTTGTAATTCTTTCAATAAATCTGCTGAAGGAGATCTATTATACATTTTTTCTTTAACCAATAACTGAGCTTCCAAGGCCCTTTGATTCGCCATTCTTTGACGTTTTTTGGAGGAAGTATATGAAATAATTAGCCCTCTTGCATAAACTTTACAGGTTTCCCCATAATAAAGATGGATTATCTGTGGATAAAGAATTAATAGATAAAAAATATTTAAATTCAGAAGAAAAGTAAACTGAAAATGCACTGTCTCTAAGGGTTGCAATATTAAGTCTCCACTGTATAGAATAGCCCACCGTATTCCCAAATTGAAGCTCCATAGTGACACTGGCATGATCTGACAGTAAAATACTTTCTATATTACAAGATAGTACTAAATGCAAATCTGTTTTCAGCATAAAAAAGTAATCTAATCTTGACTGACAATGATAGGAAGTAGAAAAAAATGCATATTCCTTCTGAAAAATTCTGAAGAGATCTCGCCTGAGCAGTTAGAGATGCAGAGCTATGTGGGTACCTATCTACAAGAGGATTCATTACACAATTAAAATCTCCCCAACAATAGTTATATCTGCTGACCTGGCAATCATGTCCAAAAACACTTTAGTAACAAAGTCAGATGGATGAGCTGGAGGATAATACATATTTAGTATGAGAATAGTTTTACCTTGCCACACACCTTCAATAATAACATAGCGACCGTCCCTTTCTTTAATACAGTTTAAAACTTTGAATGGTAAATTACGTTTAATGAGAATAGCAACACCTCTACTTCTAGATGTAAAAGATGAAAAATATATCTGCCCAAAAACACCCTGTTGTAATTTTAAATGTTCTACGTCACTCAAATGAGTCTCTTGTAAAAGAGCAATTTCAATAATTCCTTTTTTTTAAAAGTAAGTATCTTTATTCGTTTTACAGGATTATGGATACCTCGAATATTCCAAGTACAAATCCTAAGCACTCTAGACATTAAAAACTGTACAGACAATCAGTGGATACATAATACAGATAATCACAAAATATATTCCTGTAAGTGTACCCTTCAGAAATCTGAGCTTTGAACAAAAATAAAATAAAATACCAATAAAACACAAAAAACTATACAAGGGAACAAACCTGCCAAACATGCAGGAAAAACTATTCTTACTCTTTTCTTCTGTAGGCAACTGCCTACCCCCCCAAACACCACTCACAACCTTTAACATAGGGTAAACACAAACCTCACCAAGCTCCCAGCAACATGATGCAACTTCTCCACTCAGAGAATTATTTTGTTCATGTACCACATAACTACCCGCGAAAGTTTGTCACGCTAGCCCAGGCTGTCAATGAATGCAGTCACGTCATCCGGTGAGGCGAAGCGCTTCATTGTCCCGTTGATGGTCAGCCTTAGAGTTGCAGGATATATCAGGGCATATTCGATCTTCATCTTCTGCAGTCGTTTTTTGACATCGTCGAAAGCTTTGCGTTTCTTTATCACCATTGCAGAATAATCGTTGAAGAATGAAATCCTCGGTTCCGCGTCAGCGCTCCTCTCGGAATCCGTGCCAACATGACGAGCTGCGTTCGACACTCGCTGCTTGTCCATAAAGTTATGGAACTTTATGATGACAGGTCTAGGTCGTTGTGCAGGTCCTGGCAAAGGCGCCAAAGCGCGATGAGCACGATCAAGCTTGATCCGCCCTGCTTTCGTTGTAATCTTCAAGTAATCTGGCAGCCACTTTTCAAAGAAACGCACCGGATCACTGCCTTCGTTCCCTCTGGCAACCCGAGTAGACGCAAATTACACCTGCGGCCGCGATTCTCCAGATCGTCGATATGCGTTGACATTTCGCTCACTTTTTTTTGAAGATCAGCCACCATAGCTTGCAGGCATTCGGTCTAATTTTCCACACCGGCGATCCGCTCCTCCGCCTCGCCCACTCGCTCGACCAAGGCCTGGAACCGAACTGTCTGATCGTTTATCGCGGATAGGACAGTATTCACTTTCTCGTCTATTACCTTCGTAATGTTTTCGGTTAATTTGTCCAAAGCTTGAGCAAAGTTGGAGTTGGAGCTTTCCTCCTCACGACTATTCACACTCGCCTCGTCCATATTAACATCCTGCTCGACGCCGCTGATAGTAGAACTTTTCGGCGCAATCTTCTTAGCTTTAGGCATTCTGTCAGATCCTTTTAAAAAATATTGATCTAAAGACATGGCACAGTAACCCTCCAACCAAGTAGAACGTTTCACTGAGTGAGAATATATATTAAACCGAATATTTGAACTAATGCCACGGGAGCTCGCCAAAATGCGTGTCCGCTCTACGACGCCATCTTCCTCCCCCCTAACCATCTTGGCCATTTTGAAAACATCCATGCAGTGAAAGTCAATGGGGTCCAAAACAACAACTTTTATTGCATTTATCAAAATGGTCAAAAAACAGTTGAAACGTTCTTCAAAATAACATATTTTGTGTTCCACAGGAAGACAGGAAGTCATACTGGTTTGGAATGACATGATGGAGAGTAAATTACAAATCTTTTTATTTTTTTGGTTTTACTTTCTCTTAAAGTTCAAGTCAGAATGCAAACCATACGTTTTTCAGACATTCTTTAATTTTTTGCCAGATATTGAGTATGATTATCATAGTATAAGAGGGTTTTGAAGGCTTCGGCCTTGACTGCATGATATCTGGCATGGGACTGGCAGATATAGCATGCTCATAAATGTTAGAACACTTGTATTGTTCCGTTGTACTGCTGAGCATAGATGAGAAAACCATGACAAGGCTTTATTTTGTGCTGGCGTCAGCCCTACATTTAATAGTTGTATTAGAAGGGCTGTTTCTTTAGATACAATCATCTTAAATTCCCTGAGGTGTCTTCATATTTCTTTTCACTTGCTTTGTGGTTGACTAGGTTAAAGCTAGCTGTCCGTTGAGATTACCGTTGCGTTTGCTTGGCAGGAACGTGATTCGATTGCGATTCCCACTGAACCGGACCTCACAGAAGATGATATTAACTATCATGTGATATTCAAGAAGACAATATGTTTTCCAGTGGAGTGAGGCTTTTTCACAAACTTGGCAGCTTAGTGATAGTTCTTCTTGGGAGCACACATCACACTCTCTGGTCTTGTAGTTTCTCCTCTGTTAGGCCATTAGCCGACATATTTACAGTGCTTTGATGGTTAGTCACCGATGCTGGGCAGTCGGTGTTGATTAGTCATGTCGGCACATGAGTCTGCAGACTTTTTAGGATGACCAGGAAATTGCGTATACATGCCTAATATTTATTGCACATATTATGTTTAATTAACAAAGTTTCTGTCCTACGTTCTGAACATTTTTCTAGACTAAGACCCAAGAGGGTCAGTTTACCAAAAAAAGGAAAGTCTGTCATCATTTACTTAACCTCATTCCAAATGCATAATACTTACGTTCTTCTAAACACAAATTAATATATTTTTAATAAAATTTGAAGGGCTTGTTTCTCATTTTTGAAAGTTGATTCACTCAAAACTATAATACCTTGAAAAGTTCATTAAGAGATCACAAAATAAATCCATATGAATTAAGCTGTTTAATTGAAACATGGTCATTTTCTATCATGAACAGATTTAATTTACTAATTTTCATGAGCTTAACTGTACTTGCTTGGCGTGCGAGAACAAACCTCACCTGGTTCCCCGGACATCAAGCAAGCACTTTTCAGGATCCATTTACCATATTTTATGTGATTTGTTCAATATCCATATATTTGCATTGATCAGTATTGTATTATTTATATGTGAATAAAAGCCTCAATTAAATGTTCATTCATCATCATAAAGCGATCATGCCTCTTGAGAAGATATGGATTTATTTTATGATCTCTTTTGAATCATTAATGTTTTTGTTGAATGGACTTTAAATGGATTGACAGAAATCTCAGGTTTTATCAATGACATCTTAATTTGTGTTTCAGAGATGAACAAAAGTCTTAAGGCATTAAAACAAAATGATGGTGAGTAAATGACAATTTAAATTTTTGGATGCACTATCCCTTTAAGTAAGGAAAAAGCATTGTCAGTCTGAGAACAGTCCCCTCAGTGAGGGATTTTTCCCTGGGTGTGTACTGGTCAAAGGATGATGGACTTTGCTTATGTGCTCAAGTTTTGTGTCTGTTTTGACGGTTTTGCCCCCATAAACTTTCCATTGCAAATTGTGATGTGACCTCAAACCTGCTGCTCCATCTGAACAATTAATCTGATTGGTCGGTTAAACAGTCTGCCTTATGTTTTATCATTTTCCACTTTGTGTATTTAAACACCAAAGTGGCTAGAAACAATGTGTTCCTTCTGTCTAAAATTAACATACATTATGGCTGTGTTTATATCAATCTGTCCTTTAATCAAAGGAAAGTATGTGAGAGAAATGGGGGTGTTTGTTTTCTTTCTGGCGGATGGGTTCCCCTGATGGCTTTTGTGTTCTCTGGCTGAACCACAAAAGGATTTAGATGATTTAGTCTCCTTTTTTTTTTTTTTTTCCTCCCTTCATAATCAGAGCTCACTTCAAATCCTGGATGATTATGAAGATATAATTTAATATAGCTTTGTATTATCATTATTTAAATCACGTTAAATAACATAAATGTCTCTATATGTCTGCAGTTGAAATACATTTCAGTATAACATCACCCTATTATAAAAAGATTTCAATGAAACAATATTTTATCAACACAGGATATCGGGTAATCAATTAGCACTCCCTTTACGCTACGGCGACAGAGCTGACCAAGGGGACGTATCTGAGTGCGAGGTGGCTGTCGGGATATATACGAGCGCAATCAGCGACATAACCCTCGATGCTGTTGTGGTGCATCATGTTCCTCATCTGATCCTCATTAGTGGCGGGGAACATGAGGAGTCTGTTTGCAGGGCTGTAGACGGTCTCATCCTCTCTGCATTTGTCTTAGCCTTATGTTGCACTGTACCATAAGAATGACTGGGACCCAAGCAGATGGTTTTTATTATCCCTCTGTGTTGCTTTGAGTGTCAGTTGTTAGTCACTTTGTTTCATGAGTTTGAAACAGTAAGAGAGGTCAAAAAGCCTCTTTTGTGTAAACTCCACTCTTTTGAATCCAGACTGTTTGACTCAACATGAGGGGTCATGAGGGTTGGCAGACCTTGTAGGATGAAACATGTTATGTGTTGGTGCAAAACTGGTACATAATATAGCTCTATTTCTATTCACCTTGAAATCATATCCTCGAAGCACAATACATTCTTCTGAATCTGTACATAAACACATAACTAAAACAGTTATTTGTTCCTAAATATTGTTTTGCTAAAAATTTTATTTTGAGATAAACAGCTCGGAGGTTAAAGGGACAGTTCATGTCATTCAAAACCTGTTTGACTTTCTTCTGTGGAACACAAAATACAATATTTTGAATAATGTTGGTAACCAAAAAATTTTGGTGACCTTTGACTTCTTTACACTGAGACATTCCACAAGATATCTTCTTTTATGTTTTACTGAAAAAAAGAACGGTTTGGAACAACATGAATACTAGTAAATGAGGACTGAAAGAATGTTCAGTTTTTTTATTGAACTATCCCTTTAAGAAGCACCTTGTCCGCTTTGAATATGGATTTTAGACAGGGGAGGGGGAAGGAGGGAAGGGGGAAATGCAGAGATCTCGAACTTTTTGGCGCTAGCAGTACGCATTAAATTCATACACCTCTCTCTCGCCCTCATTCTGAGTATTCGATCCTTTGATAAGTCTGGCCCTCTGACACTAAGCACATCCCATATAGCCCCCGTGCTTTGGCACTTGACTTCATCTGTATAAGAATGTCTGTCCATCATTTACTCACCCTCATCTGATCCCAAACATGCATGTCTTTATTTTTGCTGTGGAATACAAAATATTATTTTTTGAAGATACTTTGGCTATTGTGTTTTTTCCGTAAAGAATTTGATTTATGCATAGTAGGGCTGCACGATTATGACAAAAATCATAATTGTCGATTATTCCCTTGAAATTGTAATTGCGATTATTAATTACGATTATCACAATTTATATTGAATAATTTTATATCATTGTTTGAAGCCAGCTCATCATATTTTAGAGGAAAAATACCCGCTTAAAACTCTCAAACGGAAAACCTTTGCTTTTCCTCGAGTATTAAGCCTCAAAGCTCTAATTTCATTGGAATTGGCTTCTTCGTTAAATAAAAAAAGGTCAAAGATGCATGGTATTATAAGTCCTATTAAACCATGGCAAAACCCTTAATATAACTTTAGAATGAAAAAAAACAGTCTTAAAGCACACAGAATAACATAAGTGACGTTGAACGATTAATTGCCGTTTTGAAAACGATGATCATAATGTGACAATTCGTAATTGTAAATCGCGATAAAAATTTTCACTTAATTGGTGCAGCCCTATGCATAGCCAATTACAATATAGACTGCATGCCCTTTCCAAGCACAGCATTCGATGTATAGTCACTCAGATCTGGTACGAGTGGACCGCTGCTCAAAATCAGTACCCGGCTTACTGTGTCGCATGTCTAATTATGGTGTTCTCTGTGTCCATCACATCAGCTTCAGCACTTACAGGAATGTAATGGGGCTGTGTATCACCAGCAAAGTCATTATACGATACGTATCACGATACGGGACTGCACTGAATTTCACCTCAAAAGAATTTAGTAAAACAGCTGTTTATGAAACACTGCCTCGTGGCCTAATGTTTAGAGAGTCGGACTCTTAACCCAAAGGTTGCGGGTTCAAGTCGCGTACCGGCAGGAATTGTGGTTTGGGGAAGTGAATGTACAGCGCTCTCTCCCACCTTCAATACCACGAGCAAGGCACCGAACCCCCAACTGCTCCCCGGGCGCTGCAGCATAAATGGCTGCCCACTGCTCCGGGTGTGTGTTCACTGTGTGTGCACTTTGGATGGGATAATACTTTGGACACTAATTCCGAGTATGGGTCACCATACTTGGCCACATGTCACGTCACTTTACTATAGGGCTGTTGCTAACTATTGGTAGAGCAGGCAGTTGAACTCTGCATTATGAAGGGCTTCCATAACTCTACCACAGGTAATGGCATATGTTTCATGTTTAAATTGTGCACGCCCCACCAGGTACATTATTCTGATTGTTTGCATCTTGTTTTTAAGCCCATAAATAATAAAGTACTCTTTCTAATAAATTTATATTGTAATGTACTCCTTCTAAAATATCAAAATCATCATCAACATTGCTGGTAGGTTATCATTGCACAAATCAACACTCTCTACGTTTAAAAAATAAAAATAAAAATTAGAAGAGTTCTAAACTAATGCGCTGTCTTCATTGTACCTCACGCGCACATTTAGTCACACAGATCACGCCGCACGCGCGCGCACAGACATTCTTTTTAGTGCCCAGACAAACTTTTTAGCTCTGCCCCGCAATTTTATCAACTAAATAGCTTAATTGCTCTAGAGCTACATTATCTTTCTCAACAAGAGCTGGTAACATCATCGTTTCTAAAGCAATTAAATCCACAGCTTCACTGTTAATAGAGAAACACGGCAAAACGGTCAGTAGCCCCTCACTGCAGAACACAAGATCCAGGGGGCGTGGTTGGATCCACATCTAGGGGGTGGAGATTGGTAGGTTTTAGGGATACTCATCGTAATACTCATATCGTCAAATCTCTGTGACGATACATCGTCGTATCGATGTATCTAACACAGCACTAGAATGTAACAGGTTTAGCCCAAGGACAGGATCAGGATCTTGTGTGTTAATTGGTCTAGATTAGTGATTGACGATATTGATTTTTTATAACCGATACCAATGTTTATGTGCCCGATAACCGATATGCAGGACCGATATTTATTTACTGTTATAAAGTAAATAAATGACTAAGTGAAGTAAGAACATACTAACTTTGGTTTTTCCTCTTTTCAGTCATCTTTTTGTGTTGAAAATTAGCAGTCATTCATGTTAAAATTAATCTTCATACTACAACAATAAAAAAAACATTTTATTTAAAGCAACAGCAACAACACTAATATTAACAATAAGAAAAATAAATGTCTAATGTTTTCAAATGGAGAAAATAAATAAAGGACAGGAGTCATATCAACTTCATTTTAAACTACAGTTTTAGTAGGTTTATAAGCTGTTTAATAGCTACAGAGTCAAGAATAATTCACTGGATAAAGTTAATTCACTGAATAATATTCTCTGGAATATTGGAATATAACAAACAAAACATATTTTATTGCATTTCTCAATCTAGAAGGACAAAAACATTATTAATAGTTCTGATAACATTCCAGTTATGAAATGCCTGCTGACAGCGCGGTTTAGCTATGCAGTTACACAGAACTATACTCAAACTGCGATCACTCGCGTAGATAATAAATAATTAATTTCCATAGAGTTGTATTTATTTAGATGTTTATTAGCGAAATATTGGTTATATAGTAAATGTTAATACAATTTAGGGTGTTAATCTTGTTAAAAGTTACATGCGGTGGTTGTGCTGGAGCATTTCCTGAGCATCAACCCAGTGAGTGAACAGCAATATGACAGCTGCTTCACGAGACTAATGATGAGCAAATATACAACAGAGAGTGAATTAAATTCAGCGCTTTTATTTCCAACATGCGCTTATTCATGGCTGTATTTAACTCATGCAAAGTTACGTCTTTATTGGGAGAGGATCTTGACGGATTATCTACGTGACTCCGACTTCACGAGACTAACGATGAGCAGACAACAGAGAGAGAATTCAATTCAGCGCTTTTATTTCCAACATGCGCTTATTCATGGCTGCATATTTAATTCAGTCAATGTTACGTCTATATTTTGACAGGACTTGACGGATTATTTTACATTATTCTGTGAGTTGGTCTCTATTTCTTAGAGCCAAGCTGCATAAACTACATATCAGGCATTTATGTAATGCATCTAATTTGTGCATAAATAAATTGTTAAATAAAGTTTACTAACTACAGCAAATCAAGTACCTGCACCATGCCGTTGTTGTTGTCTCGTCTCCCCTCAGATGCGCTGCAATGGTGATCCTGCGCGCAATTCTCAAAACACCCACAAGATGGCGGCGTTTATCGGTGAATCCGATATTACAAAACCGATATCCGATTATGGTAAAATGCTTAAATATCGGGGAAAATATCGGTAAATCGATATATCGGTCGATCTCTAGTCTAGATGCTCCGTGTCCTCATCAGTCTGCGTTTAGAACTGTGGCAAAGCAGCCGGGGCACATTATAAACCTTAGCCTGTATAAAATAATTATAAAAATGAGCAAGGCTCATGAATATTAATTAGGTAGCATTCTGGGTGCTAGCCAAATTAGTACTACTGCTTACTGTGCATTTGTTCATTCATTGCCAATACAACAGGTTTTTGGCAAAAGCTTGTGATTGGTCTTAAAGCTGTCGTTGTATTAGGCACTCTAATTTATGTTCCTTGCCACTGACCAAGCAAAGTGATTAAATTATAATAGTTAGTGGGGTTGAAAATATAGATTTTTAATTTTTTTAATCAATTCTCATTTTGATGAATTGATACTGATTTATAAATCAGTTTATCTTTTAGCCTGTGCTGTTTTTAGTTGATGAGTGAACAAAACTTAAATAAACATAATTTGTAGCGGGCATTACATCCAATAATCGCATTAAGCTTTGTGCTTGTTACTTTTGATAGGAAACAAAATCTTTGTCAAATTCTGCCAATGTTATGAAATGTATTATACCTGTTTTGAGTCATTTATTTTGGACACTTGCAGACCACCATGGTCTCACCATTTATTGAGAGATCATCAGAAGATTTGAGTAAGAAGTTGTAATGATTATATAAAAAACAGCTGTGTTTTTTACTTCAGGTTCAGATTCATGCAATCTGCACAAAATCTTTCTAATGTACCCATGATTTGCATTTTAATTCCTTCAAGACTGAAGTGTGTGTGTGTTGCGATGATCCTCTGCCCACCAGACACATTTCTTTGATTATGTTTTGACTTTTTTAATTTGGCCCTTTCAGCTCTCAGGCAGATGTTGAGATTTCACTGCAGTTTTTGCCTCACAGGCTCCGTAGCGTTTGATCACACAAACCAGTCTCACACTTTTATATGTTCAGTCATGGTGATGACAAATGTGTTTGTAGTCTGAGGGATCTAACTCATTTCTTTGATTGTGTTTGACGGTTTCATTAAGGTAGCTGATTTTCTGTCTGGAGTGAGGAATTTCTTCTGACTCATGTAGAGTAGTTTGATCTACTCTTATTGGCCTTGAGAAGAGATTTTCAAACAAACTACATAATATTAGCCTGAAGCTGCTTTATAGAAGATGAGCCTGGGGCATTTTTGGAACTATATATTTGGCTTAATTTTTAGTTCATTACTATGAAAACTGTAGAGAACACGAGGATCTGCTTTGCTGTTACACCCACTGATCGGTGTGGTCATGTAGGAGCTGAATGTTTTCTTTGGTGTGTTGTAGGTACTTCAGTATGTGTGTGTGCGTGACTGTAGACTGTGGATATATGTATTTGTCATTGAGTCATTGTTCAGGAATGCACCAAGTGTCCTAGACTAATACCTGAAACCTGGAGTCCGAAGAAACTCAACAATTTCCTGTTGACACTGAGGAGCCGGTATATGATGGGATTAATCATTCTGGACAGAGTTGGTGAGCAAGAACTAATGGTCCCATTATGATGCCTTTTATGAGATGACTTTGGAAAGAAATATCACAGCTGAACTGGGAACTAAGTGTTCCAACCATAGCACACACCAGGCCTGTACAGTTGGAGGAAGTGGTTTCCTGCTGGCCTTTCATATAGTCTCATTGGTCACAGGCACTCTAGTCAAACAGAGCCATATAGTAAAAATATATTTGTAGGGTGGGGCTGTATGGAGTTATTTTACACTTACTCTGCAGTATTCCTTCACGTTTATAAGTAAGACAAGCACAGGAGAATAACCGATCTTTGTTTTGACTGCTTGATTATTTCTTGGAGTTCACTCTTGAAAAGAGCAGTCTGCTGAATTTCCAGGCTGATTTATAATTGTAGAGCATGTTTGATTTTATTATTTGATTTAATTTTTTATTAATAATATGAATTTATTTATTTTTGCTAAATCTGTATTAAAATATGGTGTGGAAAAAAGGTTCTGCTTTTTTCACACCTCTGCTGTTCTGTTCTGTTCAGTTGTAATACTCCTGATGGCACTTTTCTTGTCAATTTGCACTTCCTGCTATGGCAGTATTGTACACTGGATGCTGAAATGGTCAGATTGGCTTCAAAGTCAATTCTCTTTTTAGTGCAAGCCACTACTGATATTTATCATTTAAATTCGCTTATGTTGCTGATTCTGCTCTGTAGTGACTCTGTAGTGGTTTGGACTCACTCATAGACTTGTTTGTATGCGTGCATTGTGACCAAGCTCTGTAAACACTGCAGAACGTCAGGGGAGTTTTGTTTGATTCTTCAAGAAGAGTTTGGGTCTACTTTTTGTAATTCATGGGTTGCGTGCAAAGCTTTGTTTATAGCATGTTTTTGTCTTGAAAATGCATGCTAAAGTATGATCGAGTTATTCCGTTGGATGTTTACAGATTTTTTTGCGGGCTTATTTTCAAAGCTGAATTTTAAATTGAGTCATATGTCATATGTGGATGAGAGAGATAGAAATCAAATTGAAAACCAGAGCATATGCTATGAAATTAAACGTAAAAAAACGGTTTCTTCTGTGGTATTATTACACCTCACTTTTTCAACCCACCTGCTTTCTTCAGCAACTTATTTGCATGTTTATGTAAACCCAACTTAATCACCAAGGATGCAGCAAGAATAATTGGTGTGGAAATTATTTGGATCTTTGTTGGTGGAACGCTAGTCTACATTCCCTCTCTTGCTGGAAAATGTAACGGACTTCAAATGGGAGCAATTCACATCCAGACTCCTTGAGAGCTGTCCAGATCTCTGCCTTGTTTCAACATCGCATGAATTATGGGGAAATTTGCTATTAAGAGTACGACTGCATCTGTGCCAGCCACATCCATACACGCAGTGTGACAGTCAATAGTCTTTTTGTTTAGAGAAAATTGATGAACTGGCAGCTAGTTTATAGGATTTTGTACTCACAATCTGTCCACCCCTGATATTTATTAATGATACTTCAAACGGACTGGCCATATTTTGGAGGCACTCTCATTATAGGAAAGGGCATTTAATAGCTAGATGGAGGCTCTACTGGCTTTTAGCTATTGCCCGGTTTCCAAGTAAATTCCAAGTATGTGGAGACTTGGGATGACTGAAAGCAAAAATTGAAGCTTCTGGATTGTTCGAATGCAGTTCTCAATGTTGCAGCAATAGCAGGCATTAGTGTAAGCAAACGTGTTCTTTTGCTGTCAACTTATTTAAAGCTGCAGTCCGTAACTTTTTTTTGGTTAAAAATGATCCGAAATCAATATTTGAGCAAGTACATAACCAGCCAGTGTTCGAAACTATCGCCTTACTTTAGCCCGATTCATAACGATCATGTCTGGATCCTGCAGGTAGCGGATCGTTTATAGCCTTTTCTCACAGCAGCTGGAATAATTAAATGAATCATTTTGATGGCGGATTGTAATCCAGAAAGGATTGTGTTTATGAAACGCATGTGAATGAAATTAAATTATATTCCAGTTTTAAATGTGCTTCTGATTACAGATAGCCTGGGATTACACAAGATTTGTATTTTAAAGACAACCAGTTCGAAGGGAGCATAATTAGCTTTTTGGGTTAAAAGAATTTCTTAATATGAAATTCGAGTGGTATGACAATTCGAGATTAGACTGTACAGAAACTGAAATCACACACTAATACACACTATACTCATAGTCACAAATGCTGATGTTGTTAACATTAATAATTTGAGAATAAAGTATAAAAATAATAATAATTTGCACGGTTTGATGTGATATGAGCTAATTTAGATTAAAACACCATTGGTAGGAAGAATTTAAATGAAAATGTGACATCTAAATGTGAGATCTGAAAACAAATGACTCATCAGTTCATTAAACCATGAAAGTGGCTTTTATGGGCGTAATGTGGGAAGTGACACGGATAAAATGAAGTCGTAGGCTAGTAGAGACAAGGTCAAAGAGAGACAATTTGGCAGTGATATTATAGGACCGGAAGATTAATAGTGGGAAATTGGACTGGAGATGGATTGAAGAGCGTGTTGATCACTGAAAGACAGACTGTCTCTCCTAAGGTTCTGAAGAAAACTGTTCTGTGGTTTTTACTCCCATTTGAGCAAACAACAAAGAGCTCATTTGATTGAATCAGCAAGTAATTGAGGTTTTGTAGTGTTCAGCACTCTTGAACTCTGTCAAGGATGAGTCTGATGTAGTCTTTGAGTACAGATATTAATAACCGGTGATAAACAGATAAACTGTGGTTTTGACACCTTCAGTGACACCAAAAAAAATGCTTTCTGACAGGAAATGGATTGTTGATGTGACATGCTTTTTTCCAAGGTGTTAAACAAAAGCACCATCTTATTTTGGAAAATGTACAATTTGTATATCAAATTGTCCATCAGAGTCCATTAGATTTTGACAAAAGGTTTTAGAAAATTAGTTTAGCATGCTATGGACTGTTTTGCATTACTATTACAACACAAGAAACCGGAAATATTGCAGAAATAGTTTTGTTTCCATGAAACTTTTAGATCATAATTGTAGAATCTTTGTAGAACATAACAATCAGTCACATCATAAGACATTTCGGGGTTTAGTCTATAATTTGACAAACTCTATTTATGTGTTTTTATATAGAATAACTTGCCAACTATATGATTTTCATGTCTTGTTTGCTAAGGTTTTAACTTTTCATGCTTTGTCAATGTCAAACCTCCCAAACATGTTTCTTCTTGCTCTGAAACCACACTGTATAGCATCCAACTCAACTTTCTGCCCAAGATCAGCAGTTTTGCAATGAACAGTGATCAACAGATAAAGAGCATTTTAATTAAGTTATAGACCCATTCGGTTGTAAAATTGCTTTAATTTAAAAGTTCATCCTCTTCTTTGTATTAGTGCTTCTAAACTGAGCATTTCTAGATGGCAGCATGCTTTCCTACGTCTTTATTTCTGGTGGGTTTTGGCCTTGTTATTTCAGATTGCTCGCTACACTTTTAGCTTTTAGTCTGTAGCTATTTCATGGATCATATGGTTGCAGAAATGTAGCATTGCCTTCCTCACTGTGAAGAAAGACCGATCTGCGCATGTTAATGGAAAACCGCCTCAGTGGAGCAGACCAAAGTCACATGGTCAAGCTGGAGGAAGTATTTTGTCACGGGTCTTGAACACGGCGAAACTTGAACAGGCGTTAAAGTGCTACAGCCATTTGTTTTGGTTTGTTTGCTTATGACCTAGTTCTGATCAGCACAGAAATTGACCGGCTAGCTCCCCTAGAGAGTTGGCCGAGTATATGGGATTCATTTGTCACACATTGTGTAATATGTTACAAATTAACATCCGCTTTATTTTATTTGTTTTAGTTTATACTGTACTGCATTTCCATCTCCCAGCGCACATGTAGCTAACTTTTCTCAGCGCGTCTGACTCTCACACAGTGTTTTGCCCTTTTATTCTTGCTTTTAACAGGATGTTTGTAAATCAAGCATCCTGTCTTTTAACCCTGTGCGCTCTGGATGAGCAAGGGACCTAAAAAGACATGGACAAAGAAATTGAACGCAGACCAAATCACTCAGCTGTAAATAAGTGTAGTATAGTTCATCAGTGGCAGGAGGAATCCCATTCAGTTGAGAAATGTCTTCTGCCATCTGCCCTTTCCACAAAGACTTTCCCACTTTCCCCTTCTCCAGCTGTCTTTTCCTCCTGTGTTTCGGTCCCATTTCCTCTCTGTCTTCCTCAACTCTTTGTCCTCTACCACAGCTTCTTTTCATACCTTTCCTCCCTTTCTTTGACTGTCTGCATTATTCAGTCTGGCTTGGATTGTTCCAGTTCATTTCCATTTCACATTCTCCAGGATCCTTATCGCACACATGAATCTGTCAGCCTTTAACATCTGATCCTTATTAAACTGCATCAACGTACACACTCCATATTACCGGCGCTTTAAGACTGAGCACCATTAGGCATGGTAAGAAGAAGAATGCGCTGTTTTTTTGAGTCATGCACCCTGTTACCCACCGAGCATGTGTGTGGGGACTGTTGGGTGTCAGTAACATACATTAGTTTGTCAACGGATATAGGCAACATTACACATAAGCACATGCTCCTATACATTGTAGTCTCTTGATAACTTTTTTTAAAACGAGACCATATGTTGGCCTAGCTGGGATGCAGGGAGAGCAGTATTTGTCTGTTTCGTCATGTCGGTGGATGTTCCGAATGATGGATTAGATTTAAAAATGTACATTGCTTCCATTCGACACAACCGTTTTTTTCCGTTTAAATTTTTCTGGACTCCTTTTTAATGGTTTAATTAAATTGTATTAATCAAAAAACCTGTCTAATTAATTTACAATGTTTATTTAAAAAAAACAACCCACCTAAACAAGTAACGTCAATTATAAAAGTTTAACAAAAATTATGTTTAGGGCCCTATGAAATGTTAGATTTTTTCCAATCTTATGTTTTATTGTTTCCAAATTCTGTTTTAACATGTCTAATTATTTGAAAGCATAAAAACAGGTTTAATTTATACTTACAATTGCCTTATGCGTGTTCCTCAGATTTTTCCCTTCCCTTTAAAATTTAATTAATTGAAAAGAAACAAGTATTTTTTTGGAAAAATAAAAGGGGATTAATATACAATTAAACAATAAGAAATATTGTAGGATTATTCTAACAAATACGGTGTTTAATATTTTGAGTGTAGTAGTTAGCTATTAGACATTTATGAACATAGTAATAATTTCTGCCGCAATGTCTTCAAGTTAAACCAAACTTTTATTTTGACGGGTTGCCGTGATATGAGGATAGTTTTATAAAATGAAACGGCCAAATGCGCATTGAAAGAGCGTATGGGAGTGTCCATATATTTTCTGTCCTATTAGGAGACGGCAGATTGTAATATACCGGAAGGTCACGCGCTTCAGTACAAGTAACTGTTGGTAAACAAAACCGCGCGTCTGCGCCTTTCATTAACACAGAGACACGCAGAATTAGTGTTTAAATAGTCGTTTTGCTGCTTAATATTTACAAATAATAGTGGGAGTGGGAGTGTGCCTCACGGGAGACTGTAAAAAACAGGACGTAGGTGGTCCGTGACGTCACACCATAGGTTTCTCTAAAGAACGTTGAAGTAAAAGTGGGTGGAGACGGCCGTAGCCACTTGGCGCGTGTCAATCCGGATAATCAGACAGAATGACATGCATAGGAAATAAAGATAAATCCACAACGGAGATTCAGGCCACGTTCACAAGCAGAATAGGTGCTGTTCAGTAGTTTGAGGCCTTAATACGGTACGTTCACACACAGTTCGGATTTACGGGCGTGTGAGTTTGGGTCCAGAATGAGGTTGTCACACCAGTAAACATAACCAGACAAACTGTGTAAATTTCAGGAACCACAACCGCATTCTCGGAACACAACGCTGTATGAATCGGAACAGGCATTTTACAGAGATGACGAAGAATAGCTGTCTGTCATCGAAAATTTTTAGACCCGTCCGTTTTCACGCGACGCTCCGTCAGTTTGGTGTCTGCGCGGACTCAAATACTCCGCCGCCACCCAATTAAAGGCTGCTGTCGGGTGAAGATTGACGGAGAACTGTGAAGCGATTGGACTCTTGTCAGTCCGAATTGAAAGACTTCAGTTTTAGGACGTCGCCAGCTTGATTTAATTTGGTCACTGTCGCTAGGGATACTGGTAGGGAATACGGGCTTGACTCACGTTGCACGTTCATACAGACAGTAGCCTATTCTAAACACAACTGTAAGGTGCTATGTGAACGAGACATTTCGAGACTCACACCTGTAAAGAAAATGCGGTTGTCAATCCCAAAAACGGACAGTGTGAATGTTAGCCTTAGTTAATAAAAGCAAACAGTTTAGATGTTATATAGGAAAGGTAACTTTAAATGACTTCTGTTGTGATCTGGTGCTATAGAGAAAATAAAATTAAATACAATTAACTTGACCTTCAGGGGTCAAGTTAATTGTAACCCCTAATATAATGGCAGGGGAAACACTGAAGATATTTTGAAGTCTTTCACCTTAAATGTATTTTCTGATAAATTACCAGTCCAGTAAAAATAGCATCATATGATTTGACCCTACTGCGTATAGCCTAATATTATTTCATGTACCCTCAAGTTATGTTATGTGCAAATCAAGACAAAGTGCACTGAACACATTTAAGTTATGTTAATTCATATCTACTTAAATGACAATGTTATTTAAGTGATCCCATAGCCATCTTAATTGTGAGTGCCATTATCTGCTAATCCTGCTAAGTGCTTTATTTCAGGCAGTGATTCCTCCCCAGGCAAATGCTTCCCTGGGGTGCATAAATGGCATAAGATAAAAGAGATTTAGTCATGTTAAATAGTCATTATTATGCATTACTCTGCAGCCTGATTCTCACATCGCCCCCTGCTGTGCAATAGCTGCAAGATCATGTGCTGGTTAAGGGATTTCAGTAATTTTTGTGCCGTTGGCAAATACTAAATCTCCTTTTATTAAACCTGCTTGAGTGGATGATTGACTGTCATATATTGTGTCAGTTTTCCTGGACACCCCCGGGGCAGTTTGCATCACGATTGTTTCCTTTTCCAATTAAATGAAAGGCAGAAGTCTGATAAATGAGAAAATTGAGACACTATTATGTACAGAAAAGTGACTGCATTTTATAGCTTGTTGTGCTTAATACATACAAGATAAATTGACGTTATGGTGATATATATGTATCATGATGCATGCCTCATTTTTGTGCTCTATATGCCCTCTCAACATTGGCTATGATGTCATCATACTGTGAAATCACAAGTTTAGGCACAACCCTGTTTTGTCTCGTCCGTATTTCCTCCCTTTCTGCATGGTATATGCCCTGTTGCTGCTTCTCCCTTGACTTTTCATCACCTTCTGTCTTTGTCCTACTTTTGCTTTCAGTTTTCCCTCCCTCATTTCATTGTCTTACAAATTTTTTTTTCAGAGGGCTTTTCTCAAAGTCTGTTTGTGTCTAAAAGCAAAAAATAAAAAGTTAATTAAGAGAGAAAGTTTAGCAAGTAGCTAAAGTCACGTTGAGAGATTTGATGTCACGTTGTGAAACATGACGTTACAATATGCGAGTTAAAGTGACAACTGGGAGATATAAAATTACAATTAGCCTACCTTTAAACTCTAAGGCAGAAATGGGCTTCCATAACCTTCTTCCCAGTAGCTCTATATTCAGTTCACTTGTTCAGAATTTTGCATGACTGAAATCTTGTTTTGGTTGATACATGGTTGCAGGCCTGACCTTGACATCATAAGCTGCTCATGCGGGAATTGGAGTGTTTATTATTGTCGTTTCATGCCTTGTTGAATGAGATGATGAAGAGATTAACATCTTAATGATTAAAAGAGCACTTCCCCGTGACATATCACCAGTTCTCGTGTTCTCTCTCTCACTCTCTCTTTGGCTGCTTTAGCTTCATCATTCCCTCTAAACATGCTCGCCTGTTTGTAAGACCTTCTAACACCCTGATCTATTAAATTCCTCTTGGGATATACTGGCTTTGATCAAGTTACAAGTGATTTTTTTACAAGAGGCCTGTGTAAGTGTGTGACAGGCTTGGCTGACCCCTTAATGAACCTTTTCCCAATGTCCCACTCAGTGAATTGACATCTGTGCCTCTTATTCTAGTTTTTCTTATGAACGCATGTGGGTGCATTAGAGATGTATTATTATAATTATTATTATTTATTGGTAGAAATTAGTTATTTAGTTGTCCATTTTACCTAATCTGAAGCACATCTCAAAATGCATAAATTTTTCATACAGTAGATTATAATGTTGTGATGCCGTTAATCTATCAGCAGGAAAACCCCCAAAACAAGGAAAACTCGGTGCTTACCTGTTGATACCCTCAGAGATGTTATCTGTTCTTGAGTGAAATTCGCTTCACCATAAAGGTGACTCCAAATAATATTCTATTCCAAACTTAAAATACGGAGACACCATGGCCTGGTTTCACAGACAGGTCTTAGTTTAAGCCAGGATTAGGCCATAGTTCAATTAGGATATTTAAGTATCTTTTATAAATGTGCATTAGAAAAGAACATTACTGGTGTGCGTCTTGAGACAAATCAATAGTACTAACATGATTTAAGATATGTCAGTGCAAGTTTCTTACATTTAAAACAGAACAGACATGCATTTTAGTCTGGGACTAGGCTTAAGTCTTGTCTGTGGAACCGGGGGCATATGTTACCCATTTCTCAGACAAAATGTATTAACCACAGCTGACCCGAGTATTATGCATGACCTGCAGATTTCATGCAGAATAGTAGTGTGTGTGTATTTTGTGTTGCTACAAAACATATGTTCACATTTCAAACTTCGACCATGATTTATTTTCTTTTTCTTGGTTTTAGTGCCATTTGAACAGTAACCTACATCCAGAAGTGTCACACCATATGAGCATTTGAATGTTAATTTCAAGATTCTGTGTAGAAATGATTAAACATAGATGGAAATGCCATTATACTGGACTGATGTTTTATTAGCAGTATAAACATATTTGAATGGTTCTGATTAATTTGTGACATGCAGGGCCAGCCAGTCACTCATGACATACTGGTGTTTTGTTGCATAGGTTAAGTAGATGCCCTTCTGCTGGCTCTGTGATGCTGAAATCAGTCTCGACAGCAAACGTACCTGGAGGGACTGTAGTTGTTGTTTTTACTATGTGACATTTTGGCATGTCTACCCGTTTCTGGTGTGTGAATCATTTGAATTTAATCAGCCGTACCACAGTGTGAGGCAATGACAAGCTTGAGAAAGGAAAGCTGAACCTGTTTACACTTTCTTTCATTTCTCTTTAAACTTTTGTTGAGAAAATAATGGATTTATTTTGAATTTACAGGACATTTATGGTTCTAACTGAATCGCTAACTGTTAAAGTTATTATGCTTGCAGTATGGACGGTGTCCAGTGCTTTGGTGATTAAAGTAAACGGCAGCTCCGGCTGGCTGACTATTTGGTCTCAAGTAAGGCTCTTTTATATTACACCACCAGAATATAAACCATACTAAGACTTGTGACAGATATAATATTAATGTAACATTCATAATTCAAATGCCCTCAAAAATCAGTTTGGCAGTCCCTCTTAGGATATGTTTCAGTTAATCAAAGCAAAACACTTCTATCCTGTCTTCTCCACTTGTTTTCTGCTGTCTGTATGGTATATTGTATCTGCTTACTGTCTGTTTACAATCAGAACAGTTTGGCTGCCTGTAACTTTTCAGCAAGTTTACTTAGCCATGGAGATAAGCAGTTTTTAAGACTTGCTTATTTATACTTGGCAGGAACGCTTTCATCCGAAACATCGAAAGATCTTTTATCAAGATCATCTGCTCTAATGTGGAATGCAAAATGATTGTTGTCACTTTCACAGTCTGCGGTTTGAGACCACATGCACTACAAGCAGACGAACTTCCTCTTCCTTTAGGGACAGATTCTTCTGAAAACCACAGGTTACAGCCAAGGTGTGCTTTCACTATCACATCACTGAAATTTATGTTAATGGATTCTGTGCTCAAAGAACTCCTTCTCATGGATATTTCAGAACATTTCTATTGACGGTTTGGTTCTTCTTTTCACATTTTTCTCTGTTTTAAGATCTCTGAAACATTACTCACTCCCTGCTGAGTTTCACTGACTTTTAACACTTTTTTTTTTTTTCCTAACTGAAGATTTCTCCTGAAGCTATACTTTGACAAGCATCGCTGATGGACCAGCGAACAAAAGAATTGTACTCCTGGCTTTGTATCAGAAGGTGACAATAGGGCCTCTGTAGTAAAATGAGCCATCAGATTGGTTTTCACTTTCACTGGCTCCTGTGAGTGACACAGTATCTGAGTGTACCCTTGAGTTCCTCCATCTCCTGCAGAGCCACTGAGAAAAACACAAATGGATAGTGTTTTACACAGGGGGTTCATTTATATCCTGCGTTGAAGAACTCTTCAGATTTATAATTCACTGCTTGCTGAGTTTGGAGAGATGAGATGTTGCTCCTTGATGTGTGGTCTCAGTTGTTTGAAAAGTTCTTGTAACATGAGGCCGTAGAACTGTCATTGCCATCACATCACAGGAAAGTATAAAACTTCATCCTAGATTTCATCCTAGAATTATGCGTACACACAAACTGCGATTTTTGTTTGTGCGCAAGATTTCAGATTTATTAACCCATGCGTACACCAGAGCCTGCTTCATGTTATAAATCAAAATCACAGATAGTATATGCACAAGTTTCAACTGTCTTCTCCAAAATGACCATGCATGAAGCTCAACAACACTGGTTTTATTATGCATAACCTAATCTGCATATAGCTTGCATACTCTGTGCATATTGTCATCCAGTCATGTGATACTTCCTTGGAGCCTAGGAAAATCATAAATGTAAAAGTTTAATTTTTATTAGTTATTTAGTTCATTACCTAGGCAATGGAGTCGCCAAATGGGTGGTCGAAGCATACATTTTTTCCCCCCAGAGTTTATTTATTTTTAATTAAATAAATACTCATGTGCATATGTGGGAAAAGACATGCACACTTTTCAATTGCCATTATGTGTTTGCAACTTTTAAACAGGCCCCTGGTCTTGCAGATCTCACTTTTGATCACATTTGAAAAAAAGACAATTGCTATTTTTGCTGAAGAAAAACTGCACATTGTTTTAACAAGTTGCCTTGAAATGCCAAGCATACACTCTTAACCCGAATTAGTTGACTTTACTAGAAAATTGCGTGGAAACCCGTTGCACTAAACAACTTTAGTTTTTACACAGGGTGAAACTAAACGGGTTAAGTTGTATTAACACAGAACATTTAGTGGTTGTAGCAGACAAATCAAGTTGGCATTAGTAGTCTTTACTAAAAAGCATTAGTTCACATTATGAATTTTTTTGAGGATATGTTTTATAAAATAACTATTAAGTTGAACAAAAAATATTAATATTAACAAATGATTTTTAGTAGTGATAATTGTTATATTTAAGTAATCTCTTATAATTTTAAAATGATACTAAAATTGTAAAATTATTTTGATTACTTTTAAAGAAATAAACAATAACAACATTTCAATGTTTTTTTTTATTGTTCACAAAAAGTTGTATTTAACTTTTCAACCAAAAGACAAGTAACATTTTTTGCATAAGAAAACATTTTTGCTTGTTAACAATCGTAAATTGTTTAGAGGAACATGAACACACAGTATTCAACAATATGCTATATCCATGTGAAACAGGATAAGCATTAAAACCTGAGGCAAGCCTCTAAAAGTTTAAGAGAGTCGACTACGTTAACTCATTAATATAGCAAAAAAAAAAGCAGATTTAAACACTTTTAGCACAACACAGCTAAACTTTGGACATTCTGAACAAGAGAATCTGTTCAAAGATTCATTGTGCATCTTGAGAACAATAACCTGCCATGGCTTCTGATGGTAGTTCCCCGCAACTCTTTTGTCAATCAAATTGTAAGTTGATTTTTTAATGTTTGTAACTTGGGTTTTAAGTCAGGGTGGCCCAACATGAGGAGAACTTGTTGAATGAATTGGAATGTGTTCTTCATCGATTTGGGGTAATTGAGTTGCAGTGCATATGTAAGTCCAAAGAGAATGCACACAGCTTTTGTGCCTTCCATCACGACTTCTCCCTCAATGATGATCTTAACAGAGGCTGGATTGAGTTGAAGAGAAGATGGGCACACAATACCTTCTTGCTCAACAAGGAGGATTCCAAGGTCAAGGTGGCGGAATGACTGATCATCAGAGTCCTAACAACAGAGCACATCAATGACATTTCTCATTAAGTAACCATCAATAATGTTAAACAAATAGCCTTGTAATGACAGACACATGAGAGAATGTGTGAAGTGCTTATGAATGCTTTAGTAACACTTCATCTAAAGGGTTACTTCATCCAAAAATGAACATTGTAATTTACTTATTTACCCTCACGTCATTCCAAAACCATAAGACTTGTGTCTATCTTCAAAAAAGAAATGAAGATATTTATTAAAAAAAAAATACTAAGTTATCTTTCCCTCCATTCAAAGTCACATAAAGCCCATTTATCTTTTCAAAAGATTTGAAAAGATAAATTAACCTTTAAATTGAGGTTATCTGGACTTTTAAAATAGGGACAGAAAGTCGCAGGTTTCATTAAAAATACCTTAAATTGTGTTCTGAAGATAAACAAAAGACTTATGGGTTTTGACTGACTTCTGCTTCTATGTGCATTAAATGTGGTGTACACATCAGTATTAAAGTCACATTCTTTATATGGACACTGGACTCTGATTAACTTTTAAATGTCTTGCGCAGGTGAGTGAAGAAATCCCCTTCTGTACAGGGTACAGAAAAATCACATAACTCGCAGTGAATAGTTACTTGGCCAGTTTCACACAGTTGAGTATCGTGGGCTTTCTAGTGAATCTTAGACATGTGCACTTTAAGTGCATTAATTGAGTTAAATGTGCACAAGCAATCTTGATGTAGGCAAGGAAATGGAACAGTTCTGCTGTAACTTCTATGTTTTAATCTATAATGTTTTAATAGCTAACCCCATTTGTCACATGTAAATTCACAAAACTTACATTTCCACTGCATCTTCACAAGAACCTGTTGAAACAGAGCATAAGAAAACGTTTAGAAAATGTTGCAGAAAATCAGTTGCAGATATAATTCTACTGTAAAAGTTAACTTCTGCTAGGGATCTCTGCTTTTAAACTTTTTGTTAAATTACTAATATATAAAGAAAGAAAGAAAATCACTCATGTGAAACATTAAACAGGATTTTTTTATTACTATTACCTTAATAAACCAAAGAGATATACGTTAGCGTTAGCCACAAGCACGTGCACATGCATGGACTCGTGCTGATATGAACCTGACAGAAATAAAACTTATGCCAACAGTTTAGCTACAAAACACGTTGTAGCTAAACTGTGAACATACAGAGAAACACTGGTTAGCGTTATAAACGGTGACCCGACAGAAAAAGCTAATTTATATGATACTGTTATAGCTTAACTGTGAACCGACAGGGGAAAAATAGCGTTGACCGACACATTAACACTACGTTAAAACTTTAGAGTTCAACATCGGTCCGGATTTTTGGGTTATCACTTTTTTCTGAAATATATCAACAGATAAAAACTTCTTTACACACTCACCATGTCACGTTTCTTTCAAAACAATCCACGGTAAGCGTGCACCAGCAGCAGAAGACACTCATCAGGCAGCGCTCTGCTCACCTCAAGGCCCCGCCCCTCTCTTACAAAAACGTAACGCACTGAGTTGTCTCTACTTAACATGATCATTACACTCAATTTTTTCTTCTGATTAGTGCAAACAGCTCATTTTATTTAGTAATGACACCATTTTCTAAAGAACAATAAAGAATAAGTAATGACCACTTAAAATGTTTCATTAACACAAAATCCGGGTTTAGAGTGTAATAGGGCTGTTTTCTTTGGCTTATCCCTCATGTTTCGTGCTTTCAGGTAACATTTGCTGTTTTCTTTCAAAGATCATCTTTTGTCTTGCAGTTTTTGTCTTTTTTGCCTCTGTTTAAAGTATTTTGTCTTGGCAAAGATTCTAATCGATTTCTTCATGCTTAAGCTGAACTAGCCTTTGTATACACTCCATTATGCCTGATGGCCTCGTTCTGTTTTGGTAAAGGGTACTGTGAGCTTCCAGATGTTTCCTTGGCAGTGAAATATGACCTGAAATGGGTGAGTCAGCTTGGTTCAATGGTGAATCAAACTGATGGCAGCAAATTTGTGGCTTTAAGATTTCCTGTTGAGGTATACACTATAGGAGCAATGTTTGGGGAAAATAGTTGTGGCAGAATGGAAACCATTCAATCCTCTAATGCAGTTCATAATTAACCGCTGGCTTTGTAGTAGGGCTGCACGATAAAGCGCCTGCGATATTAACGCCGCATCTTGTCAGAAAGCCGTTTCTGTAATCAGCGGTAAATCTCCATCACGTGCGTGCTTTCACATTGAGCAGCATTAACTACACAGAGCCGTTGTTCACTGACTAGCTGCGCCAAACCACGTTCATATTCGCAAGATTTTTGGCGCAGCTCGTCAGTGAACAACGGCTCTGTGTAGTTAATGCTGCTCAATGTGAAAGCCCGCAGGTGATGGAGATTTACCGCTGATTACAGAACCGGCTTTCTGACAAGATGCGCGTTAAATATCGCATGCGATTTATCGTGCAGCCCTACAATGTAGTTTTGCATTAAGTACGATCTGTTCATATGTTAGGCAAGTGTTTCTCAATTTAGCCAAGTGCTTGAGTGTATTTGAATTCTGAACAGCTTGTTCAATAAAGCAGAATGACCTTTGTGTCATAGACTTAGACATTTACTTTTCAATAAAGCACACCTGCATATGTGTGGTTTGAAATGTGTAGCATGTTATGCTGGTATCCCCACCATGCTTAACAAGCTTGACTAGCAAGATAAACCACTGTCTACCAACTTTATCAGCTACGTTTTGCTAGACCAGCATCAAACCCATGCTGGGCTTGTAGCTGTACTGTGGAGAGATAGAATCCTCTGTTTATGTTTAAGATTTTTGTTGAACTTACAAGTGTGTGTGTGTGTATTAAAAGCATGTTTTTTCCCCCTATTGTCAAAGATGCATTCATGAAATGGAATCCTCCCAAGGATGGAATAAGTACTTTTTTGCTTTTGACAAAAGGCAAGCCTGAACCTTCATCCAAATCTTTCACTTTTCAGCAAGTTTTTGCTCTTCTTTTGAAATCAACTGCTCTTTCTTTGAGCTGTCAGCAGTATTGCAGTGGTTCCAGTTACATTTTCCCCCCTCTCTCACTCTTTCCTCACCTCTTTCTCTTCATCCACTTGTCTCTCCATGCTGCTCATGTTTCTGCTGGAGATGCTGTTTAGATTGCATCATTTAGGTTAATCAGGATCTCCTTTGAAAGCCTCTGGAACTAATTAAAATTCTCTGCCTCTTTCTCCCGTTTTCTCACTTGCATTGTTTTTGCTTTTTTTTTTTGCTGTTTCACACCCTTGCAGGAGCTCATTGGCATGACAACTGCTTTGCCTCCAACATGTCAGCTGAAGATCACAAAAGACACCCAGTGACATAGAATAGTGGTCGACCTATATATCGCCCGATATTTGGCCTTACATTTTTCAAATATCGGCATTGGCCGATAAGTTTTTCTGTTTGGCCGATGTGTTTGAAGCGGGACTTTTATTTTGATGCCATTGAGAACAGCAGCACCGTCGCACACAGCGCTCATATTGTCCCTTTTTATTGTTTGCGGTCACCGTTTAACACATTTGTCTAATGTGGATAGAAGTCTGTCTAATAATAATCAGATAGAACTGTTAACACAAAGGAATTAAAAGGTATACAAAAAAGTATTATAACGATTGCTTTTATATTATTGGTATTAGAAAGGCAAACATTATAGTACTTTCTTGTTTACCATCAGCATTCAGCAAATATGCTTTTATATCATTTAAACAAATCGTTGAATGTCTAATAAACATTTAATTTCACAAACCTTTCAGACTTAGTCGAATCCAAGCTGTGAGATCTTGTGATGTGTTCATTTGTATCTTGCATGATCGCGTGCATGAACTGTGCTACGCTTTATCCATTTGCCCACTGTCATATTCATGTCACTTTCACTGTGTGCTGTTTGTTAAATGAGTGTTACCTTGGCTTTACTTGAAAAAATATGATTCCTAGACCCAGTGCACACAAACTTCCCAGATTACTCAGTGCCCTGTTGGTTACAGTGCTTACTACTTTTTTTGATTGATATTTTAAATATTTCTTTATTTGTGAAAAATATTGAAATAGGGTTACAGAATCAAGTTGTTGTCATCTAAGGTATGTTTATTTTACACATTTAATTTTTTTAATTCATTTGCAAATGATTTAAAATTTCTTAAATATGGATTAATATATATACATATATACAGTGGCGGCTCCAGGATTTTGTTGTTGGGGGTGATAAGGGGGGGATTAACAGGTCAGAAGTGGGAGGTGCTAGAGTAATAGGGGGCCCTGCGATAACCTCCCCGTGCTGAGATGCATCGTATCATGTGTCGAAGATTGCCAGAGATATTGTCAAAAGCATCAAAAATAGGCAATATTAAGAGGATTTAGCATTTCCAATTAATGTAGACATTCTTTATTATTATTAGGCCTATTATTATTATTATTAGGTTACTTTTATTATTAAATTACATGAAATCACCGCATGACGCACTGTGAGGATAATTAAAGTTTAGGCTATTAGTTTACTTATGGAAGAAAAATAATACCGTATGTCTTTGAAACAAAAAAGCATGTTGAATAGCACTAATTGAAAAAATAATGCATTGCATTAACAGTGCTTGCATTTTAATGCCTTGTATTTCCAGGACTTGCATTTTTAGGTCCTGAAATTTGAAATTAACATAGAGGTCTTATGCACTGTATTAGTTCACTGAGGAGCGTTACGCGTCGTTTAGGAATCCTGGAGTGTGATGTATGAGGGGAACCCCAGTATTACAGCACAGCATCACACAAGCCATGATACAAAGTTACGGAAACCAAGCAACCAAAAGCAATATATGTCTTCCTCAGATGTAATGTTAGTTCTGTACTTCAGCGTTGGGTAAAATAGCATTATAATCTCATTTGTGGTAGAGAAAGCTGCTTACATGTAGGCTACGGGAAACAACGAAGATGTTGAATTAAACATACACACTATCAGCTTTTCCACATGTTTATACTGGCCCCAATAATCAAAACCTCTACTTAGCGCTTGCTCCATTTCTGCAGATCAGTTTTTGTGAATGAATGACTTAATCCAACTGTTTGTTGCTTTGATCTTCATTAACAGCCGCTTGCGCCACCTGCTGGTGAGCGACTGACAGCAGCTGGAGATCATGCATCGGTGCTCTACTGCTATTCCTGCAGCTCCCGGATGTGCAATGGCGAATTTTCTGTCGAATTTTAACCACTGAATTTGTGGAAGCGAATTTGGAAAGTGAAATAAAATTGACCGAAATTTGCCTGTCGAATATTATACATCGTATTTTTAAACAGATTGAATATTTTGGAAGTGAATTCTGGAAGGTGAATATGAATGATTGCATTTTTAATTATAAAAATGTGTTTGAAATATTTTGCATGGAAATATTCACAGCTTAAATAAACAACAAATGTTAATTTTCAGGACCTAAAAATGCAAGCCCTGGAAATACAAGGCATTAAAATGCAAGCACTGTTAATGCAATGCATTATTTTTTCAGTTAGTGCTATTCAACATGCTTTTTTGTTTCAAAGACATATGGCATTACTGTTCGTCCATACTTACTCCTCATTGAAAATGTTTTTAAAACGTTTTTTTTTTTAAGCAGGTCTAATAATTTATAGAATTATAGGCCTATAATTAAAAATATTAACACTGCAGTCATCAATGAAAATTAAGAGCAGCTTTATTTCGTGGACCGATTTTCAAAAACAACCTGTTTAACGTGAAATATGTTTCTTCTCATGTTTTTCACTATACGAGCCACAAGAGAAATATTAAGGGAATAATTTAAGACAGTTATATACCATTATCAGCATATGTTCAAGTAGTTTGGTCTTTCGTTGTTTTCGAGAATATGCGGCGTTAATGCAACGTTAGAAAGCTCCGTCAGTTTTTTTACTTTCACTCTCTCTATAGTGACCTGACTGACGTTCACCAGCGTAACTCTTGCGCACAGTTTGCGCGTTGCTTGCTTGTGTTGCTTGACCCCTCCCCCATAATATCAATTGTTTATAGGCCACATATTAGGCACTTTTTTTTAGGATTTAATGTTTATTTTTCAATGTTAATGAAAGTTAACAGGAACATCATTAGGAAATCCTTGGGGGGGGGGCTGTGCTGGGGCTAAGCAAGTTTCTGATGGGACTATAGTTTTTTTATTAAAAACACTTGTGCACCCGCCCTGCTTGCAGCAAACCTATTAGTCTCAACATTTTTTTATCAGCTGAGCTAATAAAAAGGGGGCTTTTGTATGAGTAGTGTTTTATGAGGAGCCTATGCCTCGGTTTCTTGCCCCGCTATGTTCTAATGCACAAGCCGGCAGCTCCCAAAGCCACAGGCCCCACCCGTAAACCTCCTGGGTTTGAATAGAGGCGTATGTGTGTGCGCTTAATGCCACAGTTTACTGTAGTGCTCCTATAAGGGAAGTCTATGGAGGTAGACTTTGCACCAAAATTAAAGTTTAAGTAAGTTTAGGTACAAAACTTAAACATTATACATGTTATTGTTAAACTACTAAGATAAAATCTCAACGTTTTATTTAAAATCCTGTGATGAACATGTAAAGACAGTAAACTGTGTAACTTTGGCACAAGAATACAAGAAGGTACTGTTTACATAGAGAGAAAAAAACAACCCACAGGAATTACGTCAGTACCATGTATATGGAAGTATATTAATGACAAAAGTCGTTCATATTAAAGCATGCAATGGTTTGGAACTACGAAGATTTTTTATTTTTTTAAGAAAACGTGCATTTTTGGGGGCTGTAGTTTAATATGTATATTTAAGCATGTCACATATAATTTTGTCATTTAAAAAAATTCCATAATAAATATTTACCTTCCAATTTTCAGTTCCAAAAGTTTTCAGATTTTTGAAAATTGTTCAGACCTGTCTTACAGGTCACATAGAGGGCTGTTTTTGATATAATATATAAAATATAATTCATAATGCAAAGCCAGCACACTGTGAAAAGCAGCCTCACACTTTTTACATACGCATACACAAGGTCCTACTTCCATAAGCTGTAGGGCTGTAACTCTTTCCTCACAGCAGATGAGAAATGCTGGCTGCCTTTTGACCTGGAACCTCCTCCTCTGTCACCCTGCACTCTTTTAAGTAAATACAGCCTGTGTGTGGGAGTGTGAGAAAGGGAGAGCACTTGTAAATCAAAACTGCACTGGGTTGTCATGGTGGTTTGGATTGTTCAACAATGTCAGTGTGACATGTTGACAGAAAGTTCTTGTTCTCTTGTTTGCTCTCATTGCTCCTGTATGTCTTTGTGATCTTCTGTGAGTTTATATGTATTCTAGTTTTCAGAGCCAAATCTGGCAATTATTTTGTCCTATCTGTTATTTTAATCAAAAATACATTTAAGTTTTTTGATTCCTCATAAAATAAAAAATGCCAGGGTTATACCGATGTCATATTGAAGAAGAAAAGTAGTAGTTTGACTCTCTAAAAACCTACATAAATTTGTTATATAGATATAAATTATATATCAGATATATCTATAGAATATATATATAGTATAGATATATATAATGTGGGCATTTAGATTAAATCTTGAAAATGGTTGATTGAAAATGTTTTTCAAAACCATATGAAGAATTTTTTTTTTCTTTTTAAAGATATTTTTTTTCCCCCAACAGACACTCTTGTCATTGATCCTTATAATGTTTTGTGACCATTCAAGGACTTCAGTTTCTCATTTGTTTTCTAAACCTTTCTTTTTCTTGCTTCACAGAAAACCATCATGTTGATGTGGATCATGGTTTCCTGATCAGATCTTCCTGACCACTATCTTCTCTTTCCCTGGACTCATCATTGGCTCAATGATGAACCACACACCCAGCCCCAACATGACAGAGGCCGCCAAGTCAGGGGCGGGCTTGTTGTGCGGCCTGGGCCTGGCCCCGGATCGGGTGCGCTCCCCGGACAGCCTGACGCACACACCCAGCCCGTCAGGGGGAACGCCTAGTTCCAGCCCCCCTCTGCTGCTGTCTCCAGGGCTGGGCTGCGATGGCGGCGGGGACTGGGAGAGCCGCGAGGAATTGCGTCTGCGTGAGCTGGAGGAGGCGCGGGCGCGAGCGGCTCAGATGGAGAAGACAATGCGCTGGTGGTCGGACTGCACGGCAAACTGGAGGGAAAAGTGGAGTAAAGTGCGGGCCGAACGCAACAGGGCGTTGCTGGTGTTCCCCCGCCCCCGAGGGAGAACGCAGCGGTACCATATTACGAGGGACCACGCGATAATAGTTAGGAAGATGTGCTTAGAGTCTACCGGGCGTGGCTAGAGTTTGGGGAGCTGCGATGTACCGTTCACGCAGGGCCGTGGTAGTGCCTGGGGTATGACGGCCCGCCACCCCGTGCCCCCGGTGCGTGCACCGCCGCCACTTCCGTAGAAGAGAGCGCAGGAGGGCGGGCAAGAGGGAAGCAGAGTTTGGGTGAAATTTACTGGCACGTTGACGAAGCCCCCGGCCCCGGCAGTAATCAAGGCCCACTATGAGGGGGAGCGATCCGTAGACTGAAGACCCAGACACTCCCCCGCGACTGCTTCCACTACAACCGCCATACCGACGGTCTCTGCTTCACACACTCCAACCCGCAACGGGAACAAGACATCAAGCAGGGAACCAATCAGTGAGTGGAGAGAGAATGTGAGGATGGGCCAGGCTCTCCAGGGGGGACGGAGGGGAAAACTGATGAGAGATGTAGACCACATGAAGGAAGGGGCCAGAAGAAGAAAACGCAGCACAAGCCGAAGGTTATGTGCCAGACAAGCAGAAGGTTAGTGTAAAACAACATATTTTCAGAAAGGACTAGTTAATGGGTTGCCTGGTAACTCCCAGCTGGACACTCAAAAACAGCTACATGGAGTGAAACAGAATGCAACGGTCAGCATGAGCATTTTGTCAGAGTAGAAAGGGACTCAGTGGAAAAAGTAGTTTTAGTAATTTGCTTGTGCACTAACCTTAACCAAAAACACTAACTAGGTACTAGTATTCACTAACACTAACATGTCCAAACTAGGAGAGATGCAATAAAACGTAAAAAAAAACAATCAAATCTCTTTCGCATTGACCATATCAGGGCATTTTGTCAGACACTTGGTTTTCGTTTTTGAGGCATCATGTTGGCTAGTCCTAACCATATCTCATTGGTTTGCAATCTATGTTTGTATTTTCAGCATCAAATATGTTGTTGCCTCAAGTACTGTTATGTTTTCATTGTTGACAAAAGTTTTCACACTTGGTTTGAATGGCTGGTCCAAACCAGAGTTTGACTTCTAATGCACATGTCGTGTGTTATGGGCTTTCCTGTGTGGTTTTGGAAATGTACAGAGGTGCAGATATGAGCTGTGTGTCATGATGCTCAAATGCTCCGCTTCCAAGATTTGGCGGATGAACTTGCCCCTCAACTGGAATGGTCACTTCAAATGTGATTAGACTTTTCAGTTTAATGGACTTTGCCATGGTTGATATTACGTTAGTCACTGTTGCTATGATTTTAGGGGATTAGTCACAAATAGAATACGGCTTGACTTCTGCTACTCCGACTCGTTGTCTCAATAAGCAAAGTATTCGAGACACTACTGTAAGTTGCTGTGTGAATGTGACATTTCGAGACTCACACCTGTAAGTAAATTCGATTGTCAATCCCAAACACAATGTAGCCTTAGTGAGCACACACATAAATAAGCGTTTCACTTCTGCAAGTGAGTATGATTGCGAACATTGCAGTTCTCAGTTACCTCAGGCCACTTTTTTATAGTTTGTGGGTGCACACCTGTATTCGGAAAATGGCATTCACATAATCTAAACGAACCAAAGTCTGATGTTTAATGAACCTGGGTGCGCACCAAAAGTGCTAGTGTGAAAAAAATGCTGTCTAATTACAATATGGGTGTGAAAACTTGTCAAACCCGGTAGGCACAACTGTTGTAGTAAAAAACCATTTTCAAATGCTACATGATTTTAATTACTTTTTTATTAAAAGCTAGATTGCACAAACCACACAACATGACTACAAGAATACCCAATGCTGTTCACCGCTGCCAATTCCTGTACACACAGGTAGCATTGTAACTAGGTTCCGTCCCACATACCTGGTTGTTCAATGCATCGTCCCCTGTGATTTCTTATCTGAGTCTGGTGCTATTTGCTTGTTTGCTGTGATCTCAGTTTTGTCCTATTATTAGAACCACCCCTCTCCCAGCACAGCCATGTGTTTTACCTATGGGGCCACAGCCAGGGGCACCACAGTAGTTCCTACTAGCCAGAAACCCCTTTATCATTTCTAGACTTGCTTAAGCATGTCTGTTATTCCATTAATGTGTTTGTAACTAATCTATCAAGAGAATTACACCTCACACAAATGTGGTTTTGTCTGCTGTGCGCATTAGCATGCACCTTTTTTTTTTTTGGTTAGCAAACAGATGCGAAGACAGAGCACCAGCAGAGAGAGGGAAGGAAGAATTAATGTCAGTGTCAAACTTGACCTTCAGAGTCTCAAGCATGATGGATGTATATTTCTGCACAGATATCAACGGGGGGGTAGCCTAGATAGCTAAAGAGACCCTCGGGCTCCTGTGAACAGTGATGATTGCCTGCTGAGAGCAAAACTGGTTTTGGCTTTTTTATTATTCAGCACAGAAATGTCCATCTTTTCAAGTAGTATCAGGCATCCTCATTCAATCTTAGTTAAGTAAACAGATCAGGAAATGGGTTGGTATCAAACAATCCAGTGAGAGTCCCGACTACGCTAACTATTATTTGTCTCCACACACAGGCATGCTGAGTGCTTCCACATGTAAAACTCTTATCTGTATTAGAATGCGTTTGGTTCCCCCTGGCGGTAGAGAGGTGTCATTGTGCTTTTATCTCAGTTACTCAACTGTGGCCGTTCTGGGATCGTAGGAAGTTTGCAGCATGTTTAGTGTCTCATGTCTGTCTCCTGAGTCCTGAGGCCCATGTCTTTGATATATAATCCCTACTGTGTGTAGGAAGGAAAGAGGAAGGATGGTGCATTGAACTGTAAAGCCGTTTTTTATTACTTCTCCAAAGAGCTTGTGAATTTCATTCATGCACACAGGAAATAAGGAAAAGGTGCAATGTGATATTTGTTATGTGAATGACAGAGAAAATGCCTCTTCTGTGGTTTGGTTTAATAAGGAGAAAAAGAAAACATGAAAGTCTTTTTTTTTTTTAATGTTTTTCGTTTGTTTTCTTTGTCTTGGAACATTGACTATGGCAGCGGTTCTCAGCTGGTTTCGCTTCACAACCTTGGTTTTACATTACAAGTCGACTGGCAAGTCAACACAGCATGAGAATTGTTTATCGTACAAAACTAAACAAAAATGTTCTTTAAAATCTTAATATAATTTTAAGTTAAAATATTAGGCTCTCCTTGTTTATTCCTTTTTTGTAAGAGAACTTCTATTTGTTTTAGTCTGGGTTCAGTTTTCTTTATATAATTTTGTTCATGGTTTTTGAGGATGAAGGCATGTCACGCAGCCTCTCCATATTGCCATATTTTGACCAGCTGCTGCCAAGTAGCAAATGAACTAACCACCAGCCCCCCCACCTCTTTTATTTAGAAAAGTATAAAAGTGTCAATCAAATAAAAAAAAACTCTTATTTCATATTTCTTATTTAAATCTATAATTACGTCTTTTTTCTTTTTACGTATATTTAAAAAAAAAATTTACCCTCTCTGAACAGACAAATTTTTGTGCTAAGGTCCTCCAGTTTAGAACCACTAGTATTTAGAAGTATTTTAATTGTGATCGCCCAAAATTCTTTTCTTTCTTTCTTTCTTTCTTTGTGTCAGGAGTTGGAGTTATTGGAGGCTCTTCTCAGGGCAAAGTCAGAGGCTCCAGACTCTTGGGACATTCGCAGTGCCAGTAGCTTGCGCTCAGTTCTCAGTCGGCAGGACCGGAGCAGACTGCTGTGGGAGGATCTGGCTGCCCTGGAGGAGGACTCTAGCAAGCTCAACGCTCTCCAGCTGCGCCTGGATGAGTCCCAGAAAGTCCTGCTGAAAGAACGAGAGTAAGAGATCATTGTCCAGGTGGAAACAATACATGCATGAAATAGACCAGAACTCAACAAATGAAATCAAAGTCTTTTTGGAGCTTCTCATAAAAATGACAGGGTCAGCATAGATGTATCCTTCACCACCTATGATACACAGTGACAGATATATCTTTGTTGACTTTGGAGAAATCACCCACTGGAGGCATCTCAGTAGACCAGATCTTTTGAGAACAATCTGTTTGGACTTGATGATGATAATGATCTATATTGTGAATGTCCAACATGTCATGTGTCTCTGTCAGGGATAAGCATGCGCTCATTAAGAACATTGAGAAGCTGGAGGCAGAGCTGAGCCAATGGAAACTCAAATATGAGGAACGGACAAGTCGCAAACAAGAAGGCTCAAAAACGTTTCGAGAAGCTTATTCTGTAGACCCTTTTACAACAATAAAAAAGAGCAACCCCACAAGTACACATCATCTCAAATCAAGCAACACAACCCCATTTTTATTTCCTGGCAGTACTCTTTCCTTAAATTGATTGTTTGCCAAAATAAATTAATTACTCACCCTCATGTCGTGCCAGACCAAACCCATAAGACTTTTGATCATCTTTGGAACACAAATTAAGACAATTTTAATGAAATCCGAGAGCTTTCTGTCCCTGCATAGACAGCAACACAGCTACCACATTCAAGGCCCAGAAAGGTAGTAAGGACCTTGCTAAAGGGTTAGTTCCCTCCGCTGAAAAATTATGTCCTTACTTACTCACCCTTGTGTCGTTCCAAACCCTTAAGACCTTCGTTCATCTTCAGAACACAGATATTTTTAATGTAATCTGAGAGCTTTCTAACCCTGCATAGATGGCAACGTAACTGAAATGTTGCCTGGCACAGAAATGTAGTAAGGACATCGGTAACACAGTCCATGTGACATCAGTGGCTCAACTTCAATTTTGCGAAGCTTCGAAAATACTTTTTGTGCGCAAAGAAAATAAAAAAATTACGACTTGTCACATTCCAACAATTCTCTCTCCCTGAGTTTACTGTTTCTCCGCCATTTTGGAGTATCCCCGAAGCTTACGCACCTTTACCTAATTGTAACTCACGCTGATTCCGCCGATTAAGTTATGCACCAACTTTCCCCCAACATAACCCCGCAGATTACGTTTCTTGAGTACCTCTCCATAATTGCCGAAGATGAGAAATAATTTTAAATAAATTCTTTGTGTTTTTTTGCCGCCAAAAAGTATTCCGCTAGCTTCGCAAATTGAGTTGCAGCCACTGATGTCCAGCATGGACCTGGTTTTACGCGATTCCTTGCTACGTTCTGCTGGACATTTTCCAAGTGCGTTGTCCTGTTCTATGCAGGT
This sequence comes from Sinocyclocheilus anophthalmus, assembly GCA_018155175.1. NCBI lineage: Eukaryota > Metazoa > Chordata > Actinopteri > Cypriniformes > Cyprinidae > Sinocyclocheilus > Sinocyclocheilus anophthalmus. The sequence goes on along the minus strand of JADLZN010005234.1, from coordinate 98,931 downwards.
CAGAGAGCTCTCATCATTCCATTCAAAAATCTCTTAATTCTGTGTTCCGAGAGACGAAGGTCTCTACGGGCGTTTGGAACGACAATGAGGTGATTAATTAATGACCAAATTCTTTCACTTTGGGGGTAACTAACCTTTTAAAAATATTCCTGTGACATCAGTGGGTCAACACCTTAATACTTTATGAGCTAACAAAATACTTTTTCTGTGTGCAAAGAAACAAAATAACTTTATCCAAATTTCTTTTTCTTCTCCGCCCAAGTCCACGAGAGTACCCACCAACGCATGTGTGTGGTGCCTGCTGACGCTATCACTGGCATTCTGACTTAGAACCCGCATGCCCTGCGCTTGTTTAACAATGCAGGGAATGCCACACGTAGCATTCACATGGTATGGTGCTCCTGTACCGCACGTCGCAGCCCGGACACAGAAGCAAAAAATTGTTAAACAAAGTCTTTATCTTTGTCTCTTTGCGCAACAAAAAGTATTCACTTGTAGCCTTCATAACCCTCCTTGAAAACCACTGTGTCACTAGACTATCTTTAACGATGACCTTTGCTACCTTTTCTCCTGGGCCTTCGAACATGTCAGTTGCTTTGCTGAATCAGCAGGGCGGCGGCGAGAAAGCTCTTGATTTCATACAAAAACATCTTAATGTGCTGTTCCAGATTAATCCGAAGGTCTTACGGGTCTCGGAATGACTGATGGGTCGCATTATGACAGAATTTTCATTTTTAGGTCAACTATGCATTTAAAGCCTGTTAGGAATGAAAGATATATATATATAGAATATTCCTCATATATTTACAGTGATTTAGCTGGGGATGTAAAATCAAGCAACATTATAACCTTGTGTTCATTTAGTGACAAATGGTGTGGAAAACATACCTTGGTTACTTTTAACTAGATTTATAATATGCATTAAATATTGTGAATCTACTGAGCAACTATGACTGTTAGACTGATATTACAGTTCCTCTGATTGCAAAAAAATCACCCTTTTGGTTCATTTCAGCACAGTCATAAATATATAAAGTTATAAATACTGAGATATCTTAAATATTGTCAAAAGGTTGGAAAAACTATTCCGAATTTTTTCTAATGCATGTAGTGTATTATGACAATAATTCTTCAGGAACCTGCAATAAATCTAACTCAAAGCCAAATAGCTTTGTAGCAGCTTTGGAACATTTAGCTTACTGGCTTCATTTATTGAATTATGGTATTTTAAGCAATTTGTTTTTGCTTTTGGGCATCAAGTCAAGACACCAATTGCTGAGCCTTAATAGTCAACATTAGGATTCTGGCTTCAACGCTGTATTTGTTATTTGTGGGTCGTGTTTGATTTACAAATAACAGATACAGTGGGTACGGAAAGTATGCAGACCCCCTTAAATTTTTTCACAATCCTCTTTGTTATATTGTTCAGCTATTTGCTCACATCATTTAAGTTAACTGTTTTTTTTCCTCATTAATGTACCACAGCACCCCATATTACCAGAAAAACACAGAATTGTTGACATTTTGCAGATTTATTAAAAAAGAAAAACAAAATATCACCTGGTCTTAAGTATTCAGACCCTTTGCTGTGACACTCAATATATTTAACTCAGGTGCTGTCCATTTCTTCTGATCATCTTTTAGATGGTTCTACACCTTCATTTGATTCCAGCTGTGTTTGATTATACTGATTGGACTTTATTAGGAAAGCCACACACCTGTCTATATAAGACCTTACAGCTCACAGTGCATGTCAGCGTAAATGAGAATTATGAGGTCAAAGGAACGGCCTGAAGAGCTCAGAGACAGAATTGTGGCAAGGCACAGAGCTGGCCAAGGTTACAAAAAAATTTCTGCTGCACTTAAGGTTCCTAAGAGCACAGTGGCCTCCATAATTCTTAAATGGAAGACGTTTGGGACGACCATAACCCTTCCTAGAGCTGGCCGTCCGGCAAACTGAGCAAATCCGAATCGTGGGAGAAGAGCCTTGGTGAGAGAGGTAAGAAGAACCCAAAGATCACTGTGGCTGTGCTCCAGAGATGCAGTCGGGAGATGGTAGAAAGTTGTAGAAAGTCAACCATCACTGCAGCCCTCCACCAGTCGTGGCTTTATGGCAGAGTGGCCCGACGTAAGCCTCTCCTCAGTGCAAGACACATTAAAGCCTGCATGGAGGACTCCAAGCATGGTGCAGCAAATAAGATTCTCTGGTCTGATGAGCTGCACCAAGATCGAATCGTTTTGGCCTTAATTCCTAAGCGGTATGTGTGGAGAAAACCAGGCAATGCTCATCACCTGTCCAATACAGTCCCAACAGTTAATCATGGTGGTGGCAGCATCATGCTGTGTTTTTTTTTTTCAGCTGCAGGGACAGGACGACTTTTTGAAATCGAGGGAAAGATGAATGCGGCAAGTACAGGGATATCCTGGACGAAAAACCTTCTCCCCGGAGTGCTCAGGACCTCCGACTGGGCCGAAGGTTTTCCTTCCAACAAGACAATGACCCTAAGCACACAGCTAAAATAACGAAGGAGTGGCTTCACAACAACTCTGTGACTGTTCTTGAATGGCCCAGCCAGAGCCCTGACTTAAACCCAGTTGAGTATCTCTGGAGAGACCTAAAAATGGCTTGTCCACCAACATTTACCATCCAACTGACAGAACTGGAGATGATCTGCAAGGAGGAAAGGCAGAGGATCACCAAATCCAGGTGTGAAAAACTTGTTACATATTTCCCAAAAAGACTCATGGCTGTATAAGATCAAAAGGGTGCTTCTACTAAATACTCGACAAGGGCTGGAACTACTTTAGTACCATGCTGATATTTCATCGTTTTTTCCTTTTTTCATAAATCGCAAATGTCAACAATTCCTGTGTTTTTCCCTGTCATATGGGGTGCTGTGTGTACATTAATGAGGAAATTTTTTTAACTTAAATTATTTTAGCAAATGGCTTCAATATAACAAAGAGTGAACAATTTATTTAATACTTTCCGTACCCACTGTACATTGCTGAAGCCAGGAACACTATAACACATGATATTCTCATGAGAAACTGATCTCCAGCACTTCCATGTTAAAAGAGCATGGAATCCTTGGCCTTTTGTCCAGTTTCCTCTGGGCAATTTATAGTCAGAGGTTTAATCAGTAGGAAGAATGCATGGTGAGTGCACTGGGTTGAATGCTCTGGTGGCCTGTTCATCAAAACCAGTGCTTCACCTTCACTTCCAGATATAATATTCTTGACTTATAAAATCCTCCAAATACAGTCATACCTGCTTCATAGACATAATAAAAGGCAGAATGTTAAACACATCTACTCTTTCTTTGCTACTTTTCTAAAATGTGGAACTATAATAATTTGGAAAATATAAATAATAATCATCCAAACTGTAAAATAAACGGAATTATGTTTTGACCAAATCATCTTAAGACTAAAATCGTTTTATATTTTAGTTGTCCCTTTTCCAGTAGTGTAGTTCTGCACACTTTCTTCCAACTTCATGATGTATCCACTTGCTATTTAAACAGTATTCATTATTGGCTGTTTTCCTACACAATATACACTACCGTTTACCTAAAATAAAAACAATAATACTGTGACATATTATAACTCTTTTACCAAGTATCGTTTTCCCTTCCCTTTAAATATCTTTGAAAATGCGTTCTTTCTTGTTTTTCTTTCTTCCCGTGATGGTAAAGTCAATTTTCAGCTCAGCAGTCATTACTCCATTCTTCAGTGTCACATTATCTTCAGAAATCAGTATAATATTCTTATTTGCTGCTCAAAAAAACATTTCTTACTACTATCAAAGTTGAAAATTGTTGTGCTGCTTTATTATTTAAAATATTTTTGTGGATATTTTTGGGTTACAGCCCTCCAGTTGAGAACAGCATTTATTTGAAATAGAATTTGATCAATTTTAATTTGACTTTTGATCAATAAAATGCATCCCTGCTGAATAAAAGTATATAAGTTCGTTAAAAAGCATTCTAACCACAGACTGTTAATTGGTCGTGTCTTTTTTGGTCTTTCTTGACTAGAATATGTTATCTTTTGTCTAATAGTAATAGGCATAAATTCTGTCAGGGTGTCAAAACTCGCCTCACATGACAAAATACACACAAAATGATATTTGTGTGATGACTGTGTTTTTTGAGTATTTTTATTTTATTTTTTTTATATAAAATTCAAGCATTTAACCACAAACATTTAAGATCATGAGGAGCATTAATTCAGTCAAATGTATCCAAACTAAAGAAAAATGAATGTAAAAATTGTATAGGGTGCTGCAAAGGATGCAGCTCTAATAGAGCACCACTAGGGGACAGTTGTTACCTATGAACGAGACAGTCTGGCATTGTTTGTGAATGATTAGAGTTTGCTGCTCAGGATTTCTTTCAGTCAGGCAATTTTATGGAATACAGCCGCACTGATTGGGCCCAGAGAAACTTTCACTCTCAATGCAAGCCTTCCATAGAGAGAATAAGGGACTCATTTACCATCATACACCTAGATTTCGTCATAGGCATATAGTAGAGAGATGATGAGTAGGAAGAGACGTGATTCTCTTTTTAATAACCTCAACCCCTAAGGATGTGCATGAATACCATGAGATGATGAGTAGGACGAGAGTGTGCGCCATTCTCAGTAGTTTAACAGATGAGCTGCCTGTCGCCAGCCCAGCTGTGTGAGCTCACGACTTGCAGCGAATGTTAATCAATGTGTTTGAGTCACCGTACGCTGAGTGTGATACGCTGTAGAGAGATCAGACTTTGACCGTAGTGCCCCTCTCCCTTAATGGCAAATGTGCTAGACCGTATTGCCGCAGAATGTCGGTACAAGTTGTATTAAATGAGCGCAGTTTCACAGTTTCATCAACTGTGAAATTAATTTAAAAAGCAGACTCATTCACAATCAGAATGTTAAATCTGTTTGAATATCAATGGCATCTTCGGAGTATTGCGTAGTTTGGCATAGTCAGAACTAGTAGTTTATTTGAATACCATAGATAACCTCCAACAAAGCAAAGGGAAGAAAGTTTTACTCAAGATCAGAAGTTCAGAGATAAAAGAATGACTCTCTTTGTCTTTTTCGATCCCTCACGCAGCTGAACTTGTTGAAAGAGGTGCATCAGGATGAGCTGGGCCGCATGTCTGAAGATCTAGAGGACGAGTTGGGGGCTCGGAGTAGCATGGACAAAAAACTGGCGGAGCTCCGTACAGAGGTGAAATGCATGTACATTTTCTGTATCCTACCCATACTGCACTGTTTTGCATGGCACAGCCGGTTCGGTGTCACCTCAGGACACACTGTGATCTACATCAAAGCTAAACACCCTCAGGGCTTTAACATCCATCCTCTGTCTTCCTGCGTTTCGACTAGCACGACACCAGGCACCGCGTCCCTCTGTTAGTCAAGCTGGCGTAATGACAGAACGCTGCTCTAACACATTCCCAGCATGCAGTGTTAGCAGCAGGGTGTTGCTGATATGAACCTGGCAGGAGAGAATGACATTATGCACTTTGATGCGCTCCATAAAGAGCACTGCCCACTCCCATGTGTCGGCTCAGATCCGCTGCATCCCCTCATCTCCAAAACCCCACAGTGACCTCCCTTCATCTCTGCCCTGAGGAATCAAGGCATTTCACAGGCACTGCCTCATATCAGCAGTCAGATGACATTATAGAAATATTAATGACCAGTTGGTCTGGAGAGAGTTTGGGGTATGCCAGGAAAGTCAGCCAGCACTTAAGGTGAATCTAGAGATGATGGTTTCCCATTAAACTGCTTTTAGCAGCAGGTCAGAACTGGGAAATCATGGAGAGCCCTTCACGTAGTTCAACATCATTCTGGTCTAATAGGGGGGGGGCTGTGTGCTAATGCAGCATTAGTCCTTCCTGATCGTGGGTATGTGCAAATGATATACGGTCTCTTCATATTTTATGTATTTATTTATTTTATGAGTTTTGCACACAGTATTTGCATTAGCATTTTTAGTATGTTTTAGTTAGATCAAGTGCAACAAAAAATTAATTGCAGTAAATTCAGTCCAAATTATTTGCATAATGCTTTTTACGAAATAAATTGTTCCAAAGCAGCTTAACAAGCTGGTTTGGGAACCTAAACCTACATAATAAAACTATTTGTGTGAGTGTGCGTGCGTGTATTTCAAAGGGGAAAAAAATTAACATGACAAAAATTTACATTGACATTTCTGCAAAACAGTTTTTCTTTTAAAAGTATTTATTTACTGAATTTGACAGAATAAAAAAAACTAAAAATAAAGTAGTAGCATTTTGTACGAAAAAAGTGGGGGAAATTCCTAAATGAACAATAGGACTGTATGAAATATATTTGAAAATATTTTTTAAAAAGTTTTTTAAGGTTAATACTGTTTTAAAATAATATTATTTCAAAATATTACTGTTTTTATTTTTTATTAAATAAATGCAGCCTTAGTAAGCATAGATGGCTGCTTTCAGCCTTAAAAAAATCTTCCCGACCACATACTGCGTTGTACAGACATGGATAAATAAATGAATACAATTCACCTACGCTCCATGAAAAAAATATTAGACCATTGTGAACATTTACATTCAGTTTAAATGGTTGTGGAGTGATGCATATTTTGTTTTTTAGATCAAAGACCCGACCAGATCAATCAGATCGCCTGTCAATCGAACTCCCTGCGAAGGGTCAATTATTCTAAAATTTTGTGTTAAAGATTTGGAAATGTTGGTAGTAAGCGTTTACTTTCAAAAATTACTTTATTGTCCTCATTAAATTTTTGTTTTGTAATGTGTTGTCATGTCTCCCACTTCCCTCACTATCTTAAGTATAATATGTGTGTGTATATGTGCAGATGGAACGTCTGCAGGTGGAGAACGCAGCAGAGTGGGGTCGTCGGGAACGTCTGGAGACGGAAAAGCTGGCTCTGGAGAGGGAAAACAAAAAGCTGCGTGCCCAGATGGAAGACCTGGAGGAGCAGCTGGCACGCAAACGCAGGCAGGCCGCCAGCGCCCTGGACACCGACCTCAAGACCATCCAGTGTGAGCTGTTTGAGAGGAACAAGGTGAGAGGAAGAGAGAACTGCCCGCACACTAGCCTCAGACAAATAATCACAAACTTATCAGTAAGCATTTCTCAACATCTCAGCATCAGCTCAGATTCTACTGAATAGCATTGGAGTGATGGATGAAGTGTGGCGGCAGTTTGCAAAGCGTCTGAGCCTCTTCCTACAGTACAATAAATCCAGTCCCCCCCCAAAAAACCGACTCTCCTCCCCACCAGGCAGTGTGACTGAGGTAAAGAGGCCATAACCAACAGATCCTTGCTGCATGACTGTGTATTTATGCAATAGCTGCCACGCAGTTTCAATTTTTGATCTTATGTTGTATATTGGCTGTGCTGAGAAAGTTGTTCTTTTTGTGTGTGTTTATAAGATGCTATTTAGACTCTATTAAAGTAGTGTGTCTCAAAATCTAGACACTTATGGCCACAGCCCTTATAAGCAGCCATTAGTGCAGCCAGAGATTTATGAAGTGATCCAAAGCTCCCTTCATATAGACGCTGTAAATCACTCGCTCACCTGCTCTCTCACTTCTGCCTTGAAAGTAGGAAAGATTTAAAGAGAGCAGTGAAGAGGGAGAGATGAATATGAGCAGAGAGAGTTGTTTTAGAGGTGAGAGGTATGCTGAAGGGAAAGGATGGAGAGAAAAGAGTAAGAGTGAGCTTAGCATGTCAATTAAACCAGTAACAAGGGAAAAAGGATATTGTGCCAGGAAACGGACATGTAATCCCTGCATGTGAGGCTCAATGTGTTGGCTTATTTGTTAAATGCACAACATATGGCCATCTGAGAAGTGTGTTGCATTTGTGTGTGAGTGTGTGTCCACATGCTGTTGCACATTCCCACACAAGTGATGTCCTGATAGTGGCCAGCGGCCTGCAGTCTGGGAGAGAAACGCGGAGAGATTGATGAGCTTGCTCAGGAGCTGTTGAAGCAAATGGATCGATGAGGACAGGAGCGGAGAAACAGGCCACGGCGCACTGAGGACAATGCACCATCACTGACAAAAAAAACAAAGTGTGATTGATACTGAAAACATATCCCGCTCCAGTCGCTTTCTCACTTTCTCACCAGGTTTCCTTCGGCTCCCACCCGTAGATTGATGTATACTGTCACATTTGCTGTTAAACCCAGCATGTCCAGAAGATTGGGAATGGGGCTCAATGGCTACTTCCTGTGTGTGTGTGTGTGTGTGTGTGGCTTTCTGGTGTTTGGTATCCTTATATATCCGAAATATTGATTTGATCACGTGGATAAACCTTGGTCACTCATTAGTAGTTTCTTTGTGCTAAAGACACTAAGTCATAGGAAACTTTGAAATGTCAGGCAATTTTAAAATTGAGATTTGTAGGTCTGGGGAAGTTAATAAATCCTATATAATATACTATATATATATTCTCTTATAATATACACACCACTAAACATTATATTGATCAAAGTGACTGTAAAGACATTTATAATAAATGCTGTTTTTTTTTACTTTCTCCTCAAAGAATCCTGAAAAAATGTATCATGGTTTCCACCCCAAACTATTAAGCAGCACAAATGGTTTTACAACATTTTGTAATAATTAAATATTAAAATGATTTTCTGAGGATCATGTGAACTGAAGCTGTAGTCCTGATCCTTTGCCATCACAGGAATAATTTATATTTTAAAATATATTAAAATAGTAAAGAGTTATTTTAAATTGTAATAATTTTGTAAACAATATTACTGTTTTCAATGTATTTTTTTTAAATAAATGCTGCCTTGATGAGCATTAGAGATTTCTTTCAAAAACATACAAAAAAAAAATGAATGATTGATTGAATAAATAAATAAATAAATAAATACATTTTCACCCTATAGGTCAAAATATTAGAATCATTAACATTTTTTTATGTTTTTGAAAGAAGTTTCTTATGCTCACCTATGGCTATTAGCATACAAATGAGTTTTTTGGACTTGAGAAGGAACTTTAAAGATTGGAAGTTTAATTGCATATCCCTATTTTAAGGCCTGTATCATAGCCCGTTTTAACATAGTGACTGGTGCCCATCTGGAAGGCTACATGTTGATTTGAAAGGGATTCATCAGGTTGGCTGAGGCTCAGTCAGACCTCTCAGTCTGACTGTGACAACGCCGCGTGCACAAACGCAGCTGCAGGTCGGCACATCACATACACACACATCAAAAAGGCTCCAGGTGAATAGTGCAGGTGGAAGTTCTGCTATTGGTTCTGCTGTTGTCTCTGTGTTTTGATCCGGGACTCGTGGTTTTGTTTGTGTGCATGACCTCTTACAAACTTAAAAGCGTGTTTGTGTGGGGCTAATTTATGATGACGCTTGTGATTCAACAAACAGGAATTAAATAAGTATGCCCCCATCCAGATGGAGGAACGTGAGCAAACCAGGCTGTAGTTTTTTTTTTTCCCCCTGGTTTTTTTTTATTATTCCTAAAGGGTTTGTTGAGTCTAGAGTAGGCAAGCTTTGAACTGGAGTTAAAGTCTGTCTCTTGCTCCCAGATCAAAGAGAAGTTTGTCTTTCTGAAGGTCAGTTTAATACCACTCTTTTTCTTTTTTTTTTAATCTCTCTCGGTCTCCTTTCGTAATTTTTTCATTACTCTCTCAACAGATCATTCACAGTACTAGTCAAATGTTTGACAAACTATATTATGATATATTATCAAATGTGGAATATAGTAATAAAGTCAACAATGAAATCATAGACTCACTATATTTTGATAGTGTTTCTATATTGTAATCTGTGAAGCTCTTTAACCTGCATCATGCTAGAAAAGAGCTATCCAGATCATTTTATTGTTTAATATTAATGTTGTTGTTATTATTATTATTATATATTTTTTTACGATTGTACTAAGGAATAACACAAATAGAAGTAGGGATTGTGGAGTGAAGTACGCCAGAAAAAATCTAATTATAAAAAAGTGATATTACTTTTACTTATAAAACATGTTCCTAGGCGGTCGCCCCCCCCACAATTTTGACATCTGATATACTTTGCTATTTGAAGTACTTCCTCATTTTATTTCCGCGTTCGACATGTTTTATTCTGACTATGTGAGCCCATTTGCGTTGTAGGCATCGCATGAAAAGGGCTATTAAATTTTAATAGTTATAATGATCTGTTGATTTGTATTATTATTATTTAAAAAACAGAACACTGGAAGTATAGAAATTGTGTAGTGGCGAAACAATACATAATGGCTGATTAAATAGTAAGTTAATTAAATCTATTTAAGTTTTGTGCAGTAATATAAAAAAATATGTAGGCACAACTTACAATTGTCTGCTACATTTATTTTAAAGGGGTCATATGATGCTGCTAAAAAGAATATTATTTTGTGTATTTGGTGTAATGACATGTGTTTTTATATTCAATGCGGTTTAAAGTAAAAAAAAAACCCATTATTTTCCACATACTGTACATTACTGTTTCTCCTCTATGCCCCACCTTTTTGAAACGCATCGTTTTTACAAAGCTCATCGTTCTGAAAAAGCGGGGTGTGCTGTGATTGGCCAACTATCCAATCTATCCAGATTGGCCGAATACCTCACGGCGTGCGCACTGAAAATGTTACTCGCCCTCACATACTGTTGATGGCGGGGGTGCTAGTTTCCGGCTACCCCGGAGTTACGATACAAAAACATTCAAACCCATTACAACGAGGCATTTGTTGCATCCAGTGGGGACATAATCTACTGCGATTATAATGACTATACTGCTTTAAAACATAAAACTCGTCTCATTTGTGATCGAGAAATGCCAACACAAGTGCTCACTCTCTATGCGCCCAATCCTCGCTTTGAGTCTCATGTGAATCCTTTTAAATTAAATGTCCTTACGCTGATCCACTGCCGGCCTGTATTCTAACGTTACTCTTTCCCAGGATCAGTAAACACTAAAATGCGTTGCAGCGCATCCTGGATACTTTGGGTTAACTTGCTTCTGAACAGTGTGTAACCACTGATTTCTAGTTGTGTACTCTTTTGGAAGACCAAACAAAGTAGTTCGCTTTCACAACGAACAACACAGTGGCCTAGAGTGAGGGGAAGCCCTGCCTTACTTGCGCTGAGGCCGTAAGATGTGGCTAGAGGCAGGGATAGGTGTGCGAACCCCGGCTCCTCTAGCGGGCTCTGAGGCCGGGATAGATTGAGCTGACGGCGGCTGGGTCGAGAGACTGCGTGCCGGATGATTCTACGAATGACGGCCAAACCACATGTTACGAGCCCGGCTGGACCCCGCATTGTCCACGGTGAATGTTTATGTATTTCCTCACGCGACATACACAGATCAGCTCTTTAGGCCAAGAAGAAGCATATTGTCCTCTTTGTGTAGAGCCAAACCAAAGTAGTTTCGCTTTCACAACGAAGCACACAGTGCCTTCATGACATGACTGCAGCGTCAACAATACTACAGTGAGAATAAAAGTTACGCCTTCTTTCTTTGCGTGAACATTTGGGCGGCGTTATGCAAATCTTCCCACATAGTGAGGTAGGTATGTGGAGGCGTGTTAGAACGAGCCGTTTTAGGTAGGTGTGGCTGACTGAACTTTTATAAAGAATGTCTCTTTGGATTTGAGATTAGTCTTTGCAACTTTACAGATCTTCTTTATGCACCAAGAGCTTGTAACACTCCAATGAGAAAGGAAAAATTTAAATCGCATCATATGACCCCTTTAAGCATTTAAGCACATAATGTAGAATCAAAGTTTTGGAAGTTCTCGGAAAACAAGCTCTTTGTTGCCACCTGTGAGTACCATCATCTGTATCTCATTCTTTCTCCATATACAGCTGTGCTCTCCACATTCTGTTCAACATCTCTCCTTAAAATCCTTCAACATCTGGCCAACCACTTGCATCTCCACACAGGTGTTTATCCCTCCTGCTCTGACGGTGTAGAGACAGAGTTCATTCACCAATCACAATGATTAATGAGCCTATATTGGCTGCTCATCTGCTGCTGTTGCTCCCACTTTCTGATGGAAATGTGGTAAACAGTATTGACAGCCAATGTGGGAGCCCATGTGCTCTGTTTTGCCTCTCTGGTTTTGGAAGCAGCATATGAAACTATGTGTGTGTGTGTGTGTGTGTCTGTGTAAATCAGCTCCTCTAGTGTGTTACATCTGGAGTAAGCCAGTGTGAAATGAATTGTCTTGCATCTCAGGTTCTGGGCTGCTTCTCCAGAGGTTTTCCATTTGGGCCTGTTGTGTTTTTCTCACAGGGGTCGCCCTTTACTGATTGAGGTGTCTCACACGCATTTTTCTCTCCTTTTTTTATTTTTCATTCATCAGTATTTGCCAGCTCTCATTCCTCTAGCTTTGTCCCCTAAATTGTTGACGATTATTTGATTTTTATGCAATGCAAGAGCTGAAAGGTGAGGTGTATAATTTCTGCACCACTAGCAACAACAAAATAGATTTGGAAAAATAACCTTTTCCAAAAAAGTTTCCTCCACCAAACTCATGCCATTGGTTGAGGCAGAAATGTATATGTCAGGGTGTATTCACACCAGGAAAGTCCGTTAGTTCACTTGCTTTGGTCCGGACCAAATACAATGTTGATTTTTTGTTTTGTTTTGGTTGTGGTTCGCTTTCAACACTTCTCCCCTTTTGCAAGTGAACCAGAAATTGTTAACCAAACCACCCGTGTGCCTAAGGTCATCCTTCATTGGACCGAAATTCTCAAGCATACCAAGTTTGTCATATTGAACTGGACTTGTGAAGACCCACCTCATCAGCTGGGTCTCGGTGCGGTTGTTTGGTCCACACTCGAGTGCGATTGCTGTATTCACACCTGCCCAAAAGATCCGCACCAAGGGGGGAAACGAACTTAAGTTCGATTCAATCTAACCAAACAAGACGGGCTGAAAACCCGCCTAGACTGCTCACTGAACAGAAAAATTTAAACTTTAAACTGCTCCATCAGGAGCAGATTAGATATTGACAAGAACATTCCACCGACCACCCTGGTGTCTTATCCCCACCCGGGTTATATAACTGATGTCATGTAGTATTATTTCCATATATTGTTATGCCAGTAATTAATTTATATTTTAAATAGCTTTATTGCACTTCTTAATTTAAGTGTGTGTCTTGTTCTGCTAATTTAAGTGGTTTGTCAATGTTTATTTCGTTTTATGTAAAACATTTTTGCGACGACCTCTTTAATTTTTATTATTCTTCCTTGAACTTTATACATAGTTTGTTTTAGTACTTTTTAGTACTGACATGAATTAAACATTTTACATATATTTTGAACAACATATTTTGTCACAGAGGCACCACAACACACACGATCCTTCAGCTCCATCCCGCTCATTTTACAATCATCCAGAGTCCTGCATGCCTTCACCGTCAACCAGCACCAAATCAGTCACAGTAAATAAAGCCCCTACCCATCAACCACCTCAGTGTCTGTCTTCGGTGTCCACTAGCGTACAACTCACACTTCCTTCCCCCTTGCTACCTTAAATGCTCTACCAACCTGTTTGTCTAATCCATCCCATTTGTCTGGCCATCAATCTTCTTGGTATTGCCTCCAGCAGTTGATATCGAGCCTAACCCCTGCAAAGCCTCATTGACTGTTCATCTAACACTGTGTCTACACTGGCACCGCAGAGCGTGCGGCGCTAAACATACTATGTGCCCCCTTAAATCAATGATGCTGCCTACACTGGATGCGGCGCAGCGGGACACGTCAAATCCCCAACAGTAAACTGCTGCCTCGTTCTATTTATGACGTACTGACACAAAATTCAAATGATTTGCAACGGTCGCTTTGTCGCGTCCAGTGTAGACAGAATTTAGCTGTTGCGGCGCAGTGCGACATGGCACGACAGCTGTCGCATCCGGTGTAGACACAATGTAAGTACTAGCTCAAGAGTATCTACTATATTAACCATCCTCCTGCATCTCCTCCGCCTGCCTCACCAACTGTCACACCTCCAGCACCAGAACCGATGCAAGTTGACTCTTACCATCTCGTATGGAGCGTCAATGGAGAATGAATAACGGACTCTGTCTGTACTGCGGAGCATCTGATATTCGCCTGTCCTGTCCGTCTGCATCAGGAGCCCATCTCCTTTCTGGTGCTGAAGGGTTCAACTGCCAACATCATCCTGGGATGCCCTTGGTTGACTCAACAGTCCTCTAAGGTTAAATGGAACACTAGTGAGATCCTACAATGTAGTGATGATAGCATCCAGAACTGTATATCCTCTGCTCAGAAATCATCAGCACTTAGATCAACCATCATCATCCATGATTAAGAAGGTGGCTATCTGTTCGACCACAACTGAGAATCCAGAAACCTCAGAAGCTCCAGAGATTCCACCTGATTACAGGGCATTCCAGGATGTCTTTAGCTAACAGGCAGCCACTAAATTACCACTTCATAGGCCATGGAACTGTGCAATTGACCTGCTGCCTGGGGCCACGTTGCTGAAGGGTAGAATTTACCTGCTGTCCATCCCGGAACAGAAGGCCATGGAGGAGTAGATCAAGGAGGCTCTCAAACATGGATTCATTCACCCTTCTACTTCACCAGCTGGATCTAGTATCTTTTGCATCGGTAATAAACGAGGCTGAGGTTCTGCTTTATTACCTCGCTGATTCCCAGAAATTCAAGTACCAGTATCCACTTCCTCTGGTCCCTGCTGCCCTGGAACAGCTACGTGGGGCTCGCATCTTCTTCAAACAGGACCTGCATAATGCATGCAACCTCATTCAGATCCGCGAGGGTGACGAATGGAAGACCGCATTCGTTACACCATCAGGCCACTATGAATATCCGATGATGCCGTATGACACATCCAACTCACCCTCGGTCTTCCAGGGATTCATGAATGAAGTGTTCCAGGAGTACCTCCACCACTTTGTGATCGTGTACATCAACAGCATCCTCATCTACTCCCGGAACCTGGCCGAACATCGCCACCATGTGAAACAGGTCCTTCAGAAGTTGAGAGAGCACCATCTGTACCTCAAACTGAAGAAGAGTGAGTTCCACCATGATACCATCCAATTACTCTGTTACATCATCGACCCTTATGGCCTTCACATGGACCAGAGGCAGGTACAAGATGACAGAGATTGGCCTCAACCTACCACCTTCATGGAACTCCAATGTTTCCTAGTTTTGCCAGTTCTATCGCCGATTTATCTCCAACTTCAGTCAAAGCTGTGCACCTCTCACCTCACTTCTCAGGAATAAGCCCAAGTCTGTCCTGTCACAGGATCTGGCAAGCCTGATGTACCTCCTCCTCCAGAAATTGCTGAGGAACAATACATCTAACGAGTCAACACTATCCTGGACTGCCGGCGACGAGGCGGCCATCTGTAATATCTTGTGGATTGGGAAGGATACGGCCCAGAAGAGAGATCGTGGGTTGCACGGGATGGTATCCTTGATCCTGCCCAATTGACTGTCCTGCACCCATGGGCCATGGCTGCATCTTGTGGGCATCTGGAGTCACCTGTGGAGGGGGGTACTGTCATAGAGTCACGAGCGACGCCAGATCCTTCAACTCCACCCAATCCTTCACAATCACCAGAATTCTGATGCACTTCACCTGTCAGCACCAATCAGTCACAGTATAAAGCCACCTTCTCATCACCACCTCAGTGTCATTTACCTGTGTTGTCGTCTCATGTTTGTCAGCAAATTTGTCTGAAAATAATGACAATTTTCACTTTTGGTTGAACTCCTTATCTCTTTAATGTTATGCTGTTGTCAGTACACTGTGTTAGTAGAAATCCTATGTGTTGGGACCATGCCCACACATTAGTCAGCTGTCCCGCGATCCCACGCCAGTCAGCGGAGGCCTATTAGCACAGGTCTGAGTTTAAATTAACCCATTAGCACCTACTGCTACGGCTTATTTATGAGCCACTGAGACTGATGTCCCAGTTAGCCAGCACTGACAACATGCTATTAATGCTGATCTACAGCCCGCTGTCTAACCCAAAGGGACAAACGACAAGGTGGACATATGTATGTGTGGAATGTGCTGTAGAAAATGTGTAGAATGCATTAACTAAATGATCCAAATTGTTCTTATATTTTCCTATATTTCTCATTGACAAATCAGTTGAGGATCTGAGCTCAAGGAAAATATTCTTCCAGATTTGCATATGTTGATTCAGAACATTTGAAATTATGATGTATAAGCCTAGACATTGATATGTAAGGGTTGAGCAGCTCTGATACCGATGTCTGGGTCCAGGGCTTTTTTTTTTATTTTTATCAAAAGCGCTCTCGGTCAGCAAAAAAGCTTTCTCTCAGGACCGATAGGAGAGAAAAGTAGGTGAGGTGAAATGAAGGTTAAACAGAAGCCAATCTGCAAAAAAGAGGGAGAGAGACTGATGAGGATGATGATATGAGGATAATGTGCCGAAAGAGAGTGCAGTGTTCATCTCACTTACAATACAGAGATTGTGAGAGGGGGGAAGAAATGGACGGATGGACAATACAATCACAGAGGACAATGGATCCGCACTGTGAAATTGCATGGAGGTAATGAAGGTGAGACATAGATGTTGAATGGAAGAGGTGACATAGGAGAGTGAGAAATAGAGAAGGGGAGCAAAGGAAAAAGTAATTGGAACCTCAGAATTGAATGAGGAAAGTAAGAGGGGCTAGATCAGGTGAAATAGTCTCACTTTAAATCTGATGTCTGGGTTAAATGTCATGTGATGTAGTGAGAATGAGGCCTTTCTTGCATGCTGCAATTTATTGCTTCAAAAATCCTTATAGCAGTGCACCAACATTACCAGCTCCGCTCTCCAGCACAAGGCCAGCAGAGGATCACGGTTGTTTTCATCTGTGCGTCTGTCTTGTGGCATTTTAATGAAGCTTTGTTTAACCTATTTCAAATACTGTGCTTAAATGGTATTCTAAATTCTATAATGGTACTCTATGTATATGTATGCATATATATATTTACACAGTGGAGATCAAAATTAGATCCACTGGTATACTAACATGTTTGACAAAATAAACAAGGCATTTCAACAAAAACCTTTTTTTGTGGAAATTAGAGAACAGTAAACACTGTAGCATGAAAGAAGATTACAACTAGGGCTGCAACTAACGATTATTTTGATAATCGATTCGTTGGTCGATATTTTTTTCGATTAATCGGATTAAAAACAAACAATTTTCTTTTTTTATTTTATTGACAAAAAAAAACACTATTCCACATTCTGCCCAATATCCTTCAAACAAACGTTCCAACTGAATGCTATGAAAACACAGTGCTTAACAATTTATTAGACCACCTGCCATAATAAAGAGAAAATTTTAGGAATCTGTCAAAAAATTGTTTAAATCAAAAAAATGTTATTGTCATTTATTTATAACTAAATACTTTTATTTATTCACATAACAAAAATTGCCTCCTATGCCCTTCATAACAGCTTGAATTCTTGCTGGCATTGTTTTTGTACTTTTTTACTGTAATTGGGTATCTGAAAAAAAAACCATTATAAAACTCTCTGCCTTTCTTTCATAGATAACAGCAAATATAGCATTAGAAACAGCCTACTACTGTTACTAAATAGCTTATGCATATTGGTGGACTAACCCATACAGAAAGCTAAAAAAATATTTTGGCAATCACCAGTACTGTTAGTTTAGAGCAACAGTGGCACAAACCATAATTTGTTAAAAAACACACCTTACATAAATTTGTTTTAATAAATTTAAGCATTGATGTATATAGTGAATATAGTTTAAATCTCTACATTAAAAAAATAAAATAATAATAAAGATAATAAAGGCAAATAAAATCACAAACTCAGTTGTAACCAACAGGTTAAAGTAATGTTCTGCAGGAACACAAGTTCACTTTGATCACAGTCACGTCTTAGCCCCGATTCTGAACGTACTTGTTTCTCATATGACGTCTGTAAAATAATTTACTTATCACACCTCAGTGATAAAACCATGGATTCGCGCATAGGGCTTAGTGTCCGTTCTTTATCCTGTTAAAGGGCGGTTTTGAATCTTCTGATAGGTATAGTCAGACAATTACACGCTGTTACCCCTAAGTTCCTACTCTCATAACAAGATCAAGGCATGTTGACCCGGTTAAACCTTATTTCACGTTAACAACAGATATTCCGCACAATTAATGTGTTTTTTGCGCTGATTATGTCTGTTTTCCCCTTCCGTCTTTCCACCTTTAATGCAAAAATGGAAATGCTGCGTGAATTTTACATAAGGATAGCCAGTTAACTGAAGTGTTTTTTTTGCTCGTCTGAGGGACCACACACATTGTTAAAGGCGCCGGACAGGCAGCCATTACCTAATGCATTGCTTAAAAGCTTAAAGGGGCAATATGATGCGTTTTCAATTTGCCTTTCTCTTTTGGAATGTTTACAAGCTGATTTGCTAGCTAATCCCTGAAGTTGCAACAGAAGTCTCAAACCAAAGAGATTCTGTTTCAAAGTTAAGACTCTGCCACGCCCCCTAAAATGGCTCGTTCTAACACGCCCCCACATATCTTCCTCACTATGTGGAAATATTTGCATAATTCCGCCCAAATGTTCACGCAAAGAAAAGGCGTGGTTTCAGTAACCGCAGTTAGTGTTGAGCAGCCATGTCAGGGAGACGCTGTGTGTTTCTAGGCGAAAGCAAAATCACTTTATTTGGTCTTCCGAAAGTAGGTGCATTTAGGGATCTTTAAGATTACTTACAACAGAACAACAATGCATTTCATGGACGACCGTTTGGTGAACCTAGGAGAAGAGGTAATTCTGACTTACTATAACAATCTGGCGCTTCTGATCAAGCTACTGATATTTGCTATTACTGTTCACATCGGAGTTTTGCGCATCATGTCTTGTGTGGGCGAGAGAGCAGAGAGGAGCGAGAGCGAGAGAGGGGGGGGGGAGGGTTTAACCGTTTTGTGTACTAGCAAACCAGTACCAGCTTCACACTTGTTTCGTCCACGTCGACCTGTTCCCCTTTCGGGCTCGTGTCTTTGCATTTATTTTTTGGTGAAATATGAAGCTCCGCGATTATGATAATGGCCGTACATGTCCTACAAGTCTTGCGGTGTTCGGCCAATCACATGCACTGGTCAGCTGTGGCCAATCAGATCAGACTTCGCTGTTGAAGGAGGGACTTTGTAAGAAATGGGGCATA
The DNA here is from genome assembly GCA_018155175.1 of Sinocyclocheilus anophthalmus. Taxonomy (NCBI): domain Eukaryota; kingdom Metazoa; phylum Chordata; class Actinopteri; order Cypriniformes; family Cyprinidae; genus Sinocyclocheilus; species Sinocyclocheilus anophthalmus. The sequence continues at coordinate 79,711 of JADLZN010005234.1, read as the reverse complement.
GAGGGACCTACATTAAGGCACAGTCTTTGAAAATACAGTGTTTTGTTTGAAACACTTTAAAGCCTGTCAACAATTCTGTTCCAACAACCAAATACAACCAAATAATTGATCTTTAAAAGCATCATACTGACCCCTTAAAATAAAGAGTTCTCGTGTTTTGGGTAGCTTGGATCACGTAACAAACATGTCTGCCCACTGCTCCGGTTGTGTGGCGAACTATTGGGATGGGATAAAAAAGTCCGAGTAGGTCACCTACTTACCACATGTCATGTCACTTGGACTCGTCACTTCACAGTCGTCACTTGTCGGAAGACTCCCTGCAGCATCTCATTCTGTTTCAGCCACTATTTCATGGCCTTTTTGTCCATACAAATAATTAATTCACCCTGCTTTTAATTTGAACGCGACCGCTGAGGTGGACAAGTTGTTAAACTCCGTTGAACGGCACTGATACTCCGATAATGAGAAATCTGTTGATGATTTTCATTATCGATTATTATCCTTTTTATCGATTAGTTGTTGCAGCCCTACTTACAACTAAAATTTTGGGAGTTTACAGCCTGTCAACATTTATAGGATTTGTAGAGGCCTTTGCTTTGATGCTCCAGCACATCTGCGGCTGCAGGATATCACTAGTTTCTCAGACTGTGCTGGTGTGATTTTGGTCCACTCTTCTTCCAGTCTCTTCCATAGCTCGGTGACTGTAGTGGGTTTCTTAGCCATAAATTTATCATCTAGGATTTTACAGACATTTTCAATCTGGGTTAGATTAGGACTCTGGGCTGGCCATTTCATTATTTTAATGTTCTTAGCTTCAAGGAACTGTTTTACCTGTTTTGCAGTGTGACGGGGACATTGTAAAGGACGGATTCTGCTGAAGGAGGTTCTGATAGACATTTGCATTCACCCTGCCATGTAGCTGTAGAAGAGGCTCAGCTCCTGCTGCACAGAACATCCCCCAAACCATTCCTCCTCCACCTTTCACTGACTACTTTACGCACTCAGGGTTCAATATTTCCCCAATTTGACACCAAACATAATTTTTCCCATCTGAACCAAATAAATTAAACTTGCTCTCATCACTAAAGTGAACTTTAGACCAGTTCTCCTCTCTCCACACAACATGCTCCTCAGCAAAAGTGAGCTAGCTTTTTGATTCTTTCTGCTGATGAGAGGCTTGGTCACTGCAGAGTGCACTTTTAGTCCGACTTCTTAAATGTGCCGAGACAGATCCATACCCTGTTCATCACTAAACTGGCAAGCAATTCCAGCTGTAGTGTTGAACCGATTCCCCATTGAGATTCTCAGCATTGTCCTGTCTTCTCGTGCATTTGTCTTATGTGGATGACCAGCCTTTTTGGGGGACTTGAATGAATGAATGCCATTGTAAACCTGCAATATTCAAGAAATCACAGATTTGGAACGACCAATTTCTCTTGCAGTGGCTGGTTTTAGCCTTCATCTGGACTGCCTCATGTTTCAGAGTTCCAATCACCTTAGAGCAGCCCACCATCTTGAAATCTCAGTGAAATTTAGAGGAATGCTGCCAGTTAAATAGGGTTTGTCATATAATTAAGGATATTAGCACCAGGTGCCAGATTAACACTGGTATCTGTAATTGTTCTCTAATTTTGATCAGAGTTCTTAATGTCTCATATAAGGTTTTTTTATACTGGGCTTCAGAATTAAATCAATTTATTAAATTTGCTTAAAAGACTGCCCTTCTACTCCCGTTAGGATAACTTCAAATAGGACTAACCAGTGACCTTGAAATTTAGGAAATTGTAGGTTGTTTTCTAATTTTGATCTCCACTGTGTGTGTTTGTGTGCGTGTGTGTTTGTATGTATATTATAATATTATATATACATTACATATATATATACCGGGTACGGAAAGTATTCAGACCCTTTTAAATTTTTCACTCTTTGTTATATTTGCAGCCATTTGCTAAAATCATTTAATTTTATTTTTTTTCCTCATTAATGTACAAAGAGCACCCCATATTGACAGAAAAACGCATAATTGTTGACATTTTTGCAGATTTAATTAAAAAAGAAAAACTGAAATATCACAATGTCCTAAGTATTCAGACCCTTTGCTCAGTATTTAAAAGACACCCTTTTGATCTAATACAGCCATGAGTCTTTTTGGGAAAGATGCAACAAGTTTTTCACACCTGGATTTGGGGATCCTCTGCCATTCCTCCTTGCAGATCCTCTCCAGTTCTGTCAGGTTAGATGGTAAACGTTGGTTGACAGCCATTTTTAGGTCTCTCCAGAGATGCTCAATTGGGGTTTAAGTCAGGGCTCTGGCTGGGCCATTCGAGAACAGTCACAGAATTGTTGTGAAGCAACTCTTTCGTTATTTTAGCTGTGTGCTTATGTCATTGTCTTGTTGGAAGGTAAACCTCCCAGTCTGAGGTCCTGAGCACTCTAAAGAAGGTTTTCGTCCAGGATATCCCTGTACTTGGCCCTGTATTCATCTTTCCCTCGATTGCAACCAGTCGTCCTGTCCCTGCAGCTGAAAAACACCCCCACAGCATGATGCTGCCACCACCATGCTTCACTGTTGGGACTGTATTGGACAGGTGATGATCAGTGCCTGGTTTTCTCCACACATACCGTTTAGAATTAAGGCCAAAAAGTTCTATCTAAAGTTCTATCAGAGAATCTTATTTCTCACCATCCTTGAGTCCTTCAGGTGTTTTTTAGCAAACTCTATGCGGGCTTTCATGTGTCTTGCACTGATGAGAGGCTTCCGTCGGGCCACTCTGCTATAAAGTCCCGACTGGTGGAGGGCTGCAGTGATTTTTGACTTTCTACAACTTTCTCCCATCTTTCGACTGCATCTCTGGAGCTCAGCCACTTTGATCTTTGGGTTCTTCTTTACCTCTCCACCAAGGCTCTTCTCCCCCGATAGCACAATTTGGCCGGACGGCCAGCTCTAGGAAGGGTTCTGGTCGTCCCAAACGTCTTTCCTTTTAAGGATTATGGAGGCCACTGTGCTCTTAGGAATGCAGCAGAAATTTTTTTGTAACCTTTGCCAATCTGTGCCTTGCCCAATTCTGTCTCTGAGCTCTTCAGGCAATTCCTTTGACCTCATAATTCTCATTTACGCTGACATGCACTGTGAGCTGTAAGGACTTATATAGACAGGTGTGTGGCTTTCCTAATCAAGTCCAATCAGTATAATCAAACACAGCTGGACTCAAATGAAGGTGTAGAACCATTTCAAGGATGATCAGAAGAAATGGACAGTTCCTGAGTTAAATATATGAGTGTCACACAAAGGGTCTGAATACTTAGGACCATGTGATTATTTCAGTTTTCTTTTTTAATAAATCTGCAAAAATTCAACAATTCTGTGTTTTTCTGTCAATATGGGGTGCTGTGTGTACATTTATGATGAAAAAAAATTAACTTAAATGATTTTATCAAATGGCTGCAATATAACAAAGAGTGAGAAAATGAAGGGGGTCTGAATACTTTCCGTAACCACTGTATATATTGTATGTATATGTATATGTATGTGTGTGTGTAATCATTATTTCTTTATTTAAATTTAAATTATAATTTTTTTTCTTATTTGTGACCCTGGACCACAAAACCAGTCATAAAGGAAATTTTTTTAAATAAATAAGCTTTCCATTGATGTATGGATAGAACAATATTTGGCAGAGATACAACTATTTGAGGGTGCAAAAAAAATAAAAATATGAAATCGGCCTTTAAAGTTTGTCCCAAATGCATCCTTGACACTCCATAATGACTAATGATAATACGTTTTTGATATATTTACGGTAGTAAATTTACAAAATTTCTTCATGGAACATGATCTTTACTTAATATCCTAATGATTTTTGGCATAAAAGAAAAATCGATAATTTTGACCAATACAATGTATTTTTAGCAATAGCCAAAAATACATTGTATGGGTCAAAATGATTGATTTTTCTTTTGTTACTACTTATGTGCTACTTATGACTGGTTTTGTGGTCCAGGGTCACATTTATTAGTTTTTCAAATAATTTCTTTGCATAATTGTGGCAAACAGAACAGGTCAGTGTGTTACTCGCAGCATTATGTGTCAGTTCCTAATGAAGTGATTAGCCAAGTGGTGGGTACCTTGCATTTGGTTGATTTAGCAGGTGTTAATTTTGGACCCTGTCTGTAAGGTTGCCAATCTGCCTGAAGACTCTTAAAGTGAACTCCAATTTAGATTCAGGCAGTTTAGATTGATCACAAAGCACCATTAATTTGCAAGGCACAGCAAATTCTATTTGTAGACGACACATCCATTTTCCTGGCCGGTTGGACTGCATGTTCCCTGCTCCCAGGTCAGGGCCACTAAAAGCCACAGACACTATTTTATCATAGCTCCTGGTCCACTGTTTTTGCCCACTGTGAAGCTGGAGAGAGTGAATCATCCTCTCAGTCTGTCAAGAGAAATAGTGTTAGGAAGGCACTAACTGACAGAGAAACCATTATGGCTTCAGCGGCTCCTACATCGCCCCCATTTTCCCATCGACTGAGGCGTCCCGCCCCCAGACCACGCTCTCTTTCAGCTGTCTTATTAGACTTGATCTAATCCTCAGCTGTAATGATAACTGTAAGGCAGGGTCAGGGGGTTGTGCTGGATTTTAGTTGCACTTGTTGAAGTTTGTGTTTATTAGAAGATGCTTTCTTATGTAAAGCAACCTTATGTAGGCATTTCTCACAAAGCAGCACTCAAGGACTCCATATAGTAATAGGGACTCTCCAGATCATGGATCCCCACTTAGTGGATTTGGAGTTACAACCTTATTTTACTAGTCCAGATCTTTAGCCACTAAGCTACCACAAAGTCCCTTGGCAGCCATATTCGTAACGCCCCAGGGCAGCTGTTTCCAGCCATGCAAACAGCTCCTATCTACTTGAATAGAGAAAGACTTGAATTTAATTTAAATGTTTGCATAATAATAATATGATAAATGTATGGATTGTTTATATTAAATTATTTTATAGATATGTTCATTTTTTTGTGTTTCTTAATATTTTTTGTGGAAACCATGATATCTTTTTCAGGAGTCTTTGATAAATATAATTATTTATTAATTATTTGAAATAGAGACCTTTTGTAACATTATTAATGTCTTTACTGTCACTTTTAATCAGTTTAATGCAGCCTTGCTCAAAAGTATTAAATATAATTTATTAAATTGGTTATAGTAATGTTTTAGTTTATATTAAAGTTAATAATCAAAATAATTTTATAGATTGTAGTTTATATATTGAAAAATACTTTAAATACTTTATTATTTTTTCTTCTTTTTTCTCTCTTGGGATGGTCAAGCTAATTAATGTTGTAGAGTAAATTAACAGTCGATTGACCCTTTTAACTGCAGAGCAGGGCTACAGCCTACCTATTCAGTGCTATGATTTCTCCTGAGTGTTACATACTGCATCCTCCGCTTCATACAGTCTCTGGCTGCTATCATGGCTTGCTTGTATAACTAGTTATGTGGGTGTGAGGCAACTTTATGTACATGTATATGCACACCAGGAGTGGAGTTTGCTTTTTTCCTTATGTTAGATTCAAGTGAGAAAGCCCGGGTTAGTTTTAAGTTCCAGAAATAAATAAAACCTACTGTATGTCAAAGAACTGCAAAGCAGCCAGAAATAGTTTGACACATTTATTTAGCTAAAGCTATTTTCTCCGATATAATTAGGGGTGCGCCGATCCGATATTCAGTATCGGTATCGCTCCGATACTGCCATTTTCTGCTGGATCGGGGTATTGGTCAGACGAGACCGATCCAAATCCAATATAGTGTGCATACTATTCTGTGTAATTATTAAGCCCCACGAAAGCCACAAAAACATTATAAAGCACCATAAAATTTCCGCAGCGGCTGTCTGTCATCCTCCATTCAGCATTCAAACTGTGTGTCACGTTCAGTTATGACAGTTAAGATGATGAAACTCTCTCCAAGATGATTAAATGTTCCTAATGTTATACTTGATCTGTAAATAAAGATAAATAGTTTTACATAAAAGGAATTTATCTTGCTGCGTTTCGGTGCGGTTCTAAATCGTGTAAAAATGTTCTACCCGGCTATCGGTTAATATCAAACGGGAGTAGAAACTAAAGAGTACTATGAATTGTTCGTCACGAGCACAGTAACTGAAATTTAAAACCGTTAAAAGAAAAGGCTCAATAAACTAACGCACATTTAATACACTATGCGTCAATATCTCTTCACTTTGTGCTTTGAACTTCTCACTGTGACTCCGTGTTGCTTCAAGCGTGTCATTCTGCGCACGGGATGCGCATAAGCACTTTAAGCCGCTCTGTATTTGTAGCCTTTAGTATCATAATACTTTTGCGCATAGAAAGATTATTAATAGCCTTTCTTGGTCGTCTTGTCTATCATATGTTGCTGCCTCATTACTCTGCTATACAGTTAAAATAAAACTGTCTTTTAATTTATACAGTAGTCAACATTTGAAGTGGATCAAAAAAGTTAACCAAAGTTGTCCTAAGACAAGAACAAGACAAGGTATTGTTTTGGTTTTAGGACAACTTTGATGAAAGGTTTTGATCCACTTCAAATGTTGACTACTATAGTATATATTTATATATAATATATTTTTCGTGTTTTTCATTAATGTATTTCGTTTTACAACAATACAAAAAGCAATGTGTAGGCCTACCAGATTTAGCCCTACACTTATTCACTTTTATTTGTTACCCACTAAATGTATTTTTTTTCACTAAAAGTTTAGGATTTTATAAAAATTATTGTGCACTCATGATTTTTCTAGAGTAACTTTTGCTACTGAATTATCCATTAACCTAGTTTATAATAGTATTTTTGTCATAGATTTTGATTATATCTTTTTGTTTGTTATTTTTTCTTTATAATTAGGCTGTCAATATTTAGTAGATTGACCTACACATTGAGGTATAGAAATTCTACACTCATTTAAAAAAACTGCGCTGGTATCGGATCGATATCGGTATCGGCAGATACTCAGAATTTTTGGTATCGGATCGGTATCGGTTCTTAAAAAGTATATCGAGCCATCCCTAAATATAATTCACCTATAATATTATATATCTCAACCTCCTAAAGCCTTGCCTTCTTTTAGCTGGCTATGCATGAAGCCACTCGATTCACACCGTTTGGTGAGCATGTCAAAAAGCTCTGCTCCATGCTCTCGTTGCTGCTGCATGAAAAGCCAGTTGAAAAGGAAATAGAGTATTCTAAGACATTTATGTGCATTTATGTAATTCTGATCTTTTAGAGTGGGAGACAGAGAGATGTGATTGTGTCTAGCGTCACAAGGTGTATGTTCTGAGCACAGTGGGCCAGATGTTTAAGCAGATTTCAGGATCTGAAAGCCAGTGAGGAGGAAACAATTAACAAGCTTCCCCCATGCGGCTGTACAGCTTCACCTTGTCTTCGCTTATCTTTATTCATTTATTCTGGGCGTATATGTGTCTGTTTGCATTCATCTTTATGTTATTTTACTAAGTATTTTTTTGTCTTCACATCCTCTCGTTGTATTCCCATGTGTGTAGAACCGTATGTCTAAATCTGTATGTGTTGATCAGGTGTCTGTTCCCATATCCCAGGTTTCCATTTCTCACTTTCCATTTCCTTCTGCTGCAGTAAATTTCTGTAGCATCATAGATCATTCATCAAGACGTGGCATGTTTTATTCATCCAGCCCCCTCTTTCCTTCCACTTTCTTTCACTATCAAAACACTCACCAAAGATGGCTAGGCCCAAATTACCCCAGATGAAAAATTTAACTTTTAAGTGAAAATGGCTGTTAAATCTCAGGCTCCTTTTTTTTTTTTTTCTCCTCGATATGATGTCATTTGTAATTTTACCCCCGCCCCCCCTCTTAACATGTATTTTTCATCTTTCAGATGGTTTCTGAGATGTCTCTCAAGCTAATCTCTATCTTTTCTTTGAAGTTTTCTACTTTCACATACAATGTTTCACCACTGTTTTGCATGACCAAAGGAGCTTTTTTTTACCTGACTGTCTATCATTTCACAAACTGGATTTGCAAGTCAATATATATTTGTTGTTTTTTTCTCCATATCATTGAACTTGGTTTGGCAAGGCACATTGCCAGTAGTGTAGCAGCAGGGGCATGATTAATTGTGTGTGTGTGTGTGTGTGTGTGTGTGTGTGTGTGTGTGTGTGTGTGTGTGTGTGTGTATGTGTGTGTGTGTATGTGTGAATGTATGTATAGATAGTAGATAGATAAATATTTTTGAATAAGAACTATCACACTAATTATTGCATTAATTACATCTTACATTGTTTTCAATCTGTTCATTAGGATTAATTGTTATTGTAGTTTTTATTAATATTTTTAATTGGCTTTTATTTTTATAATTCTATTTTCATTTGAATTTTTTAGTAATTTTGTTATTTGTTTTTTTACCTTTCTAAATAGTTATATTAATAGGTTTCTAATAGTTTTATTTCGGTTTTAATTTTTAGTAATTTTATTATTTGGTAAACTTAATTCTTATTTTATTTATTTTTAAAAATAAATGTATTTGAACATTTTCCCACCATTGTTTTAACCCTTTCAAATTAATGGGCTGTTTTTTGCTCATGTACATGCTTAATCAGGGGTGTGACCACGTTTGCTTTCAGGTCAAATCTAGTTTATGCAGCACAATCTTTCAAAACGGCCTCTTGCAAAACCTGTAATACATTGTGACAAGTTCACAAAATAATCTGCACACAAGCTGTTAAGGTCTGACTGACGTGATCAGGGATCAGTCACTCTTCCCTATAGATATGCAGTGCTGCATGTGATACCCCACAAACAGTTTTTTGGCTTAACAGTTTATAGCAGTTATTTTTACAGATACTTTTTACATATTTCATTTTCAATCTCTCTACAACCAACCCAGAACAAATTGACTTAGAAGAAACTAATTAAAAAGTTATAATCATTAAACAAGTAGTAATATAATATAATACAATGAATGTAAAATAAAATGATTAATCTAAAATTTTACATTTAGATGGAATGGGGAAACTAAATCGGTTTGTTTACATGGTTCAATAAACTCTTGTAGCAAAATATCAAGGTAAAATTCACATAACATGATCCCATTGACTGTTTTTAAATACATTTTGATTTGGCAAAACCACTTGTGTAATCTTTGATCACCCCTCACACACACGCTTGCACGTACAGGACCTCAGCAGGCCATATTGAGCGATGTGCTCCACATACAGAGCAGTGTGATTTGCTCTGGGGTTAACTATGCTGTGTAACTGCTCTCAGTAAAAACACAAGTAGATCTTGTCCTCCTTTCCAGTGACCCAGAAATCAATAGAACACAGCGGCATGTGATTCTCATTCTGCCAGGTGGCTTCGAGAGTATAAGTGCGTGTGTGTGTTTTTCATTCTTCTGTGTCCTCTTATGCTGATCTTTTAAGGTCTAATCTTTCATATCAGTATGAAAAGGTCGAACCATTGATACTAAAAAAGTATGTATGTGGGTATACATGCTCCCACTCTAAAACCAATACACTGTTTGGTTGCTCATGTGATGCAGGTACATTATGAATGGGATTTGTCTTGCTACTTGATTATCCTCTTATATTATTAATGGATTCTGGTGCTTCGCTTTGGCTTCCACCCCCCTCGATCTCCCTAGACTCTTTCTTTCTCTCTCTTTGTTCCTCACTGTTATGGCCACAGAGAGGTTTGTATCAGCTCTCTGTGTGTGTGTGTGTACAGAAACGGGAGAACACTAAATAGATCATACTGGGTTAGTTATCACCTAGAGATATGCACAAGTAATTGTGCTTGACTTAACTGTTGAAGGGGTTGTGTCATATACTATATGTTGCCAATGTTATGGAAAAACCATTGCATTATACATGGATGTAGATTTTCTCTGTCAAGTATTATTTGTTATTATTTATTTATTATTTATTGTTCTTTTAATTATTCATTATTTTACGTATTTAGGAAAAACATCCTCAAACACTTTTTGAACGTTGTGGATATAAATGTTTTATTTGCCAAGGCTTCATTTATTTTATTAAAATTGCAGAAACAATAATATTGTGATTTTTTTAAAAATAATTTAAAATTACTGTTTTTTTAAATATATTTTGAAATGGCAAAACATATATTTTAAAATGGTAATTTGCAGCAGTCATTACTTCAGACTTCAGTGGTGCATGATCCTTCAAAAATCATTCTACTTATTTAGTGTTTTTGAAACATTTCTTATTATTGTCAATGTTGGAATATACTTGTGCTGCTTTAATATTTTTTTGTGGAAACCGCAGGGCCAGCGCTACCTATATTCATACAGGCATTGCCTAGGACAGGAGTGTCAAACCCAATTCCTGTGTTGGAGCAGGGTTGGAACAAAACTCGAAAACATCCTTCAGGTGCTGCGAAGCAAAAGGCTAAATAGCTCCTAATGCAGGTGTGTGAGTTGACGCCATCTATTTTGGAGTTATTGCAGTGTATTGTAAATATACTTGTGCGTCGATCATCGCATTTCTGACAGATCATTTACATGGTTTATTACGCTATATAAAAGCGCTATATAAATGTAAAGGGAATGATTATTATTATATTATTATTATTAGTACAAGTTTAAAAGAGCGCGAGCGCTGTTGACGCGCCCCGATGCGATACTTTGAATTTGCATTTACAATGAATGACATTGCATTGAGAGCTGACTAGCAAAATAGCTACAAAAGTTTGTATTCAAACTCAAGAAGCAAACACACTCGAACATGTTTTAATGTTTCAAAAAAAGGACCTCATGTGTGTATCTTCTAAATTCTGCTGATGATTATATTACTGCTCTAACATAACACTTAATTTCAGTTTCAACTAACTAGAAATGAACTTCTATTCTGCTTATAGTGATCGTCTCTTTCACTTCCACTTGATTTGTGTATTTAGTGCATATTTAAGGTAACAATGCAATACATTATCATATTATTGATATTAATAATATGACAATATCTGTAGTCAATATTGATTAAATGGGATGGGGAAATCCTGCCCATACCCAGCTAGGGAAAAAAGCACTGATGTTCATTTACTGAAGTGGTATCGAGGAACTATGAAAAAATTGCTGAACGAATTACTGCAAAATAGTAATAATAATAATAATTTCACGACTATAATAGCATCCTCAACAAACAAAAAAGAGATTACCTTAGATGAAGCTTGATTAATATGCATATACAGTACCGGTCAAAAGTTGGACCCATTACTATTTTATTGTTTTTCAAGAAGTCTCATGCTCATCAGCCCGCTTTTTTTTTTTTGAAATCAAAATACAGAAAACATTACTCTTTCAGCAATGATGTGTTAAAATTGATCAGAAATCATGTGACACTTAAGACTGTATATTCACAGAAATGGATTATATTTTAAAGTATTAAAATAATAACCATTTTTTAAAATGAGAATATTTTTTCAGTTGTTTGAACAAATAAATCCAGACTTGATGATCATCGACTTCTTTCGAAAACATTAAAAATGTGTCCAAACTTTTGACTGTTACTAAGTAAAAATATACAAATTTAAAATGACATTTTGCACATCAAAAGTTTAGGAATCATATATCATATTTGTTTCAATTGCGGGTGGGGGGCCCTCAACATGAACTTTGCTTAGTCCTCCAATGTCTAGAACCGCCCGGTCAAATGAGTAGATTTTTTTTCAGGATTCTTTGCTAAATAGAACATTCAGAAGAACAGCATTTATTTGAAATAGAATCATGTCACTTTTAATCACTTTAATGAATCCTTGCTGAATAAAAGTATTAATTTCTTTAAAAAAAAAATCTTACTGACCTCAGATTTTGAACAATAGTGTAAATGTAAAAAACAGTGTTGCTGTGTTAACGACATTGTAATTAGCTGCCCAATCTGATGCAAAATGCCTGAATGGTGAATTGGGCTTCGATTTTAATGTTAAAATGTAAAGAGATCTTTTGGTTGTTTGTTTTAATCAGATAAAAAAGTCCATAAATGAGGAGGGTTTTCTAGTGGGATATCATCCCGAGTGTGTTTCACAGGCCCCCTTTATTTCACTTTAGTTTGTTTTGTCTTTGTTTTCCTTCGTTGATTGGTACAGTATATGGCGCATACCAGGAACTGTCTCTATTCAGATGCCTCATCATGCCTTGCCTGACCGCAAGTTCAACTTAGACAAATACCTGGATACAGCAGACATTGTCAGTATTTGTCTTGTCTGATTTAAATACTTGAGGCTGCGGTTTCCGGATCCTAATCAGGGCACAGCTTCTAGTGGCTGTTTTGAGTGGTTTTCAAGATGGTAGATGTAAAGAGATACTTCCATGGCTTTCATAATATAAAAAAAATCATAGTTTAATGTTTCTGCCTTGCTTTTTTATTTGCACTGTTCCCAAAAACTGTATAAAAAGGGCAGAGCAAAAATATTCAGTTGTAATGGAAAATAGATATAACACACTGTTCTCTTGTGCCATAGTGGTCCATTTTTCACAACTTTGTACTATTAGTACGATATAGATATAGATATATTACTATATATATATAGATATATAAAAGCTATATCTCTATGATATACATATATATACATACTAGATAATACATATATATATAATTATCATATATTATTATTATAATATTATATATATAAATGTGTGTGTGTACTTTTACAGTTCACTTGCTTTTAGCAACATAAGTTCTTTGTTGGTCATGGGGCATTTTATTTGGTGATCAGATATGACAAAAAAAGTCCCTTTTTTTGTGATAAGAACTGAAGCACTGTGTCCCATTGTATTAATGTCTAGGTGGGTACTAGGCTGTATTTTTATTACTGATAAGTTACCAGCTCTTATATGACCTGTGTTCTCTCTAAAAAGGATAGCATGTAAAAATCTTTACTTTGATCTAGGCCTATTGAAGATAACTCAGAATGTGTTTCCTTTATAATTCATAATGGTACCTACCAGCACCTTTTGTTTTAAGCAGGAGTATAGTAACCATTATAGGACCTTAAGAAATTGCCTTTCACTTTATATTCAAGAGTTTCGTTTTGCTTGGCTACAGTGCAAAGAAAGAATACAGGGCAGAAGCTTCTGCAAACCAGTACAGTACAATCAGTAGACTATAATCCCAATATAGCTAGAGGCGTAATTAATATTCATGAGTTAGGCCGATAAGGTATATACTGTAATACCCTCTCAAAGTACACACTTTTTATGTTGAATCTGTGTCAAACTATATGAAAAGTTAATGACACTTAGCAGTATACGAGTTGGTAATGATGATTGGGCTTTTCTGTTATCTGGAGCTTGGTGTCAATACATCTGCTCTCTTGCAGGAGCTGGCAGATTTGCGGCATGTCCACTCCAAGGTTAAAAAACAGTACCAGGAGAAGATGGCCGAGCTGGCACATGCTAACCGGCGTGTGGAGCAGCATGAGACAGAAGTTAAGAAGCTCCGACTGAGGGTGGAGGAACTAAAGAAAGAGCTGGGCCAGGCTGAAGATGAGGTGAACCGAAGCATTCACTCTAAATTATATTCATTATTGCTTCAAGTGTGTTCTGTGGTTTTCTTTGTTTTGGCCATAGTTCATAATTTTATTCACTTTACTAAATGTGCATGGGCCCCATCACCAAAATATGATATAATATGATATCTTATTGTGTAATATTATTATATTATATTATATTATGTATTTTTAAACATTTTTTTAACAAATTGATTCGGTTTAAAAATTTCAAAAATTAAATAGATATAAAATAACCATTTCAAATTATAGCAAACAGTTATTTGATTTGATTATTTGATACTTTTCCACCCATTCTTCCTGTCCGTTTTGACTGTCAGAAGTTATTTTTTTATTTTTTGATCATCAGCTAGGTGACATTGCATTAGTGACTTATTTAAATGAGCAGTATTCTCCGCAACAATTCTCAATAAATCACAGAAAACCAAATCTTTAAGTTTGCTAGACATATTTGATTATTAATAAATGTAAGCTACAGTGAGGACACATTAAGACATTTTGATCCCCAAACTATGTATTATGCATTTGTTTTAGTTGGATGAGGCTCATAATCAGACCAGAAAGCTACAGAGGTCCTTGGATGAGCAGGTGGAGCAGACAGAGAACCTACAAGTTCAGCTGGAGCACCTACAATCCAGGTAACTAGATAAATATATGCACACACACTGACTCGACAGTCTCTCTATAATCTGTGCGATACATTTGAGAATATTGTGTTCAGTTCAGATGTCTTTTGATCAGTAATGAATACAGGATAAGCTTCTGTTACCCAACATCATGAATAAGATGGCAGGTTTATAGTGTAAACTGTAATTGATTCCCTCGGCTTATTCTCTCTTTCAGTCTCACTCTCTCATTATTCTGCCTGCATTCAGGCTTGCACCTACCCGCAACCAATCCCAGGCTGCCTGGCTGTGGGTTACCGTAGTAACAGGGAGATTTGAAGCAGTGTTGTGGGCTCAGGCCCCCCGCAGCTGGAGAGAACAGTGACAGGCATGGCGGTGTTTAGAGGGACTTTGATGGAAAGCTTCTAATGATTAAGACATTCACACGGCATAATTCCTCCACTTCACACCTGTGCGGATACATATGATTAAATTATGAGATTGTCATGAAGACATAAGTCATTATCTAAAATATGCAGCCTTACAGATTTTTTGTTCTTAACATTGGATTTGTGCTAAGTTATCTTTCCTTTATGGGTATAGGAAGAGATGACAGTTGGATTCAGTCCAGACTCCAGACTGTTGAGAAAAAATTGGCTGACTTTGTGACATAAAATATAATCGTAATGTAAAGGAGAGGTGCTTGCCTGTGCATGATATTAAGGTGTTAGGGGTGGTTGTTAGAGCATTGCTAAGTGGTTGCTAGGGCATTCTATGTGGTCGCTTACTGGTGCGTGTTAAAAGAGCTCACCCCTGTCTCTGTGATGTTCTTGTCCTTATATACAGGTGCATCTCAATAAATTAGAATGTCGTAGAAAAGTTCATTTATTTCAGTAATTCAACTCAAATTGTGAAACTTGTGTATTAAATAACGATTACTGAAGTAGTTTAAGTCTTTGGTTCCTTTTAATTGTAATGATTTTGGCTTCCATTTAACAAAAACCCACCAATTCACCTATCTCAACAAATTAGAATGGTTACATGCCAATCAGCTAATCAACACAAAACCTGCAAAGGTTTCTTGAGCCTTCAAAATGGTCTCTCAGTTTAGTTCAATAGGCTACACAATCATGGGGAAGATTGCTGACTTGACAGATGTCCAGAAGACAGTTATTGACACCCTCCACAAGGAGGGTAAGCAACAAAAGTTAATTGCTAAAGAAGCTGTTTTTTCACAGAGTGCTGTATCCAAGCATGTCAACAGAAAGTTGAATGGAAGGAAAAAGTGTGGAAGAAAAAAGATGCACAACCAACCGAGAGAACCGAAGCCTTATGAGGATTGTCAAACAAAATCGATTCAAGAATTTGAGTGAAATTCACAAGGAATAGACTGAGGCTGGGGTCAAGGCACCAAGAGCCACCACACATAGACGTGTCAAGGTATTTGGCTACAGTTTTCGTATTCCTCTTGTTAAGCCACTCCAAAACCACAGACAACGTCAGAGGCGTCACCTGGGCTAAGGAGAAGAAGAACTGAACTATTGCCCTGTGGTCCAAAGTCCTCTTTTCAAATGAAAGCAAGTTTTGTATTTCATTTGGAAACCAATGTCCTAGAGTCTGGAGGAAGGGTGGAGAAGGTCATAGCCCAAGTTGTTTGAAGTCCAGTGTTAAGTTTCCACAGTCTGTGATGATTTGGGGTACAGTGTCATCTGCTGGTGTTGGTCCATTGTTTTTTTTGAAAACCAACGTCACTGCACCTTTTTACCAAGAAATTTTGGAGCACTTCATGCGTCCTTCTGCTGACCAGCTTTTTGAAGAGGCTGATTTCATTTTCCAGCAGGATTGCCAAAAGCGCCAAAAGTTGGTTAAATGACCATAGTTTTGGTGTGCTTGACTGGCCATCCAAACTCACCAGACCTGAACCCATAGAGAATCTGTGGGGTATTGTCTAGAGGAAAATGAGAAACAAGAGACTAAAAATTCAGATGAGCTGAAGGCCACTGTCAAAAGAAACCTGGGCTTCCATACCACCTTAGCAGTGCCACAAACTGATCACCTCCGTGCTACGCCGAATTGAGGCAGTAATTAAGCAAAAGGAGCCCCTACCAAGTATTGAGTACATGTACAGTAAATTAACGTACTTTTTTATTGGTCTTATGAAGTATTCTAATTTGTTGAGATAGTAAATTGGTGGGTTTTTGTTAAATGTGAGCCAAAATCATCACAATTAAAAGAACCAAAGACTTACACGAGATAATACACGAGTTTCACAATTTGAGTTGAATTACTGAAATGAACTTTTCCATGACATTCTAATCTATTGAGATGCACCTGTATGAGTCTGTCCTTTTGTCATTCGTTTTTTATAAATGTATTGTTTATTTTATCGTCTGCCACATGAAATTGCAAGCCTGATTGCTTAGAAAATTAATAGTACACTTCTCAACAAATTGAGGTATCATTTTTGTATATAGTTGGGAATTTAGTGAATCCTGTTCCTAAATGGTTCAATTAACAATTTTGTACTTTTAAGGAGAAAAAAAACGGTTGCACTTTCGTTGCTAAATGATGGAATACAAAATATGCTTATGTAAACTTTTAAATTCTAATTTAATGTTTACATAGTCTTTTTACTTTTAGAAGCATCATAAATGTGAGTAAATAATTAGATTTAACTGTATAATATAAATATTTATAAAATACTGTGTGTGTGTTTGTCTATCTATTAATCTATCTATCTATCTATCTATCTATCTATCTATCTATCTATCTATCTAATATTTTAGTACGGTACACTGTCAGCAGTGGCAGAAGAATGCATGTGTTAATGGACTGTTAAACTGTTAATAGAACCAAATTAAAAAAGCATTCAAGTTTAAGTCCAAATTTTTTTTTAAAAGCCTTTATTATATCATGGCTAGAAATATTAAAAACAAGTACAAATAACATAGACAAACATGCTTATTTTTATTTTTTTCAATTAGTTATCCAAAGAACACCAAGAGATATGGGCATTATAAATAAGTAGCACTCTGCATTATTGCCGTTGTTCTCAAAAATGTCCTCATTTCCCAACCATATTCATGTCCATAGCTCAAACGCTGTGGGATGTTACAATCTTAAGTTTAATACCTAAGCTTAGAGATTTGAACAGACCCCTAACCCCAAGTATGAGCAATAACAATTCTATTCAGATTCTGTTTGTTCAAAAACTTGAACCACTCTGTTGGGAGAAAAGGTTGCTTACTATGCTGTCAGCAAGTGCCATACATCACAGTGAAAGTGAAGAGTTGAAGAAAGGATGCGAGAACAATCAGACCGCCCCTCTGAGAGGTGGGCCAGGGTTCAGCGCTATAGCAGTGATTGGGTGGATAGGGCGACAGATGGAGCTGAGCGCTTGTCCAAGTTGTCATGGAGACAGAGGATGGTCTAGAGGCTGATTTGGAGTAAGTGTTGTCAAGGTGACAGGAGAAGGCTGGAAATGACAGTATTAAGGAACTGATAGCACTTCAGTCGTTGTGTTGACTTAGAGTTCATACCCATATCTGATGCCGCAGGAAGTTCAGAGTCGCATCTTTTCCCAGCTGGCTCTGACTCTGCCCAATTTATGCCCTGGAGCCAGAATACCAAGAATAACAATATCTGCTGTGGACACAGTGGACATGGAGAAGAGGATCATATCACATGTTTGAGGTTGGCTCCTCTAACAGGGTGAACTCGACCAGCGTCCCACTCGCAGCGGCTATGTTTGCCTGTTAGTCTCGCAGCATGAGACAGCAGCTCTGCTCAGCCCACCGGCAGCACCATTTGGCACCCCCACCGTGCCTATTTGCTTCTTTCTTCATTGGAAAGCTGTGAACTCACAGTCTCTCATCTCTATTTCACCCTTAGTGGCTTGTTGTTGTTCTCTCATTGTTGTCATCCCGGGGCGAATCGCCGTTGTGGTGTGGGGGTATTTAGGTCGCTGGCTCGGCCTCTCTCACTCAGTTTCTACAGAAAAAAGGAGTAATGCATGACTGTAAAAAAAGGTGCTTCCGCGAGAATCATATAATTTAGGGATGCACCGATACCACTTTTTCCAGTACTCACCCGATACCGATACTTTTATTTTTGGTACTTGCCGATACCGAGTACCGATACCAATATTTTTATTGCATTTGTAAATTTTTTAAATATTGGGTACAGAAACCAAAAGAGTATGTATAATGTTAGTTGGTTAACTTAATTTATCAAATAGTCAGTCAAACCTAAATTTATTCAGACATCTTCAACATTTCTCACATTATCACAGTTTATAGTTTATAAAATGGTAATAAAATATAACAAGAATTCATCTTGATAATGTTAGATAACTTTGATAGAAAGGTATGTAGCCTAATAGATTACAATCAACCAAAAATTAGACAGTTGTTAGTATGACAGTATTTACACAACTATCAATACTTAGTCGGACAACCCTTAGCCTCAATGACAGCCTGCAGTCTCCTGGGCATTCTGTCACCCAGCTTCATGCAAACCTCAACTTAATTTTTTTTTTCTCCCAGAATAATTTGTGGTCCCAAGGGTATCAGTTTTAACTGTATCCACTGTATGAAGAACGTTTGGTATAATGTTGCAAGTTTACTTACATTGCTATCCTCAGCACTTACATAAATGACGATATTCATTTATATATATATAATATTATTTATAGATATATTATATATATATAGACGCACCCACTAGTAAAAAAATATCAAAAGTTATATCTGGTGTCTGAATAATTTTTGGTTTGATTGTATATCCTTCTGTTATTTTCACACTTATTTATGCCCATTAACATGTATTTTACAAGTTTTTGTTACTTTCACTCATCACACAGTTTGTTTTGCTCTATGGTAACATCATCTTTAATTGAATAGTAACTTAGAGCTGCTCCATTGCAGCGCTTGTACTTAATCATCGCTCTTGCTGTAATAATGCAGGCACCACGGGTCGTTTAAAATCTCTAACTGTGATATTTCATGAAATAGATCCCTTTTTTTTCATCTGCAACGTGCTGTGATTTTATATTCCAAATAAGCCACTCCTATAATGCAGAAACCATCAAGCAAGTAACAAGCATGCGCAACGCATGCACCGTATTTGTACTGATGCGATAGGAACGCCTAAGCACATTCACACAAGCTGCTAGATTCACTTCGCCAGAAAGTCTGTATGCCAAGGTTAAATAACTGAACATTTATTGTGAATGCCCCTATGAATGCTCTTATTTTTTATGATTTAGTTTTAATCCAAATGATGCGTGTGCTAAGTGAGTTAAAATCAAAGATCACACGACAGAGTTGCGTGCGTGCTCTCTCTCTCTCTCTCTCCCTCTCGCTCCCTCTCTCTCTCTCCCTCTCCCTCACCCTCTTCGCGCATCTGCGCTGCAACTCTCAATCCCATCGTGCCACGCTTTGCTTATCCAACTCGTGCACATCAGCTATACAGGCGTTAATATTGAATGTTTAATGTTATATTCATTGCATACATATATTTCGTAGACATCCTTAATCTCTAATACCTCCATTCTGATGTCTGTTGTTCTGTTGTCAGTGTTTCATTGTCTGAATATGGCACTTATCACATGCTGTGTGGTATCGGCGTTTGGTATCTGGTAGGGATGGGCATGATTAATCGACGATCGATAATTGATCGTTAAGAATTTCGTCGATCACGTTAATTTGTTATCGATTAATCTAATGCATTTTTTTTAATCTAATGCAGGTTGCGTTGAGTAGTGTGAGTCTTGACGCAATTAAATGAATTTCACTGTGTGGCAGCAATTAAACATTTTACCACCAGGGTGCAATATTTGACACCATACTCGGTTATCTGTGATTTTCCGTTTTGATTTCAAAAGAATAATCATGAAGAGGTCACGGCGAAGTGTGGCGTGGGACCATTTTGATTTAAAAAGCGAAATAGTTCACTGCAAACATTGCGATGCCGTGTATAAGTACAACACGGCCACGACTCAAATGATGTACCACTTAAACAAAGTGCACCCGTCCCTGGTTAATGTCGGTGGCAGTGCACCCAGCTCTCAGACTCAACCTAGCATCAAGTCGGCGTTAGCACGGACTCGGAGCTGTGATGCACAACGAGCAGAGAACATTACCCAAGGGATCTGCAAGTTCATTGAGATGGATATTCTGCCCTTAAGTATTGTTGAGGGCAATGGTTTTCGAGAACTGGTACATTTATTGGAACCAGCATATCAAATTCCATCACGACGTACCATCACTAGACTGATAGAAACTCACTACGAAGAACGAAAGCAGCAGCTGTTAAAAGAATTGAGCAAAGCTGAGAGAGTTGCTCTAACTACAGACTGCTGGACTGCTTTAACAGCTGAGAGCTACATCACCATAACCTGCCACTACATCAGTGATGACTGGCAAATGAACTCAGCGGTCCTGCTCACAGAAAGCCTGCCAGGCCGGCATACAGCTGACCACCTCGCTGAGAAAATGAATGGAGCTGTAGAGCAGTGGGGACTTAAAAGCCGAGTTATTGCATGCGTTCATGACAACGCGGCCAATATTGTAGCTGCCAACAGTCCCACCAGAGTGCCCTGGATTTCCGTTGCCTGCTTTGCACACACCCTCCAGTTGGCCATAAATGACGGATTTGCACTGTATCTTTATCGGGTAATATCAGCGGCTAGTAAACTCGTTAGCCACTTTAATCACAGCACTACAGCAACCAAAGCGCTGCAAAAGAAACAGGAGCAAATGGGCCTCGCAACTCACCGGCTTACCCAGTCGTGTAAAACACGGTGGAACTCCGTGTGCGAGATGTTTGATCGGCTGGTGGGCTGTTGTTGCTGTGCTGGCTTGGATAGTTTTGAGTTACATTTTGACAAAACCTGTCAGATCTAAGTATTATTATGTTTTTTGTTTAAGTTATTGTTTAACATGATTCTTTTTTATTATTATTTTGGAACAAATGAGGTCTCGGTTTAAGAACGCCGGTCGCAGCTGCAGGTTCCGCTGCTGTAGAGCACCGCATATGCACGCGCATATATGTTCAGTTTGCCTAACTGAACGTAGTTTAACTGTCTGCCACAAGTTGATCTTGTAATAAAGGTCTCATCGAGGAAAAACACGCTGTATTTTTGTATTCATTGCATTTTTGAATTATAAAAGTTAAATAATTAATTTTATTATAAAAATATTAATGATTAATCGATAGTCGATCGTTAATTCTCTCGACGATCGACTAAGAAAATTTAATCGAATACCCATCCCTAGTATCTGGGCATTTTAACGAGTACGAGTACAGGAGCTCAGTATCGGGCGCAATACCAGTATCGGTATCGGTGCATCCCTAAAAATAATCAAACTTGGTGTTTAAATCGATATCTGAGGGCAACAATGTTCCTTAGCCCGGCAGTAAATAGAGCTAGGCTGCCAGTCTGCGGATCACATTGCCACATGCTTCAACATCTTTGTTGTCCATATATATCGATTGTGACCCTCATGGTCTGTTTGGAGTTTGAAACACCACAAGGCCCTTCAAGTAGCTCAAACAACATACATTACTCAGTGACAGTTCACCTAAAAATGCTAATTGTCACTATTTACTCACCCTTGTGTCATTCAAAACCTATGCTTTCTTCTGCAGAACGCAAAAGAAGAAATTGGGAAAAATGTCAGTAGGCAAACAGTTTTGGTGACCAATGACTTGACCATTGTATGGGGGAAAAAATGCTGAGATATTTCTCAAAATATCTTCTTTTATGTTCCACAGATGAAAAAGTCATACAGGTTTGTAATGACAGAATTTTCATTTTTGGGTGAACTACCCCTTTAACATTGCAGTGTGAAGTTGATCTCTTATGGCTTTTCTTATGACTGATAGTAAAACTAATGTGATTCAAACATTCTCCATGTAAAAAAATGTTGCATTATATCTATTAATTTATGTACAAAAATAACATACATGCAATGAATTTTCATATGCTAAGACTTGGATATACTGAAAGTATAGCAGTTTACTCCTGCCAGTAGTCTGTGGATTTGTTTTATTGTATTTTTCTAAAAAGTGTTTTTGCTGGTGTAAAACTGACTAAAATAGAGTGTCATTTTTCTGGATCACAGTCAACTTTTTGTGATCAAAATCAAATTTTCTTCATGTCTACTTTGATACAATAAAAAGCTCCAATAATATATGCACACTTGGTTTCGATTAGGTCACAGGAACATTAAATGTTACAATCCATTTTATGTCCATAATGTAAAGTATTTTCTGGTAAAATGGGACATGCAATGAGAAAAAGGTGGGGCTTAAATGTATTGCAATAGTCTCTATTAGGCAGTTAGATGGAAACTGTTGAAATACAAATGGGATTGGTGAAATCTGCTAAAAAGGAAAGTTATTTCAGTGGCAGAAATAGTTGCAATTTGCAGTGAGATCAGTAACGTGTCAAGAAAATAAATGGGGTCAAATTTCATTTCTCGTTGACTTTAAAAGTATTTAAAATAATTATTTCTAAATTACAACAATTATTTTTATATGTACAGCATGTTTTGCACTCCAAACAAAACATGAGGGTTAAGCAGGGTTTGTTAACATGATAGTGGTCAGGGTGGGATACAGATGAAAGCTTGTGTGTGTGTGTGCATGCATGCGTGTGTGCGTGTGTGCGTGCGTGTGCATGTGACAGTGTTAATACTCTGTTAAGCACTTTGTAGACCTGATAGTTGAAAGCTCTAAGGACTGTGCCAGATATGGTTCTCTGTGAAGGAATAAGCTTCCCAAAGACGGAGGCATGGTGATGGGGCTTTGCATGAGATAGATCAGATCTAGAGAGCTGATGGTATATATCTGTACAGCTTTAATGTAGCTTGCCAGTTGTGTTCTTATCTGAGTTTCCAGACATTAAAAGGCAAGCACTTAAAGCACACCTCCACTGACTGACAGGCAACTCATCAGCTTTGTGCGGCGGAGGGAACGGCACAGTATTTCTGCATTATTTTGTACTAGCATGTGGGGGAGTAGAAGAGGGGGATATATTAATAAATATATCAAACAAAGGATAATGAAAATGTCTTTGGAGTAGAATGGGATTATCATATATGTGACATTGGTGTCGTGATTTTCATGGTTGCTGTGTCTGACTGACATGTTCTTTATTGTACATGTCTCTGTGCCAGTAACATTGGTGTAGAACAATTACATAGCTGCTGTACTATTGGTCACATTGGGTTTCCATTGGTTTGGTAGCACAGAAGTCAATTCCATGCTCTAATAATGGTGTAGTATTTTACATGAAAACAGGAAAGATAATATCATGCCTAAGGGTCTAAATTTATTCTTTGCCCCATGATAAAATTGAAGAATAAAAGGCTAGCAGAGTTGCTGATCACAGCTCAGGGTAAATGGGTAGTTGACATGAATTGTCAAGCAGTGACAGCAGTCTATCAGCTAAAACTATTTTACAATATTTCTCTGGTTTTACTATATGGCAGCATGAAAATTCAGCATGGCTATCACAGGAATAAATGTCATTTTAAATGAAAATATAATTACATTTAAAATAAATCAGTTAATTTAAATAGTAAAAATAAAATATTTCACAATATTAAGACATTTTCCGTAGTAAATCCATATGGTGGTGAGCATAAGAGCCTTCTTTCAAAATCATGAAAAAGTACTGACCCAAGTTTTTTAATGGTATGTGTGTGTTTGTGTGTGTGTGTGTTTGTGTGTGTGTGTGTGTGGTGTGGTGTTGTGTGTGTTATATAATATAGTTATATATATCTATATATATATAATATAATATAACTGTATATATAACTGTCTTATATACAGTGGGAAAATATTTATTTGATCACGTGCTGATTTTGTAAGTTTGCCCACTTGCAAAGAAATGAAGGGTCTGTATTTTTTTTATGGTAGGTTTATTTTAACGTAGAGACAGAATACCAACCAAAAAATCCAGAAAAAACATTATATAAAGGTTAGAAATTGATTTGCATTTCAGTGAGGGAAATAATTATTTGATCCCCAAGCAAAACATGACATAGTACTTGGTGCAGAAACCCTTGTTGGCAAGCACAGAGGTAAGACTTTTCTTGTAGTTGGTCCCCAGGTGTGCACATATCTCAAGAGGGATTTTGATCCACTCCTCTTTATAGATCCTCTCTAAATCCTTAAAGGTCCCCTGAAATGCTTATAAACACGCAGCGTTACTCTATGTGTTGACGTTATTTTAACTGAAACAGGAAAACAGGGCAGGACATGTCAAGCAGCCTGCCCCTTTTTAAAATAGCTAATAGCGTTCTTTTATATCACAGCTTGGGCTAGAGCCGGTCAGAGCCGTTGAGCTCCGTAAAGCCGCATTTGACAGGGTATGCCAGACACAATCTCATCCATATTGCTATAAAATATATAGTATTCTGTGTAGAATTCAAATAGCTCTGATATATTTTGTGGTCTGCGCCGACTCGTTCATGTGATCTGCTCCGTGCTATCTTGTCTCTGGACCGGAGCAGAATGTGTGTGCGGTGCGGTGGTTAGAGTGACACAGTGCGAAACCAGACTTCTTTGTTTCCTCAATGGAAAGCATATTTACACAGTTTGAATCGTTCCCTGTCCCCTATATAGTGCACAGCATGCCATTCACTGTACAGAAAATACTAATTCTGTTGTCAAGTGACCGATTTCAGCCGCGGCTTTAGTGTCTATTTTATAGTGTAGGGGGCAGGCGCTTTGGATTCTAGAGAGCATTTAATTGGACAGAAATTTTGATGAGAAGCTGAAGTACGATGTGACATCAAATAAATCGTTGAGCCGTTTTGGCGGAAGTGACGAACTAAAATCTTTGAATTCTTATATCTTCTAAATGCGAATTTTGTCAGTGTTTTGGAGCACACTGCCTTATTGATAACCTTAAGACTAACATATTGATACAAACTGATTTCATGGGGACTTTAAGGTTTCTTGGTTGTCGTTTGACAACTCGAAGTTTCAGCTCCCTCCACAGATTTTCTATAGGATTGAGGTCTGGAGACTGGCTAGGCCACTCCATGACCTTAATGTGCCTCTTCTTGAGCAACTTGTTAGCTTGGCGTATTTTTTTGGGTCCATTGTCAGGCTGGCAGACCCTCCATACCCATCTTCATGTTTCTGGCTGAAGGAAGGAGTTCGCTTTCCGAGATTTTTACAGTACATGACCCGTCCAGATTGCCCTCAATGTGGTGTGAAGAACGTCTCCTTACCCTTATCAGAAAACAACCCCAAAGTTAAATTTCTCTCCCTCTAAACACGGCGAGTCGAGTTAATGTCAAAGAGCTCAATGTTGGTCTCATCTGACCACAGCACTTTCTCCCAAGCCTTCTCTGAATCATTTAGATGTTCATTGGCAAACTTTAAACGGGTACCTGTACATGTGCCTTCTTGAGCAGGGGGACATTGCGGGCACTGCAGGATTTCAGTTCATTGAGGCTTGGTGTGTTACCAATGGTTTGCTTGGTGACTGTGTTCCCAACTGCCTAAAGATCATTAACAATCTCCTCCCGTGTAGTTTGGGGCTGATCCTTCACCTTTCTCATGATCATCCTTACCCTATGAGGCGAGATCTTGCACGGAGCTCTAGACCGAGGCCGATTGATGGTTGTTTTTCCATTTCCGAATAATCGCACCAACCGTTGTCTCCTTCTCACAAAGCTTCTTGCTGATGGTCATATAGCCCATTCAAGCCTTGTGCAGATCTACAATCTTGTCACTGGCAGCTTTTTTTTTTTTTTTTTTTTTCTGGATTTTTTTTAAACCTACCATAAAAATTACAGACCCTTCATTTCTTTGTAAGTGGGCAAACTTACAAAATCAGCAGGGGATCAAATAAATATTTTCCCCACTGTATGTGTATATATATATATCTATAATATACTTTGGAGTATACACTATAATTCGAATAATCCAGGTGATCGGTCACATGGCCTTTTCATCTCTGGTTATGGGCTTAAAAAACACAATAATCAAAAATGACAAAAAAATATGTATTTAAATAAATGTATTTAAAATAATTAGCTCCATATTATTTGTCTGTCATCCGCATGCTAAAATATTCATGGTCTTTCAGATAAAGCCTGATGGGTCACTGAGTCACTGTGTGGGCTCAACAAGAATCTTTTTTTTTCACTGATTGTGTGTCTCTGTATTTATGATCTCTAGTGTAAATTGCAGCCTTGTTAAGCTTTGGACTCAAAAAGCTTTTAGCTTCTGTGCGTGAGGCACTGTGGTCAAAACAGTGTAATGTGTAATTTAGCAGTGTTTAGTGTTTCCTGACAATATAGGTCCCTCTTCCGTAGAGGATCCTGGGCCCTTATATGCATTTATTTGCCCCTGAGAGACAAGAAACTTTTCATCTGTTCAGTTATACAAACACTAACAATATAGTGAGTCATCAGCTGTTCAAAGACAAGAGGAGGGTTTTTTCCTCTCCCTTCTTTTCTAACATCAACCTTTTGTTCTTTTTGTTTTTGTTGTTGTGATTGTTTTACATTGCCTGTTTACACTGCCAGCACTTCAATAGCCAGGAAATATTTTACTGATATGCCACAAGGCCATTGTTTCCTTACAATTACATCACAAACGTACAAATACAGTACTTGAAAAGAATAAAGACGCAAAACCGAGTGAGAGAGACTGAAAGAAAAAGGATGGGCATGAAAAAAAGTAACGGAACGGAAGGGTGTTGTCTTAAAGAACTGTGTGTACTGATAACCAGCTGTTTGTGTTTGACGTTATAATACTCTCAAATTTTCAGATATCTTGAAAAAACTAAGATTTATTCTATTCAACTTCCCACTGGTTGCTTATTCTGAGCTATTTTGCATTTGTACAGATAGAGAGAGCAACTCTATTTCAACATTACATTTAGAAAATTTGCCAGCGTTTATTTTCTGATACACTATTGACCTCAGCCAACTGAACTGATATATTTGATTTATCTATTGGCGTGTATTAAAATTGTTTGCCAGTGGTTGTCATGCCAGCAATAATGAAGGATCTACAGTTACTTTGATTCCCAGATCTCCTGTTTGTTGATGTTTTTTCTGATTTCTTGTTCCTGTTCTAATGGATGTAACCAAGAATGGGCCAAGAACTCATATTGCTTACAGTTCCTTACAGTGGCTTAGGTGCATTTAAAAGTGTATGAACGGTATTATATTAAATAACCTAATACGAAATAAACAGTGACAAATTATGCTAGACCTACTCTTTCTTTCTTTATTCATTGGTTTATTTTCATTTTTTGGCAAAGGCTAAGGCGTCAGCAGAATCCTGGCCTCTTTGGCAAGATGAGGACATCAGCTTCCTCGCGTTTTGTGCCTGAAGACGCAGACACCCCCCCTAGTGACCCAGATGAAGATGAGGAAGAAGAACTGCAGCTCCAGATCTCCTAAAATGTTCACTCCAGACCTGGGAATGTACGATAGACTCGTAGCTCGCACCCGAGCATTTCACTTTCCCCTTCATTTCATCTCCCAGCTGAATCCAGAGGAGGACACAGACTTCACAATCCTCAGCAGACAGATAAACACAACTAGTTTTTCAGTAGCCACTTTTCAACAGCGTAAAAAGTGTGCGCCAGGGCCAAAGCTGTGCTTTAAACTGTATCTGAAATCTCATCTAAAAATCTGCTTCTCTGTCTCAACCAATATATTCCTGGTTATAGTCCAAGATGGCACATAGATGATTGATCCAAAGATACACATGACTTTGTACAGATTCATAGACTATTGTTAGACTCCATCGTTGACTTTCAAGGGTCATATGAGCACTAAAAAGCCCCTTTGATGCCTAGTGACTCCTAGAATGCACATGGTAAAGTAATAGGAGCACGCGTGCATTGGCACACAGTTCAAAGCCTGAAAAAGCCAATTGTTACTTGTTCACACTTTTAAACAATGATTCCCTGGAAATAAATTGACAAGGTCTAGACACATCACATTACAATCGCTTATCTGGCCTACAAAAGCACCCATGCGTCCATACAGTACCTCTGCTTTTCCGGTTCATGTACGGTTTACATGTGTGTTCCCTGCCTCCCCTCTTCATTTTTCCCATCACCTGCATTATCATTTTTTTTCTTGCCACCCTTTCTTTTCAATTGTTCCCTTTTTCTCTTCCCATTCATTTTGATTTCTTATTTAATCTTTTGTCAGCCCTCCCACACATCCTTATTCCTTAACACCAACTCTCACATCAATATTCAAAACAACCCATTCAGAACGTGATAATTATGTTTCCTGTGTCTGGGGAACATTTCATTTCTGCTGTGTTGTTACTGAAGAGGCAGACAAATGATTTGTTTTTTGCAAGTAGTCCTGTTTTAATTGTCCCAGAGTTTTTCTTGGTGACCATATAAATGTGTTTCTGTCTTTGCAGTGGAGGACTAGTCTTGTTTTATATAGGAAGGCGGGAGGGAGATTGTGGGTAGTTTGTGAACGAGTCGGTTGGATTCTTATTAAATATATACAAGAATAATCACTTTCTCCTTTTGCATTTCAACCTGTTGAAAGGGACCGGTGCATTTAACAAATGTTCTGTTGATTTTAAACATACTTTTAAGCAATATTATACTGTCTACATCTGCAATGGGGACCAATACTGACTCATCTTCAACTGGGACATTTGTACTGGTCATATTAAAGTATTTATCAGATGTTTGTTTTTTTTTTACTGAAGTGGCCTGTATTACAGTTTTTGTATTTGTTTGTGTTTGTATTTTACCTCTATAAATGTTATGTATATACAGTAAATACTGGCTGTGTGACAGTTATTTTGTGACAAATGGGTGTGATTTTAATCTACACTGAGTTTGTGTGTGAAGGAAATGCATACAAGTTTGGAACAACAGTGAGTCAGTTTTACTGAAGGTGAACTATCCTTTTAAAGCATTTATAGTCACCATAAATTCTAAATGAGCAATTACTTTCTATGGAATATTGCAGTGTTTTTGACTACAATATTTTTATAAAATTCACGTGTCCTTGTAATCTTTAATCAAAAATGCTCACATGAGATTGCAGCAATTAGCAAACAATCCAATCAATTCCCTACATCTTCCACTCCTGCCCTACATATTTTTTTCTTTTTTGAGAACCCGCTTCACTCCGATATAGGCCTACCTCACAATACTGAAGAAAATACCATCGCAATTTTGTTTCATGCCGACATAACTAAAATCACACATTTGACTGCACCTTTCTAGGGACGCTGTGCCTCTCGGTGACATTTTCATAATAACATCTCTTATAAGCTTTCTCATACGCTTTGAGTATGTGTGCTGTGTTCACAGTGATAATTAATTACAATGCAGGTAGTGTTATGCTTGAACTAGTCTTCTTTCATACAAGATTCAGCAACCAGTGATGACCCCAGGACAGATATCTTTCTTTACGTGTCTGTGTTCTAAGAGGTTTATAATGTGTTGTATGCTAAGATTAGCTGGTCATTGTAGAGGGGATTCAGATCCTTCAGTCCAACCTTACAGCAGTTTCATTTTTTAAGTGGTTTATTCAGGAGAGCTTGATTATATAGCTGAGCAGACTTCAAACTAAATTATTTTTACTTTGCAGAAGACATTTACACACTGCACTTTGCAGATGCAGTTGGAAGGTCAATGTGGCGGTGCACCGAAGCATAACGTGCCAGGAACTAAAGTCCCTAGAGACCTATTATTTTGTGTGTTTAAATGTATGTTTAAACTGCATCAGGTTGTGTTCTGCTTCATTGGATATTTTGGCTATTACTGAGGTTTTGAGTAACGTCCTGTTTCATTATAATGATGATAGTGCAGAGACCGAGCAGCTTTAGCATCCAATGGCCGACATGTACCTCTTAATATATTTTATTCTCTATTTTCCCTTTTCTTACCTTGTTTAACTTCTAAATTCTTCACTTAAGCTCATCTCCGTTATCCCTGTCTCCTCCACCCATGTATGACAGATGCTGACAGAGTCTTCCTGTGCCACTGAAGAAGAAGAGACGAGGTGTTAACTTTTTTGCTACCTAATGTAGTGTGTCCTCAGTTCTACCTGCACTTATGGTTAATGTAGCAAGTCATAATCTGAAGCAGGAAAGACTAAAATAACATCCTTACTCCTTTCTGGCCCCTTTAACGGCCTCCAATTATTCACATCTCAAACTTGTCAAGGAATAAGTGCTTAATTCAATATTGACATCTGGAGACCTCAAGTATGAAGGCTCAAAAGTGTGCATGCAACGAGAACAGTATGGTAATATCTATATAGAGATGAACAAGATTTCCCCACCGAGTGTCTAGAACAAACTTATAGTTCTGCTTTACCACATTGACACTTAGTGTAGTCTGTCAGCAGGCTGTGGAAGGAACTGTGCTGAATGTAATGAAATACAGCCTGTAGTACTTAAGCTTTCTTTGCATATCTCTGCCCTCCTCCGTGTAATATTTGGTCCAGCTGCTTATATATAATTACCACAATTAAAAAATAAAAAAAAAACTTCACTGGAGTACTGCTTCTACAGATGGGATAAATACTGAGATACTAGATTTTAATGCAGCTTTTCTGAACAAATTCTGAGTGATGCTTGGGATACTCACTATCGCATTGCTGAGGTGGTTTCTAAGGTACTCTGAGTGTTTATGTAGTTCCTTATTGGTACAAGTCCCATCCCTGGTGTCTACAATATTCTTCTCCTAAGTCTATGAGATTTTTTTGTCTGTTTGTTCTATTGGTCGCCATGTGAAAATTACAAGTCTGAAAAGTAATACCACACCTCTCAACAACTGTACTTTTTGAGGTATCATTCATAACTGTAGTACAATGGCTAGAGAGAGAAGACATTTTACAGACGAACACAATGTGGAAGACATGTTTTCATCATTTACTCAACCTCATGTTGTTCTAAACACTGTATGACTTTTTGAGAAATGTCTTAGTGTCCTTACAGTCAAGGAAGTCAATGATAAGCAAAAATGTTTGGTCATCAAACATTATACAAAATATCTTATTTTGTGTTCTGCAGAAGAAAGTCTTATATGTTTTGAACGATAAAAGGAGAGAAAATGTTGAACTGTCCCTTTAAAAGTGAATACTGGAATTCCAGATGCTGAAAAAACTCTATTTACAGTTACATTTGCTCTTATTTCATCCATACCAAGTAGAAAATATCAAGCAAAAGAGTATCCGAGCGCAGCTAAGAACAATGCGTGTTGAGGAGAAAATGAATGGTAATTTAAGCTTCTTTAACAATACGAGCCATATCATGGTAAAAGTGCAATACGTTCTGATTCTGAAATAAAATTGTTCTTTTTTTGATGGGTTAATTTGCACCTAAAGTTGCAACACTCTACACAATCCTAGAATTCACAATTCAATCTTGTTTGATTGTGTGGTCTTTATGTGGTTTTACTAATAGAAATATATACTGAATAAAAAAGTAACTTGTAGTGTAGCTACAGTTTTAAGGCAACTTTCCAACACTGGTCAGATTGTTTTCCATTTGCTCTCACATTAAACCCCAATTCTATCCTAAAAATACTCAATCCACGTGAGCAACCTTGTTTCTTATTTTTAGGGGGAAAAAAGAATGTGTGTTGTTCTGTTTTTAATCAGAACTAAGAACTAATTTAGGATGTGCAAAAGATCGACAAAATTAACCCATTGGACATGGGCACAAAATGCTACGATTCCATCAATTTGATTAAAAAATTGATTAATTTTCCAATTAAAAGGAACCACTCTTAATTACTGATGCTAAGTGAACACAAGCTCAGAGTGCTGCTATTGTTTTAGGATGCTAATGAGAAAAAGCTAATTCAGATTGCTGAATTTTTTACTAGCCAAGAAGATTAGAGCTAGTAATTAAACTGTTGTCCTCCGTATTAGGCAGTTTAGTCCAAACAGCTTTAAACTGTTTTGTGGAGTCCTTCAGGATTGCAATTATCGTTCCATCACTCATTTTATTTTGGGAAAGATAGTCTGTTCCTTTTTCAGTGAACGAAAAATATTTATTTATCATGTCTGTCCCTGTACTGAGAGAGACAAGCGGAAACAAGTGAACATGACAGGCTCATCAGCTGGAATCTCCATCATGACTCCAACAGTGAGTGTGCAAACCCTTCACTGTGCTGTCAACTTCAAATGACACCCCTGATGCCAGCCACGACAGACAGGAGAAATAGAAAATAAACAGTTGTTTCACAGACAACAGGAATTTTGTCCCCCATCTCTTATTTAAATTCCCTTCTCTCCCTCAACTATCGCAGGGCTGTCTTTCCAAGCGAAGACATTTGACAACAGAGAGACACTTTGTAAGCTTCCACCGGTGCAGACGCTATTTCCTCCATATCTCTCCCCAGCACGCTGTGAGAGTTGAGAGATAGCATAGCACCACGTCTGTGGCAGAAAGAGGGAGTTCGATAACAGATTCTCAAATATCACTTGCTTGTAAAGCAGAAAGTCTTTTGATATTCATCTCATGGTCAGCTGTCATTTCAGACAGAGTGTATCTATCACTTGTTTTGCTTGTTTCATGTAATGTTATTTTATTAACAAAGTTTGGGAGGAGTATGTTCAGATAATAAACTAATTCAGCACAGGTGGAGCACGTACAGATAATCAACTTAATTAGCATTATAGTAAATATATTGTTACAAGCCTCCCTGTTTGTCTAGGGGTAAGTGAGGCTGTAACAAATAAATTAAATAATAAAAAAAAAGGTCTGACGGTCACAACAATCCCCTGATCCAGAAAAGCACCAAACACAAACTTAAACAAATAGCTTTTTTATTAATAACAAAAAGAATTACAAAGGAAGCAAATCTTCAAGAGAGGGCAAGGCCAACATAACAAACAAAACTCTCTAACTATCAATGAAAGCTTTAAATAACCTAAACAAATGAAAATAAATAAATCAATGACAAGAGTCTTACCTTACT
Source organism: Sinocyclocheilus anophthalmus (assembly GCA_018155175.1). Taxonomy (NCBI): domain Eukaryota; kingdom Metazoa; phylum Chordata; class Actinopteri; order Cypriniformes; family Cyprinidae; genus Sinocyclocheilus; species Sinocyclocheilus anophthalmus. The sequence goes on along the minus strand of JADLZN010005234.1, from coordinate 46,582 downwards.
CCCTGACTAACATAAACATAGGCAAAATCTCAAGTTCAAAGAAAATGGCACCCTCTCCCTAACGCCTCCAAAAAGCAAACAAAAGTATTTACACAAAAATTAAGAGTAAAACAGAATAAACATCAATACGAGAAATACGCCCGTAGCGTTCACACGTTCTCTCATAGTTTGCAATTGAGCAATCCATTCACAACGTTAAGAGGTAAAGACCGCACTCGGTCGCACTGAGCTGAACAAAAGAGAACATTTCTGGATCAGGGCAAAGAGTGAAGCTCGTTGCCGTCAGCGCTTCAGCTTTGTTTCTCTGCTGTCTTATACTTCTTGGGTTTCTGCGGCGTTCACTCAGTACTGATGGACGATGAGCATCAGCTGGAACCCAATTAGCGGTCTGCGACAGGGAGAGAGAAGAGAGCAAACATGCAACACGTAACATGCCCAATAGATGATATCACTCTCATGATCGTACGTTTTACAAATACGTCCACAGGACGTAACACCCCCACCACTAAGAATGTAAATACAGTGAGAGAGAAAAAAAGTGCCAACCCAATTGTCTCTTAGATAGTGAACAGACAATATTTTGGGAACACTCTTATATTCTCGAAAGGGCATCTGCCATAACGTTCTCCACCCTTTTCTTGTGCCGGATATCCAAATTGTACTCTTGTAGAGTGAGAGACCACCGCAGCAATCGTTGATTGGCACCTGACATATGAGAAAAGAACACCAGGGGATAACAGTATACACTATAACAGGGCTAATTCTGTTTCCCAGGTATACATCAAAATGGTTGAGAGCTAATAGCAGTGCAAGGGCCTCCTTTTCAATTACACTATAATTCCGTTGAGCTCCAATGAACTTCCTAGAAAAATAGGAGACAGGATGTTCAACACAAGGTTGATCTTCCTGTAACAATACTGCTCCAGCACCATTATCGCTTGCATCCACCTGCAATGTGAAAGGTCTAGCAAAATCAGGGGCAGAGAGAACAGGAGCCTGATCCTGAGATCCTTAGCTGCTTCAAAGGCAAGTTGACAGCCAGTAGACCACACAAACTCTCGTTTTATGCTGAGGAGATCTGTGAGTGGACAGACCAAGGTGGAGAAGTTTGGACAAAAAGCACGATAATAACCACTCATCCCCAGAAAACTTCTTAGTTCACGTTTATTAGATGGAACAGGAAACTGGAGGATTGCTGCTATTTTAGCATCAATGGGCTTTACCAGTCCCTGACCGACTTGCTTACCCAAATAGGTAATTGTACCTTTAGCAAATTCACACTTTGCCAGATTTAATGTCAATGGAGCAGTCTCCAAACGTCTACACACTTCTCTGAGAGTCCCAAGTGTTGTACCCAATCATCTGAATTAATTACAATATCATCTAGGTACACTTCATAATCTGAAACCCCTAAAAGCACTTGAGGCATCATCCTCTGAAATGTGGCAGGTGCATTTCTCATCCCAAAAGCTAAAACAGTATATTGTAGAAAGCTATCGGGGATTACAAACGCAGATATTTCAGAGGCTTGTTTAGTGAGGGGCACCTGCCAATATCCCTTCAACAAATCCAGCTTTATCCACACAGTCCTCTATTCTGGGAAGAGGAAAGGAGTCAGGCTTTGTTATATTATTAACTTTACGGTAATCTGTACAGAACCAGAAAGTAGAGTCAGGTTTAGGTACAAGCAGACAGGAGGAGCTCCACGGGCTCTGACTGGGCACAGCCATACCGTGACTTAACAGGTTTTCAACTTCTGCTTGCATAACTTCTCGTTTTCGTGGATTTAATCTTTAAGGGTGTTGTTTAATTGGCTTGGCATTCCCCACATCAATGTCATGGACACAGACAGATGTTCTACCGGGCACGTCGCTAAACAAGGTAGAAAAATTACTCAACAACTCCATCAAGTCATAAGACTGTTCTGCAGTAAGATGTGAAAGAAAGCTAGAAGGATCTTGTAGTATAGCAGAATTCTGAAGACGGGTGGGGGAGCAATTCATCCTCCTCCGTAGAGGGCTTAGTTACTACGCTCACCGTAGCAGCAGCACAAGTTAAGGGAGAACCAACCTGCTTGCCACTGTTGTCAGATGTTCTGTGCACGACTTTTGCACTTATGATCCGGCGTAGCAACGACATAGTTTGTTTCGTTCAACTTCCTTTCAATCAAGTACGGACCAGCAAATTTGGCATGCAGAATCGACCCAGGCATTGGCAACAAAAACAATACTTGATCACCAGGTGAAAAGTCTCGTTTCACACTTTTGTTTTCAAACCGTTCTTTAATTTTTGACTGGGTTTCAGACAGATGTAACTTAGCCAGATCTCGTGCATTACATAACTTTTCACGGATGGAGGTAACGTACACATCAACAGGCTCAGGTTAAGGGGACTGGCTTAACAGCTGATCCCACAGCACAGCGTGTCCAAACACAAGTTCAGCAGGGCTAAAACCAAGGGACTCCTGTACAGACTCTCTGGTTGCAAACATCAAATAAGGAAGACTCTCAGCCCAATCTCTACCAGTCTCGATGCAGTAACGTCGCAACATTGCTTTGAGAGTTTGGTGAAACCTCTCTAAGGCCCCCTGTGACTCGGGATGGAAGGCACTAGACATTTGGTGGCCAATACCAAGCATCTCCAAAGTTTGCTTGAAAACTTTTGAGATAAAATGTGAGCCCTGGTCGCTCTGAATGACTCTTGGTAGTCCAAAAGTTGTACAGAACTTAAGAAGCTCTTTTACCACCCCCTTAGCCCTCAGTGTACGTAGTGGAATTGCTTCAATAAAACGAGTTGGTGCACACATTATTGTTGAGATATACTGATGTCCTGCTTTCCCTTTTGGCAGCGGTCCAACACAGTCAATGATCAATCGCTCAAATGAATCATTCACAACGGGAATCGGACAAAGTGGTGCAGGAGGAATTTTCTGATTCGGCTTGCTTGCTATCTGGCAAACGTGGCTAGATTTACAGAATTTAGTTACAGAATTTTTAAGTCCAGGCCAGAAAAAGTATCTAGAAATGCGGTAATAGGTTTTAGTTATACCAACATGACCAGAAAAAAGATTCTCATGGGCAAGCTTCAAAACTTGCTGCCGATAGTCCGATGGCAAAACTATCTGCTGCACCTCCTGCCATCGTAGCTCTTCTTGTTGTGGTTTCCATTTGCACATTAGCAAGCCCTCCTCCCAAAAATAAACCACCCCTGAATTGGAATTATGGGCACTACTCTCAGCAGCCTTTATACACTTCACCAAAGAAGGGTCTGCTCTCTGTGCAGCAGCTAAAGACTCTCTGCCCAGCTTCAAAATCGTTCCCTCATCAACATCCTCCCCCACAGAAGGTACATCAATGTCAGGATCTGGCGATACAAACAAAGCACATTCCACAGCTTTAGGCACATCACTAGCTATAAATGAGTTTGACAGATCTACTACTTCCTTACATTTCTTTGCTTGAGCACGAGTAACAACACAAGCGGGAAACACAGAAGGAAACTTTACAGCTAGATCAAAACTTTGGGAAGTATTAGGTATGCAAGTCACAATTGGTGTAGGGAAGACTATGCCACCTGCAAGATCGTTTCCAAGAATCAACACAAATTCACACAATGCATCTCAATTCCATGTACTAATACTTCATTACCAGTAAAGGAAGTATCAGAGAACGGCAAAATTCCCGCAGATATAAACAATTGAGCTGCTCCCGTATCACGCAGAATTGTTACAGGTCTAAACTCTGAATCAGGTGATAATGAGACTGTACCCCTAAACAAAAAAGGTTGATAAGTCTCCTCTTTATCAGTGTCCGCGTATACGGACTCAACAAGAGCGACATTTTTAGTCTTAGAAGCTCCACTCTTCTGCTTCCATGCTCTACAATCCGCAATCAGATGGTTTGGATTGAGTCAGAAGAAACAAACTCGCTTATCAGCACCCCCATTTGAATTTACGAGTCATTTCACCTTTAAACGAATGTGTAATGCGCTGTACCGAATTCTTTGTATTCCCCATCTGAGTTTTGACAGTCGCTCCTGATGAAAAGACATTCTTGTGTGTCAACACAAATTCGTCTGCCAAAACTGCAGCATTAGCAAGAGAAGTAACTTTTTGTTCGTTTAAATACATAACGATATTGGCTGGAACGCAAATCTTAAACTCTTCTAACAAGATTAATTCCTGTAGCTCCTCCAGGGATGTAACCCTGCTAGAAAGACACCACTTTTTCGAAAAGCACTCTTTTTTTCTCTCACAAACTCTATGTAAGTTTGTTTGACTGTTTTCACATGCCCATGAAACTTCTGTCGATAAGCTTCGGGGACCAACTCATATGCCAGCAAAACAGCAGACTTTACAGTTTCATAGTCAAGGGAACCTTCAGTAGGTAAGGCTGAGCAAACCTCTTGAGCTTTCCCTGTAAGACTACATCGTAACAGCAAAGCCCACATCTCCTTTGGCCATTTTAGTTTACTCGCAATTCGTTCAAACGCAATAAAGTAAGAATCGACTTCAGCCTCCCTGAATAGAGGTACAAGTCGAATATACTTACTAACGTCAAACGTATCACTCGAAACAGTGTGGGAAAAATCCTCAGTTACGGTGCTATCGGTCGTAATTACAGGCGAGGATACTGAACTAGGCTGAGTACGTGGAACTGGAATTGGCCTTCGGGCCAACACCTCAGATTCCAAATCCAGTTTACGCGTTTCAATATCTCTTTCTGCCTGCTTCTCTAACATACGAAATCTAATCATCTCTGCCTCACATTCTTGCTTCTTAATTAAAAGATCCATCTCTTTCAACTTTAAAGTAATCATTGAATCCTGAGGCATAGAATCAAAATTTGGACTTACCACTTGAGCCATAGCACCCACTGCTTCAGCATTCACTGCCGCACCCGTCTGAAGCTCATCATCATCACCAGATTGCCTAGGTAGAATACCTGCAGCTATCAATTTCTCATAAAGATCTTCCTTAAGCACTTGTTTGGTGGTATCCCTCTGAATATGAATATCAAAGAATTCCGCGATCAAAATTAAATCCTTTTTTCTACAACTATTAAAAATTTTGACTGTGGGCGCGAGAGGAAAAACTGTTAAATCAAATTCCATTATTTCCTATGTCCCCTCCTCTTACTCCTTCCCCACCCACAGATGAAAACAGTCAAAACGTGAGAGAAAGAAGGCTACTCACCATACACAATCCACAGCCCATTGAATCACGATCGTTATTAATATATGTTATGAATTCCCATTCACTTCCGTTATATGACTGACAGACTGCAACGGTTTTAGTTAAAAATCTTCGTTTGTGTTCTACTGAAGAAACAAAGTCACCTACATCTTGGATGCCCTGGGGGTAAGCAGATAAACATAACATTTTAATTTTTGGGTGAACTATCCCTTTAACTCCTCACTCCTAACTATTCTCATCCCAGCTTGGGGATATAGGGAGGTTCTCTGCTTTCGGCCTATATTCCGAGTTCAGAGCTCTCCCCTCGGACAGCACACCAAATATGCATACTATTCACTCAATCTGATTATATTTAAGTGCGAATTTTGTGAAATGGCTGTTCTCAGGTATCTGTGCTGTATCTGTCATTCTATTACAGCTACACAATCATGAGAGATAATGGTCAGGATTCAGGATGCTAATAATCCTTACCTTGTTTTCTTGTGCCACAGATTTGTTCATTTGTAGAATTCTTCATTGTTACTCTCAATAGGTAAATCATTGGTGGACCAGTTTCCCAGGCTGTCAGGGGAAATATGTGTTAATCAATCAATGCATAAATTCTGTGTATATGCATGTATATGTCTTTACTTATGCTCCTCAAATATTAGAGCTTTTAAATATATACGATACTTTAAGTATATATTTGTATGCATATACAAGAAAACTTAGAAATTAATACTTTTATTTTGCAAGGATGCATTAAATTGATTAAAAGTTACAGTTTAAGATATTTATAATGCTACAAAAGATTTCTGTTTCAAATAAACTTTGTCCCTTTCAATTTTCTACTCATTAAAAATATCATTCCACAAAATATTAAACAGCACTACTGTTTTCAACTTTGATAATACAATTTTTATTTAAAAAACACTTATTTATTAAATAAATCTTTGGTGAGCATCAACAACTTCTTCAACAACATTAAAAGATCTTACTGACCCCAAACTTTGGAACGGTAATGTGTGTATTATGTTGTTGTTGTTGTTGTTGTTGTTGTTATTAGTAGTAGTAGTAGTAGTAGTAGTATCTCTACTATGTATCTCTACTAGTATCTCTAAATGTGTAGGCACAGCTTTTTTGTTTTATGTGCTTATTGAGGCCCTCAATTATCCTGAGCTAGGATTTGAGACATTCTTAGATATTGTTTTGACAGAACTAACCTGATCATTTAGGTAAATGGCTAAATATTTTCTAATGCTGGGCTTAAATCAAAACACATCAGCATAAATGCACTTTACACTGTACAAACATCTGACTGCATAGTAGTTGTGCTAGATTTGAACTAGTAAAAAAGCCAAAAAGTCTCTCTTGTAGCCTATCCACAAGCTAGCTATACTTTCGAGTGGGAGACAAAAAACTCTTGTTTCATGTCAAATGTAATTTTTGTCAACAGCAGGAGTTGAAAACTGTTCTGGCTGAGAGGACCTGAAGCCATCTTCTGTGCCTCTAAGTCCTTAAGCTCTCTACAAGTCCTCAGGCACTTGTAAAAAGTGCAGGATTCTTGATATTTTGAGCCTAGCATAACCTGGGCGAGGATGTTTGAAATTATGAGTTCTGTCACTTAGATGTCTGGGGTTTTGGCACCCTCATGGTGTTCAGCGTGCTCTTTAATAAATATCGCTGAGATTTGCATCATACATACAAGCTGTGTCCAGTATGTTTCTGTCTCCATGATGACAGAAACACTTCCTTCCAGGAATGATCAGGCATGCTTTTAGCACCATATCATGTGGAGATACTAATCAGACCGAAGGGAATTGTAAACAGCCGAAAGAACACAATTCCCTTCAATGAACCTCATCCACTCACCAGGGCCACTAATGAGTTAACCATGGCAACCATGCTGCAGAGATTATTTCAGAAATACATTAAAATGAAGACAGCTATTTGGTGTGTTTGTAAATTTTCCCTGTCTGCAAAACCAGTTGTCTGATCTCCATGGTGATAATTGCAGGCCATGTCACCTGACACCTGGTCATTACAGCCTGTGTGGAGCTTGGCACAGTATCGCATTCAATATTGAAGTGACAGAAGATGAGTGTTACCTCTCCCGCTCCCCACCTCGCAGCATTAATGACAGCATTATTGGTTCATAAGGAATTCCGTAACCTGTGCAAGGTAATGCAGTCTAATGGAATACAATCACAGCTCTCTGCAGCTATAATGAAATCTAACCTCTTGGTGCATGAAGATGCATTGTGACCTTGATATTTTAATTGAAAACATCTGATACAGATGGAAACACAGACAGAATTGTAATTAAATTAAGAGTATGTACACTGTAAAAAAATTAATTGTTGAGGAAATGCTCAGAGAACGAGCGTTGTGTGAAACACTATGAGGAAACTCCTGTTTACTCTGAATACTAAAGCCTGATTTATTCACTTTCGTGCAGCTGCACGAACAAATGGCATTTCAGCCCACCAAAATGGATGGAGCCGACTACCTATATAAGCTGGCGCTGAATGCAATTTCATCAGAATCTTTCAACTGATCGCCAAGTCAAGTCAAGTCACCTTTATTTATATAGTGCTTTATACAATACAGATTGTGTCAAAGCAGCTTTACAGTGTTAAACAGGAAAAATGTGTGCTGATAATGCAAGAGAACAAAAGAAAACAGTCAGTTTATCTGTTAAAGTCAGTTCGTTGTTGATTCAGTGATGTCATCATGCAGCTCAGTTCAGGGGCCCGTTCTTCATACGTCACTAACTCAGTTAACTGGATTTGATTGTTGACGATTTGGCATGGTCTTGGATTGTTTGGTTCTTCGAAGCTCATCCCGGAGTTGCTGTCATAGCAACAGGTCTGTAAGCTTTAACCTGCTCGGGAGCAGGCTTATTTTTTAAGCAGAATTGATACTTAAAATCTGTCCGCTACCACCGCTACTTTATTACAAGAGTACCCTACTAATCCAGGGACAATCATTTAAAATAATAATCATTTAAAAATTAATTTAAAGATAATGTAATAATGTTGTGTAGTCTTTAATACTATAGACACAGCCAGTTTTACTCACTGAAAGATTTATTCGTCATAAAATTATTACTTCATAATTGTATTCGAGTCTTACACGCATGCTATACAGATAATGTAGAGTCGTGCATTAATTTGAGTGATGACAGATATTATGGGAGTGGCTTGATGGAGCGCAGGAGATGCAGATAACATAGATCTTGACCCTTAAGAAACTTTAATTAATGCTGTCACGTAACAAATCTGTTCAAAGATAAAATTACATGAATTGTTAATTACAGCATTGAAATAAAAATGTAAAGTCTGTACAAATATTAGAAATCGTGAATGTAAATATTTGGGAATCATGTAAAAAATTTAAATTAAATAAAAACGGTGCATATTTAATTGATCTATTATAACATTTATGTAGTTTTGTTTGCTTGGCTGTTTCCTTATAAAAGTCCAAAAATTTGTCAAGTTTTTCGTCAGGTGTCTTTTTTAATTATATGATGTCATTACGTTGCTGTCTTGCCGCCAGCCAATCGCTGCATTGCTGATCGTGGTTTCGAGTATCGATACATAGACCCTTTTAAACCAACCCATGAAGGTGCATTTATCTCAGATAACTCAATCCAGCCATCTAATCATCAACAACAGGTGCGTTCGAAGAACCGAATTAGCCAGATCCTGATTAGCGCGATGATATCATCTTGGATGTGACATTTCATCTCGGATGTAATAAGCGACGTACGAAGAACGGGCCCCAGTTCTCTTCCAATAGTGTCTGTGCAGTCAAGCTGCCAGAAATTGTGTCCCCAACTAAGCAAGCCAATGGTGACAGTGACAAGGAACCAAAACTCCATCAGTGACAGAATGGCGAAAAAAACTTGTGAGAAACCAGGCTCAGTCGGGGGGGCCAGTTCTCCTTTGGCCAGACAAAACCAGCATGGCGTGGTTTAATTCCAGGCTGCAAAGCACATCAGATTGAGCAGAGGACTCATCTGGCTCTCATGGTCTTGTGCCACTGGCTGACGAGGTCTTCACAGGGGATCTGTCTCTATGGTTCGTCTAGTTGACATGGGCTCCACTGACAGTCAGGACGGAGAGGGCGTCTCCGGTGCTGACCCCATCTGGACGTAACTACAGCCTACGCTGACAGCCAGTTGACTCCCTCTCGGTTCCGCGTCCCGTGCGTCCTCGCTGACAACTGAGAATTCTCATTACTCTGGTGGCTACTGTGACTTCGGAATAAGATTAAAACAGACTAATATTAGCGTAGATGCCATTCTTCTTACAACGTAACAAGTACATTGGGTGTCATGGGAAGTGCTCCTGGTTCCGGTTGACCTAATTAATGCAGCCTAACAATCCTTTAAGGAATTTAAATTATATGGTTTTTTTTGTTTTTTTGTTTTGTTTTTGTTTTTTTTTTGGATTGTTCGGAGTTTGGACACTAAATGAGGAAAAGGGATCTGGCCGGCCACATGAATTGCTATAATGTGAACATTGTATACAAAATGTATACAATGTTTAACATGGAGCCAGTGCAGTGTTGACAGAACCTGGCTTATATGGTCATACTTCCTGGTTCTCTAGCTGCTGCATTTTGGACCAGCAGGAGTTTGTTTATTAAGCGCGCAGAGCAACCAACTCAATAAAGCAACTTAAGTGCAATAATCTAACCTTGAGATTATGAACGTATGAATTAATTTTTCTGCATGTGACATTGAGAGCATGGGTCGTAATTTAGATATATTTTTAAGATAGAAAAATGTGGTTTCACAAATGCTAGAAACATGACTATCAAAGGAAAGGCTGTTATCAAATTGCACACCTAGGTTCCTAACTGATGACGAAGAATTGACAGCACAGCCATAATCTAGAACATTAAACAGTGTTCTAGATTATTACAATTACATGTATTACATGATTATTACAGGTTTTTTTGTCCGTTAATAACACCTCTTGGTTTTTTTTTTTCAGAATTTAGCAGTAGGAAATTACTAGTCATCCAGTTTTTTATATAAGCTTTGCATTCTGTTAGTTTTGTGAATTTGTAAGTTTTGTCGGGCCGTGAAGATATATAGAGCTGAGTATCATCAGCACAACAGTGAAATCTAACACCATGTTTCCGGATGATATCTTCCAAGGGTTGCATGTAAAGAGTGAAAAGCAACGGCCCTAGTACTGAGCCTTGTGGTACTCCATACTGCACTTGTGAATGATATGATACTTCTTCATTCACTGCTACGAATTGATGACGGTCAGATAAGTATGATTTGAACCATGCCAATGCAATTCCATTAATGCCAACATAATTTTCTATTCTATTCAAATAATGTTGTGGTCAATAGTGTTGAGCGCAGCGCTAAGATCCAGTAGCACTAATAGAAAAAGATACAACCACAATCGGATGATAAGAGCAGGTCATTTGTATTTCTGATTTCGGCCGCAATGAGGACTCCTAAGAAGCATGAAATAAAAATCAGAACCAGGTCCTGAGACTTTACATAAATTCTAAGGGCCCAAATAGGGCAGAGTAAATTAGGACCCTGCTCGTCCTCTGAATTAGAAAAAGCTAGAAGGGTGATGACTTGGGATATGAACGGAGCGGAGAGCACCTTGGGCACATAGCCATGTCTAAGTTTGAGGATGAGATCGCCCACTCGCTTGACCAATGCTAAAGCCAAATGAGGGCTGCACACCAGTCAGAAAACACAGACCACTTAAGGGTGTAGAGGTGTCTCGTAGATAGGGCTCTAGCCTTCAAAATGGTGTTAGTTACCCTCGTAGAGAGTTGTAAAGACTCCCATCAAGGGGTCAAACATGAAGGCTCCACAGCTCGAGCTGGGGATGCCAGATCGTCCCTCATGCTTGGGAAAGGAAGTCCTTCCTCTGAACCTTTTGCAAGCAGATTTTTCACTTCGGACCGGAGAACATGTGCATTGTTGTTCTGTACCTAAGTTTGAATAACACCTCTGAAATGAGAAGGTCTGCAAAAGAACTGAAGCGAGTAGCTTCATCCTATGGTATGCAAAACCCACGCTCAGGATGGCTTTCCAAGCCTGTGTTTTTTCAAGATCCTCTGCATCTGAAGCTGTCAGTGATATGGAGTCATCAGCGATAGCTTCCTCCTCCAATCTGCCCAAAGAAATCAAACCGCTCGCTGCAGATGAGGGGCTTTGATCCTCACGTGTAAAGTACACCGGCAAATCGAACTGCTGCGGGGAGAGTAAAGTATGCGGGACCTGTGCCAGTGTGAGATCACTCGAGCCCAGTTGCTCAGCCCCGTGATTCTGCTGTTTCTTCCTCTAAGGCTCCTGGGAATGGGAGAGAGGGAGGGGCGGGGCCGCCTTCATTGAAGAAGGCGATCCACAAGCGAAGCAGGGTGAGACTGATGTTCTTGCAGTGAGAGCAGTCTGAGTGCAGCCTTAGTGTGAGTGCAGCCCAGGCAAGTGACAGACTCACTGTTCTCGTCTGAAGCCTGCAGGGGTGCCCTGCACACTGGGGGTGCCCTGCACACTGGTGGTGTGGCATTTGCAACAGTGTCGCAGAAATTTGCTCCTAGGAAATTTGCTCTAGGAAATTTACTTTTTGTGATCGTCAGATAGCTGCAGGGAGAAGCGCTGAAAAGGACCGTCTATCTGCTGCCGAGGCTCTTCTACGGCGAAAGCAGCCTTCTTTGTTCTTCTTCTTCCAGCGAGTAGACTATCTTCACACTGAAGGAGAAAAATCTTGTGAAATGGCATTCAGCACCGACTTATATAGGCAGTCGGCTTTATATGCAGTTTCCCTATGGCGTTTCACATGAGAGACCATTTTCAAAAGAGAACAATGCAACCTGATGCTTTTTTATTTTTAGGTTCTCTTAACTAACTTGTCTTAAAAATTGTCACTATCTTGTTGTCAATTAAAAAAAAAAAAATTCAAATGCAATACATTCACAAAGGCAACTACAGATTTATTGTTTAACAAATTTTCATATAACACAATAAATTGATCTATTATTTTAATAGCCATATGCAGTTTTATACGGTACTTATAGGGATTCTGTCATAATTTATACACCCTCATGTCATTCCAAATTTAAGGCTTTGATTAATCTTCAAAACACAGATTAAGATATTTTGAAAATCCAGGTAACCAAAACTAAGAAGATCCAAAATGTCATTGTAAAATTAATCTATATGAGTTTAGCAGTTTAATCCAAGTCTTGTGAAAAGTTGCAATATGTGATGTGTTCTTTTTATGTGTGACAGTCTATGTTTTGCTGTAAATAAAAGCCTTAAGGAAATTTGATTGCTTAATATGATAAACAGATTAGTTATCTGTTCATCATATTAAGCAATCAGATTTCTTCACAAGACTTGGATTAAACGGCTCGATTCATATGGATTCATTTTATGACGTCCTCAAATGTAAATAGATGAGCTCTTAACATCACAACACAACAAATAAATGACAATAATGAATAAAATGGTTGAAATAACAATTAAAGCTTTTCTAAAAAGTCAGCAAACAGCAAAACATATTACATTCATGCATTTGGGAGATGCGTTTATCCAAAGCTATCTACATTGTATTCAAGGTACACATTTTGTCTGTTTTTGCTTTCGATGGAAATCGAACCCATGTCCTTGGCACTGCTAGTACCATGCTCTACAGTTTGAGCTATAATACTGTTTGAGGGAACAATAATCCTATAACAGTAACCACATAATTATTTCATGCTGCAGTGCATGCTGGGAACTCACAAACCCTTAACAATTAAGCAATATTGTTTAATTTGAAATTCTTTGTTCAGACAACTGCATTTGACTAGTTGGTTTAATTCTTCTGGTCTGACATGGGTTTTAATGTAGTTTGAAATAATTCATATTTATTAGTATTTGTGGCTCAAAAGGTCCCATAAACTGGAAAATATGTACAGTACAGTAGTTACTTTTGACAGTGTATGAAAGAAGTATTTGAAGAGCATGAGAGAACATTTCTCATGTTAGAACAAATTAAAAAAGGTATATAAAGACTTGCAAGTTTGTAATGTTTTCCCTCGCCTTTTTGCCTTATCTTAATAATTTCACATTGTCATCCTTCCATTCTCTCCACTGAGATCACCTACTCATGAGGACGGGGTGAAAATGCCAAGTGGAGCTGCTGGAGAGTGATTGGTTGTGGAGTGGCTTTGAGTGTCCATTTAGAGACTGTGTCTGAGAAATACACTGCAGCCTTTAAGAAACTGTTACGTTTTTTTTCCACCCAGGAGAAGCCATGCATTTCATTTCTTAACTTTCCAGCACATTTAGGGGAACCAAAAATGATGGATCCTAAAATTTAGCTTTGAGTATAGTAGGCCTATAAAGAAAGTTCAAAAGAAAAGTTCTTATAGCAGTAGATAGATATGATCTCTCAGTGGCCATGAAGGACTCTTTCCATCACTATTGAGAGAACTTAAGCTTCAATTTGTTAAGTTTTTTAAATCTATTTCAGAATAACGATCTGAGATTCATGTCATATTTTGTTTAACAGATAAACTATATCAGAAGCTAATGGGAGAATCTATTCTGCACTTCCTGGTTGTTGCTGCCTCACCATCTGTTATATGAAAATGAATAAAATATTAGATTAAATAAATGCAATTCAAATAGTTTCTTATTGCTGGCTTAGGCATGTGTGGCCCAAAGAAAATGAAGGAAAAAAATGCATCTGTCTCTGTGTTTACATCTAATTTGCACATTAAATGGGCAAGCAAACGGGAGGCAATGCTAATGAAGTTGTATGACTGTTTCTAAGCTCTGACTAATATTGCCTGTTTGTTAAGGTGGTATTTTGTATTAATGTAACTGAGCGATAATTGTGTTTGTATACAATATGATAATGTTCTCTGTGCCTCATTCACAGTGACACGGACAAATAAAATGATAAAATAAACAGCAATGTTTTATTTATTTTAAGTATTTGGTAACAGCAGTGTGATATAACAGAATAGTTATATTGTGTTATTAAGCTTGAAATGGCAAAGAATATGATAATCAAAATATTTTAATACAATTTAGAGTACTGCTCTATTATGTAAACAATGTTTTGTTCTATTCATGTGATCTCACAAAAATTAAATGGGTTTAGTCTGAGATGTGGACTGGCTTTGAGCAAGTAAATAAAAGTCGCGAAAAGCCCAAAAATAAAAATTGAAGAAAGCAAATGTACTTTGTGAACTTGACTGCCTAATAACCGCTTGCAGGCACACACCCTAATTAAATGTAACGAATCAGCTCATGACAGGAAATATGAATAATTAACCATAACTAGTTATGATTAATTATGAATATTTTAGATCCGCTGTAGATATTTAGCTGACCTCTCAGGGTCAACTGTCTTGTCAATTCTAAGAACGTTAATTTCCTGGTTAAGGGAAATAACTTTCTTAATGTACAATTCTACAAAAGCTTGTAGCGTAAATCTGCATGATTAGTGACTCCGGTTATGAGCAAACAATGAACACGTCAAGTGTGATACAAGTAAGGTTTTATTAACTACATAAACACTTAAACTAGTCCAACATACTACATAAACACATAAACTGGTCTAACATCCTACATACACACATAAACTGGTCTAACATACACATACACACATAAACTCTGTTCTAACACACACCTACACACACCCACACACACACACACACACACACACACAGTTGGTATAGGAAAGGGTTAAAAGCTTAGCTCCGTACAGACAGAGACATAAGGAATGACATTTATGGAACCATTTGCATATTCAGTAGATCTACAGCCTGAAGGAAACATCAGTTTTTTTTAGTTCAAACATACCTTTGTAAAAAGGTGCAAATGATAATTAATGTATCAATTAATAAGACTAAGTTTGATACTTGCGAGTCTCGGCTGTCTGAAAGAGATTCCTGATGCAATCTTAAGGCCCAAGATCTTGCTGAAATTAGTTGATGAAAAGAACCAGTTTGAGTCAGAGAATCTTTGGTGAATGGAAAAGTCAAGGCCGAAAGGCCTGGCACCATGATTTGGTATCCTGCAGCGTTTTCTCACATCTTCATCTGCATCTGACCGAACCACCGACTGGGGCGGGTCACATGAAGTGTGGCCTTTAAAGCCTGCAGAGATTCACACCTCTCAAGATGGGCTTGTCCAGTGAGGAAGTCCGGATCTCAATGGGAGTCTCTGCGTTTATGGCCCTTTGTGTCTAAGCATGGTATTTCGCATATGTAATTCACTTGGGTGTTGATGCACAAATTAGTAAAGATTCTTAGAACATCAATATGTTGCATAGGTATCAACATATAATATACACGCTTGTTTCGATCATAAGAAGGCAAATTCATAGATACTAAACAAGGTAAGATTACATATAGTGAAAAGGGATGATCAGGAATGGGTTCCCTCACAAGCATACTAAAATAGTCTAAAAATATCAAAGACAAAATACACAATGACAATAATATACCCAATGACCTGAAGGATATGTGTGTTCATTCAAAGAAAGGTTTTCCTATGAATTAATTAGTAGAAAAGTCCATTTCTGCTCTGCCTCTCCTATAGGGACAAAGAGTGGGTTATCCTACTCACATTCCTGGAAGCGTAATAAAACCAGTGATATCATGATTAGATGTCATGGTGACCATAGCGCCTGGTGTTCAACAGACATCCTGGCATACAGTTAATTGAGTGAGGGGACTGTGACGATTTGTTAATCTAATGAATAATTGATTTGTTAAATCAAATAAAAATTAGTGTGTCAGATTGGTCGAGACGCTACATAAACATTAGAAATTCTTGAAATGATGCAGGCAGGGACGAGGATCTAAGTGCAGGAATTTATTGATAGAAACAAAACTGCAAACACAGACACTGGGGGCACGAGGAACAGGAGCATAACATCAAACAACTGATGAAACACAAGGGCTATATAAGCAGAGTATGAACTAATGAGTAACCATGTAAACTGACAAGGAGATGGGTGTGGTCAAATGAGTGTCCATGACAACAAACAAGGGAATAGAGCAGCGGGGAAGCATGAGGTGAACAAAGCAACAATGAAGAGTCCATAACCACAGACACGGGAAACACAGGCAAGGATTGTGACAATTCTGTTCCTCATTACTGTGATCAGCTCTGACTGTCGCATCTAAATTCTGTTCTGTGAGTATCTAGACATGTAACTGTGCTGGCAGAAAATCAGCATAGAGTCTGATTTCATCCACTGTGTCTCTATCATGTTGTTCAACTCAAGCAGGTCTCATGAGAATCTGGGTGGATTCTAAATAAATACAGGCTCCGTATTACTGGGATTTTAGAGCACTTCTAAACCACATATCTTTGTTCTAACTCTGAGTAGGCTGTAGCGAGGCCTGCTCCCTGTGTTTTAATGGGTTATGACAGGCCAGTCTGCAGTGGATTACAGGCTGTTCTTTATTTTGTGAGACTAAGAATCATCGCTGTTGTGCTCTGAGCTTTGAAAGCAAAGGATGAATCTTCATTACACTCAAAAATTGATTTTTGCTGCATGCTCAGTTTAGTTAATTAAAATGAGCAAATGTAACACAATTCTTAAAAAATTTTTACTGTTTAAATTAGAGCGTGCAATCAACTATATTTGTAAAATGGAAATTTACTTAATCCATTTGTATTGGGACTACATTAATTATTTTCTTTTTTGTTGGCCATAACTGCATATACAAAATCCCGACAGACACGTTGGAAAGCATCTTTTTTTAAATACACAGAAGCACAGGGAGTGCACATATACAATTTGTGGTATTGTGTACTTGTGCAGGTGAAGTGTTTTGAACCTTTGCATTGTATTTTGCATCTTTATAATTAAAGATGCAAAACTACATTTTAATTTTGTAAATATTTTTGAATCTTGATAATTAATGCATAATTTAAAAAGTACTGGACAAAGTACAGGATAAAAAAAATGATTGAAAAGGTTTCATTTAATTGCATGGAAAAGTTTTCTTATAATTAAGTTCATTGAATGAGTTTATTTCTTGAGACTAAGATGTTTCAAAAATGGGCCTATTTTAAATTTCAAAGAGACAAATCTCTCGTGAACCTGACACATTTAAGTAGATATTTTCTTAAGGAGTAATTGTGAGATTACGATTTCTTTGAGCACTGAACATTTAAGCCTTCAAAAGTATTGTAAACAAACAACTGGAACATGCAACTACAGAGAAAAGAGAAGTCATTAAAGCACATGTTGCTCATGTTGGTCAGCTGCCAGAACTGGTCCTCTAAACCTAGCAGTGCTCGAGTAAGTTAAAATCGATGCAAAATTAAATATACGACTCACGTCTTTTGTGAAGCCAAAAAAGTCCTGCATACATATTACTGCAAGGACATTTTTTCCCTTTGCTTTTGTGAAAAGAACAAACTGGAAATTCAATGGAAATTCAATGAATGGAAATGCACAGAAGGACAGAGAAAGATGAAAAGATGGATGAACTGATAGAAATGGAGAACTTTGCTTTGCGTGGAGTGTTTGAAAGGAAAAAATGATGAAACTATGCAGTCTATTCTCCTGCACACTGACCACACTGACAGATGGCAGAAGGCCATGTCAAGAGAACCATTTGCCATGCAAATAAAAATGGAAGTGCAGCTCTGCATCTCAGATAAAAGCACATTTAAACTGTGCATAGAGGGCCCATAAATGTCTGGCACTACCCTGAATGGCAGAGAGGAAGTTTGAGTGAAATCCACTTAGTGAATATTGAATTTGAAAGTAAATAAAAAATACTCAATGGACATACCAAATTTACAAAGCTAAACTAGACTGTCATATGAATATCCTCATCTGCATTTTGCATCCATTGTTCTGGTTTTTAACCCGTCCTTTCCATATAGGGATATATTTATACACAGGAAAACCTTCTAGGGGGATTCAGAAAATCCAATTTATGGTAGGTGAGGTCAGTGACATTATTGATATTTGGTTTCATCTTGTGGTTTCAGTTATGGAAACTGATACAGCCTGAGTAGAGTCTCTTGAGCTGTGGCTGTTGAATTCTGCCTTCAGTACATGCTTTTGATTTTCCAGAGAGAAAAACACAAATTCTAGAAATACACATGAGATGAGAGGGTAAGGAAGACCGTGGCTTAATGTCCTCAAACAATCTGAGAAGGCCATATAATGATTTTTGTACACGCTCACGCATATAGCACACACATCTGTTGCCCATTTGATCATAATTTTATTGGAGAGCACTTTTTCCCCAGTGCTGATGCCAAATGCCAAAATATATACAATGAAGGATGAAGAGAGGATGATGGGAGAGAGGCAGCATGGCTGAAGAGCAAAATGACAGAGTGAGAGTTTATACTGGCCCCTGTGAGTTTGCTATCTAAATTGCTCTTTTCATTCTAGTTATAGTGGATTTATTAATGTGGCTGTCGCATGTGTGTGTTTGGAGCTGTTGTGAGGCTCTGAGGCTTTCTCTCTCTTTCTCTCAATTCTTTCAAAGTTTTGCCAAAGGATTTATATGAGCAAGAAAAACAAAGAATAGGGAAATAAAAAATGTACAAATAAGAATGGATTGTATGATGAACAGGTTTAGAAAAACAATAGTACAGCAATATGTACAATGAGTGGTTTGTGTGTTTACTCATGAGTGTACAAGAGTTTGAGTTCATGTGTCTTAGTGTGTGTGTGTGTGTGTGTGAGTGTGTGAGTGAGTGAGTGAGAGTATGAGTACATGGGCGCAGTACTCTACTCTGGTCGACTTTTCCTTCTTTTTGTGGCAGGCATTAATGTACCTTGCCGCAAGTGAAATGCAGCCTCTTTTTTCACCAAGCAAATATTGAACTTGTGCAACATTATCCAGTTTTTTTAAACAAATAATCTCACTCTCTCTCTCTCTCTCTCTCTTTCTCTCTCTCTCTCTCTCTCTCTCCTGTGTAGTGGTTCATTCTAATCAGTTCATCCTCTCTCTCTCTCTCTCTCTCTCTCTCTCTCTCTC
Source organism: Sinocyclocheilus anophthalmus (assembly GCA_018155175.1). NCBI lineage: Eukaryota > Metazoa > Chordata > Actinopteri > Cypriniformes > Cyprinidae > Sinocyclocheilus > Sinocyclocheilus anophthalmus. Next base: position 27,399 of record JADLZN010005234.1, on the reverse strand, counting down.
ATATGTACAACTGGAAAGTGAGAAAGAAGACTGTTTAGACCATTTATTCACTAGAATTAATCAGTTAAAAAATTATCTTCATTCTGATTAATTCTAGTTTAGGATGATTCACCAATTCAAGTTCCTTTACTTTGTTCTTTCAAAGTAGCAACCCTAACACTTCATGAATGTTAAAGCCTTACCCAACTTTTAAACTACTGTTTTGGGCTTGGCCCTCCTTTTAATGTTATCTCTGGACAGACACAATTCTGTGGGTTGTATGATGCTGTAAGTCTACGCTGCCCACCATTGTAATGTCTAATTTCTATTTCTCTGATTCACCCACATTCATTCTGCTCTCAAACAGACAGTGCAGGATTTGTGGAAGCAGCTTGTCAGGTTTAATAAATTGGATTGTGTCTTTGGGAGGGATGCAGTCTTTACCTTTCTGAGATGATTTAGACTCCAGACCTCAAAGTAAATATTTCTTTCTCTCTCATGCTTTTGTACCTGTTCAAATATAAAATTACTCTATAAGACTGCCATTAGAGATGGAATCATAACCATGTATTATTATGTCAAGACGAGGAACATAACTGTCAAAAGAATTATCACAACAAGCCTTTGTTTATTGAGAAGAAATATTACTGGTTCTATCATGCTCTTCATCTTTCTTTACATTTTTGTTTTGATAGAACAACATCTTGAAGGTTCCAGGTCCAATGAAAGTTAAACTCTATAGTATCTGTGGCATAATGTCAATTACCATATAAATTAATTTTAACTCGCCCGCCCAGTTATATAAAAAAAACGCCAACAACCCCAGTTACAGTAAGGATGTAATGATAGTGTAGTCATCAGGTCATTATCGCAAAATAGGGTGATCAGGAGCCTGATGCAGAGCTACTCACAAAATAAATAAATGCATGGACATGACATGTTAATTTCACTTGAAAGTAACTTTTACATTATTTTAACTGCTTTTAATCTTAAAACTGATTTTAATCTTAAAGATAACGTAAAAAACAATAGCCAGCATGATGAACACTGCAACAGTAAATGTAATATTGATTAAGATGGTGGCAGTTGTGTTTGTATGTAAAAGAAGAGCGAGTCCACAATCACGCGAGACTCGAATAGTGCAGGTTTTACAGTATGTGTCCACTGTACTGAGTCAAACCTCTGATCAAACTACTCAAACCTCTGCTTTGGTGTGTGGTTGTTTTTAGTACAATAGCCTATATAATCATCATATATACACATGATTACATTTGGAAAGAAGCAAGTTTTATTTTCAAATGCTCAAAGTAAAGACATAGTTTCAAGAATTTAATACACTTTTATTGATCTAGTCGGTCTAGTCACAATGTGGCATACACTCTAATTTATATTATATACACACTAAATGCAGCAGAAACTCCAACACAATAGAGTCCTGCAGGGATGGTATATTTTTGTAAGCCATCGTGTCATAAGCTTAATGGTGGTGATGTTGTGTGACTGTGATGTAGTTCATTTAAAAAGTGAAGTGACATGTGGCCAAGTATGGTGACCCATACTCAGAATTAGTGCTCTGCATTTACCCATCCAAAGTGCACACACACAGCAGTGAACACACACAAAACCGTGAACACACACCCGGAGCAGTGGGCAGCCATTTATGCTGCGGCGCCCAGGGAGCAGTTGGGGGTTCGGTGCCTTGCTCAAGGGCACCTCAGTCATGGTATTGAAGGTGGGAGAGAGTGCTGTACATTCACTACAATCCCTGCCGGTACGAGACTCGAACCCACAACCTTTTGGGTTATGAGACCGACTCTCTAACCATTAGGCCACGACTTCCCACCTATAGTCTTTATAACCTATGTTTAACTTTTTACTTCTATCGATTATATTTAGGCTTCAAAATTCATAAAAGTTATATTAATTTAATCACAAACTTTTGTTGGTCACAGAGCTTAATTTCGGCAATAATCCTGCAACAATTGTTTTTTTGTTTTGTTTTTTGTCAAGGAACTTCCAGGTTGGGCTACAAAAATATGTCATCCCTTCACCACTCTTCGGTAGATATTGAAACAGTGATTGGCTGCTGCCTGATGTTTTCCACCCTGATGTTTGCACAAAGTTGAGTGTTTCTCAACCTTATATGTTCTAAGCCACAATCTGCTGTGAATCGCACAATCCACTGCCTGAGCATGTCGCTCAGGATGAACTGAAAATGCCCGCTCAGATCTGCTCACTCCTGCAATTGGTCGAGTACCATGACAGAATTCTACGACCTTAAACAAATTCCAAACTTTTTATCAGAATCAAGTGTCATGTATTAAGTTGCTCTTTATCTGATGTCTAAAATTTGCATAAAAGTTTCCTATTGCAGTTCTATTTCAGTTTCAGTACTTTTTTTTGCATGTGTGCGACTTTGACTGATGCCCCTGTTAGTTCACTGACCTTCCTCATGGCAGCTTTTCTCTGTCTTCCCCCTCAGTGTTACTCTCTCTCTCTCTCTCTGTATCACAGGGGACCTGTTAACCAGGCCCGAACTGCGTAAAGGCTGATGTTCGGGAGCCACAGCACACAGGCTTTGTTTCATATTAATCACCTTCTGTGCCTGGGGTGCAGTTATTCTATCCACACAACAGCACCAGGCACTGTGCTCTACCCAGCCTGACACAACCCCACAGCAAGTTGCCAATCACTGACAGAGATTGAGAGAGAGAGCGAAAGAGGGAGAGAGAAGGAGCGAGAACGAGTAGATGACAGGCTGATGCACTCCCTTGGCTCATGTAGCAGAGATATGAAGGCTGTTTGTTTCGAATAATAATAGAAATCAGCAGAAGAAGTAAGAGTGTCGGCCCGCTGATGGGGGTAAAGGGAGATGAAAGAGTTGCCATCAGTGCAGAACGTTCATCAGCATTGGTTCAGCCATTTGGGTGTAAAGAAGTAGTTTTCATCGATCTGTTTGGTTTTGTAGGGGTTTAAAAGGGTTTTGGTAGGGAAAAGATGGTTCAGGATCAACATGACAAGGCATTTTCTCTCCAAAGGCAGAGAAGGGGACAGCTGGTGATTTGTGGATGTGCTGTTGGACTGTCCATGCAGAAGGGGACAGAGACAGCTGGGGGCTAGTAATAATGATCTGCTGGACGGAATGATTATTTTGGACAGTGGAGATGGAGTAAAGGGAATGGCACAGCGTTGACAGAACACATGTAGAGAGGCAATTACATTATTTCCAAAACTTTCCTGCAGAAAAAAGATTTACCATTCTGCATTTACACTTCCCAAGATTAATGAACTTTAAAAATGCACTGTACAGAAATGACTTTCCATTATCATATTTAAAGCTGAGTATTACAAAAGGATGGATGGAAATTGTACTTCATGTGGAAATATATAAATTAACTGGTTTTAAATTGAGTTAAACATTAAAGTGTTTTTTTAAAAGTCAGATCAAATACTGCAAATGTTCCCTTTTAAAGTGTTTTCAGTTAGAAAAAGTTACAAAAAAAAGTCTACTGAAGAGACACCAACTATAGAAAGCTGGAGATTTCTGCACACCTCTTACCATGTGTAATTTTCTCCAGACAGGGCAGCCTGTGGTGAGAGGTGTTAAGAAAACAAACCATGGCCAGAACCTGATTTTCTGCTTGTAAAAGAATAATGTGCACCTCTCTGCATGCATGTGCAAGTGTGAATTTGAATCTGTATGTGAATGTTTGTCACTTTGTGGAGAACAGCAGTTTGCTTTTAATGAGAGAGAGAAGGACGAGAGAGGAAGAGGAAGATTCAGTGCCAGGATCTTGCATGGCAGCCAAAAGGGCTTTACTCTAATTCAGTCAGCTACAGGAGTTGCTTTCTTTTTTACTACTTCCATCCATCATGCGCACAGATAATAGATGCTCTTATTATCACTGTAAAATGTGCTATCTTGTTACAAGATTACCTCACCGAGACAATGTCAAGATACAATAAATACATCATAAATATCCAGTTTGAGCTCCGTTCTTGAGACAGTTTGCATATCGCTTGGCTGGCTTTAGGTGCACCTCATCCCATAATTTCTGAACAGCACACCAACTGATATGGCAACATTAACCATCTGGCGATAAATGAGGAAAGAATTCTCACCTAATTTATCAAGCAGCGGGATGTTTTTCTCCCCGTTGATCCACTTCTATTCTTCCTTCATTTGCATTGGAGCGGTTTGCAATGTTTTCTCCCTCAACTCTGAACGGTAATTTAGGAGAATTATTCCAGCAATTAATGTGTGCGAAAAACATCCACAATTCTTTTGAATTAACATTAATATATATCCAAAACATCCTATCTCCATGCATAAATACTCAAATTTTGCCAATGGGCACCTGCTTTTCTGAGTTCATGTTTATTGATTATTCTATGGGAAAGGTTTATGGATTCACACTATTCTCAGTGCCTCTAACATTATAAACTCTTCATTCCATAACAAGAGCAGTAAAACATGTTTAGAATGCAATCAACACATTTGCATTACATGCAACTTGCAGCTTTTCATCACACTTGCAAATTAATTTTAATTTAATTTCCACTTAGACAGCATCAGCTCCAAACAGCACTGCTCTCTGTGGAAGTTTTATCTGCAGTGACATCAGGGAAATATTGAAACATAGAGTGTTCTGTGAAATATCTGGGGACAGATAGTAAGGAGGAAGCTTATGGCAGGTTGTAGGAGACTTGGCGTAGTATATAGAGTTTGCGAAGCTTGATGGAAAAGAAAAACATGTCGAAGTGTTTCAGGTCCGGCAGAATGAGACAAAAGATATGTTTGAAACAGGTTTGTTGAGTTCTTAAATTGAGAATGGCTTTAAAATTAGTTCAGTACTTGAACTTGAGGTAGCAAACAGGATGCAGGATTCGAATTTGAATGTAAGGAAGCAGAAGTAAAATTAACTGAATTTCAAAGAGATTCATATGATTGTAATTCTAACTCGAAGAGAAAAGTTTGTCGTCAAAATGTTGAAGCTTTTGGGAAAAAAAACCTTACAGGCAGATAGAATGATATATAGAAGAGTAGATAACTAGAATGCATCTTCCTGTCATTCCAATTCTACTTCCTGTGGGTGTGACCAATTCCATTCAAATTCACAATGATGAATTGAGCTAGTTCTCAGATTCTAATTTTTGCTCATCCCTGATTTGAGGACCACAAAAAAAAAAAATTTAAATAATTAAATAAGACTTCAACAAATTTTTGAACACTATGCAATCTGGTCCAGTGATTTTCCTGTGTGATTTAAGTGTTTTTTTTCTTTAATTCCTTTCTCTTTTTTTGTAATTTTTAGTTTGTTTGTTTGTTTGTTTGGGCCTCTTTTGCCTCAGTTCTCCCTCTACAGTTACAGGGTCAAGACAGAAAAAAACTTAAATGAAGATGCCCTGCTGTTGTTGCAGTTCTCTGAGCTGAACAGCTTCTTTTGTTCACAACTATGGATTAAATAAAATTCCTTATAAAAATCACTCCCCTGATGTTCCTCTGTTTTTTTAATGAGGTCATAAATTGCAAGCCGCTCTGCTTTATGGTGATTATAATTTCAATTTTGTACGCCTGCGTTCAGATTTTATTTTCTACTTGATAACGTCGAGTACTGAAATAGAAGGCTGCAAATTGTGAGGCTTGCAAAAACATTGGGCTTGGACCAGTAAACAGTACAATAGGACTGCTGTGACTGATGGTATAATTAGCAGTGACATGAAAATTTATGACTGACTGCATCTATAGCACTCCTATAAAAAGTTGTAAAAATTACGACATGCTAAAGGCATTGAAAAGAGAAATGTGTTGTGGTAAAAAGGCTATTTTGAGTAGAATACAGAGCTAGAAGAAAGGCTGTGATAATGATTATGTGGAATTGGTTTCAGAGGCTTCAAGACATGATGCGAACAAGATATGATTGTAGGAAGATCCTCAGGGCATTGATTTTTCTTCTTAAACCCGTCTAGCTTTAGTCAGCCATATCAAAAGAGCGCTGGTTCTTCAATCAAAACCTTTTTGTTCAATGTTTATGCAATCGCATCTGCATCCCCACTTCAGTCTGATGTGGAGTGCTAGCAATGTACAGAATGCATTTTATTTAAACAAAACTTCCTTTGTTTTGTACATTAAAAATTCATGTAGAAATATGTGTGTGTCTGAATTCACATACACATCAGGCATACTGTGATGTGCAGAAAAACAGGTTTTAAGTGGATTCAGGAGAGCTGGGCTGGCAGAGCTGTGTGAAGATATTTTTCCAGACATGTGGTTCAGGCTCTCAGAAGCTGCCATATGGCCACGGTTACACTCATTTATGAAACGTCTCACACTGGATGCTTTTAGACTGCTGCTGTGTCTCCTAAGTGTTTGTCCTCTGCACTCAATTAAACCAGAGAGGGCTGTGTATTTGAGTTTGTGAGAGAGAGAGAGAGAGAGAGAGAGAGAGAGAGGGAGAGAGGAGTGTGGGGTTGTAAAAATGCATTATGTAAAAACATTTTTTTATATATATTTACAGCCAATTTCTGTACTATCTCTGAAAATACAAATTTACTGTTAACAGAGTAAGATGACATTTACTGTTTGACTTCTAGGGCATTGCTTTAGTTTGACAACACAGTGAATCATCTTAATATCCATTAATTTGCAACCACCAGAGAATTTAGCGAGGAAATTTCAAAGGACGCAGATAAGTCATATTTCTACTTTTGACATCTGTCAATATATGACATGAAAATTCACCCTCATTTCTAAATATTGTACATGTTATGGAACAGTACAACAATGCATATATTTCATTTTTTACTATTTGTCTTCCGGTGAAATGACAAACTTCTCTCTAGTGACCTATGCAGGACTTCTCCAATCATTTAGTCTGCTGAAACCTTGCTTCTTACATTTGACTGGATGCTTGCATGAAGTCAGTTGTGAGAGTATAAAACTCTGAACCTTAGAACATAAGCATTATGTGTGTATTTATGATCCAGTGAACTGAAGAAAATAACCTACATGTCCTCAGGCTTTAAAATATATTTGCACAAATGGTATCTCCACTTTGTCTCTGTGTATGTGAATAATGTGAAGTGCATACGGGTATGAGCCGCTGCTTGTCATCACTTGCCCTCATGTCTGCCTCTTGTCCCCTGCTGTCTCCCTCTGTCAACGTTATCACACACTCTTATCACTGTGGCGGCACCATTTTTCTGAACAAATTACATCCTTCGTGCTCCTCCCCCATTCATGGTCCTCATTTACTTTTCCTCTGAAATACATTCTAATGCAGTTCAGGGATGAACAGTTATTACATTTCAGGCCAATATGATAAGCCAATGATTATTTTCATGTTATTTCACAATTGATAATAAATAAATAGCCAATATTTAAATTCTTTACTGTTTTGTAAACTACAAATTAAATACAAAAAATCTGAAATCAATCATCTTAAATTATGCAAGTGAATTTATTATTATAATCTACAGTATAAAACTGGGCACTCGTTTTGAAAATCCACCGACATATTGGTTTAGAACGGTTTTTGCTTGTAAACTGTGCTTGATTTCTCTCTCGATTTAGATGAGATGATTTTTCACTATAGAGAAAGCAATATTATGGATATGTATAAGCAATAACTCTGGACCTGAGTAATGTAAAGTTCTGAGTCTGATATGTGACTAACATTATAAAAGTGTTTGTGGAATTATTTTCTTGATAATGACTATTTGCCAGGGTGACAAGCCAAGAAATGTAAGTTGACAACCTGACTCTTTTGCTCATTGCTATAATAGTGGTTTATGCCACATACTGGTGCGCAATCCTCCGCTGTCATTCTTCTTTGCTATGCATCACTTTTCCTGCCTCTGTTACCATGAGAACCAAAGACAGAGCTGAATTTTTTTGCTGTCACCATTCTGAAATCACCCCAAGTGGTCCATATGCATGTCCCATTTCAAACCAGCTGGTGGCAATACATTTTGACATCAAAACTTAATATGACATGAGATTAGAGACTAAATGTTTCATGTGTCTTCTTAATGACTAAGAACTGTGAGTTTCAACATCACCAAAAATCCTTGGTGTTCAGACACTATTTTCTCAAATGTTCATAACTAATTTCTAAAAACACTGATCATCATTTGTTTTGAGTGATGATGGCGTAACTAGAGTAAAAACTCCAACATCAGCAATAGCAGACTCACTCGAATGCTCCCACCAAAAATCCATCATTTACACTGCAAGCGAGCGGATCTCTTGGGCCTCATGCACCACCCCAACAGCTCTATTGCAATGTGTGAGACAATACATCCATATTTCAAATTCATATCCACATAATATTTTGTTACCTCGAATGTTTCCACTGATCATTTGCACGCTAATAAAAGCAGTATAATGTCATTTATTGATTTATATTAATTGCTTTTACTAGCAAATTGATTACTTTAGTTGAGATTTTTGTTGACACAACAGTCCATGCATCCCTCTCAAGTAACTCAGGTTTATGTGCCTTGCTCAAGGACAAATTGTGGTAGTCTCGGCCTCAGTCTGACCATTCACTGACCATCTGATGCACATTACACATAAAACTGGAATACACTTTTCCAGTCTAGTGAACTCTAATCTGATATAGGCTGACTTTAGGCAATTTCAAAGAATAAAAGCACACAGGTTTTCTAATCGGTCCCCCTGAAAACAAAGTTCTTTACAGTTGGTATCTGGTTGATACACTACATGCTTTTGTCTGGCATCAAATATTAAAGTTAATTACAATTATTTTTCCACCGATATATCTCCCAGGGTTATTATAGTTAACTAAACAGAAATACAAATTTATAAACACTTTAACTAAAGTTAAAATGAACAGAAAATCTAAAAAAAACTAGGCCTATTTCAAAATATTAATACAAACAATAATAGTATCTCACTGCTATGAAAATAACACGTTGAAATGGCCTTTTTCTCTATTAAAGATGTCACAGTAGCCTACTGTCTCAACATTTTATGTAGATTTTCAATAAATTTCATTTCCTTTTATGTAGATTTTCAATACATTTTCAACATTTTCAATAAATGTTAATGAACTAGGGCTAATCAATTTGACCAAACAAGAATATTAGATATAAGGCTCTATATTTTAAAGACAAATCATAAAAAAAAATATCAAATGTTTCTTAGTGAAGTGTTAGCTCAGTGTACGCTAAACAAAATACACGCATCCCAAACGCACACACGTTATTTTAGTGCGCTCTTCTTTGACGCACTACGGTAAAGGGTGGACTTTTGTTGTCTGCTGGAGCTGGAGACAGACAGCTGAGAGTGAAACAGCCGTGTGTTCTTGGTGCTTGAAATTCAGACGCGCTGCGCGGCGTCTCGTCCCGAAACCCAAGACGACAACCAAGAAGAGTCACTTGGATTACCGTCAGCAGGTCTAAAGCCCGAACACATTTTTTTCCAAGAAAACTTGCTGGGGGTTTTTTTTTCTCTCTGTTGGGACACAGGCAAAAATCTCGCATTTTCACCTTTTAAAAGCAGCAGTCTTCTTGGAAGGGGCCGCACCTTCAGCTGAACATCATCCAGGTAGGTTTATGAAAGTTCATGTGCTGTATCGAGGCCACGACCATTGCTCCAATCACCCTAACTAAATACTATCAGAATGGTGCTGTTTAAATGTGCGATTGTTTTTTTTTTTTTATCCGCAAATTGTCATTGAATAATGTACATCATTTACTATGTGGGTCAACTTTTTGCGCTGCTGCATCCCACCGTTGCGTTATTTAAAACAGCTGCGTTGTCGGATGTGAGTGTATGAAGTGAAGGATGTAGTTTAATTGAGAAGCGCATCTCCAGACTCCGTATAGCTAATTAAGCTGGTATTGTGCTCTGTGTTGATTCAATCAGTTGCTCATATGACTAGTTCTGGAAGTTTACATGAGATTATATTCTGGTCTTTAAATTAAAATTCTGTGTTTATGCATTGACTTTATTATGAATCGATAATGACACAACACACACAAAATATAATCTCTTATATATAATATATATATATATATATATTATATATATATAGATTCCACTGTATGATTGATTATAGCATGTTATTGCAACCCCCCCCCCCCTCCCCCCCCCCAAAAAAGACAAATTTACCTTAAAACATGACAATAAAGTATAACCAACTAACTAATTATGTCATGAACTGGATATTTCACCTTTACTAATGGCAAAATACTGGCACTAGTTTCGTTTCACAATATCAAAACAAAAGTTTGAATAGTTAGTTTACGCCAAAAACAGTAACTGCAACTACACCCTATAATAAAAATGGCCTCAAATAACATTAATATTTTTCTATATAAGCTGCACATAAAACTTTTGAGAGATGAATAAGCTCAGAAGTCCGGATGAAAACGATAACAAGGCATCACCTTGGTTAGGATTTAAAAAAAAAAAGGTAAGAGAAGAACTAGAAGAGAGAAACCCTATAATATGTTAGCTAACCAGTCTATATGAGAAGTAACTCAGAAAGAGCTTTATTGCCAAGTGTGTTTACACACACAAGGAATGCGTCTTGGTGTCAGGAGCTTCCAGTACAGAAAGTACAGACATAGTGCACACATACATATAATTTAAGGTAATAAAAACACTAATAATAAAGAGAATAGACAATAAATTATAAATAACAATATAGTAATAAACTTCCATTGAAGATTAATAATATATTCATTAATATTGTTGTAGTGTTGATCTTATTGCATAATCAAGTAGCCCAACTCAACTCACCCTTGATCAATGGCTAAGTCAGTGTCCGAATTCACTCTCTTAATTCTGTTCACTCTTTGCTGATATGGTGCACTCACCACCATACACTATGTAGGGATTAGTGAATGATTGAACGATTTCGAACACGGCTTATGTCACTCAACCTAAGAGAGTTGCATTTTGGATTTCAGAGGCGTGTTCCAGGTTGGCTCAGCTGACTCATCTGATGCCTAAAAAAAGCTGTCTAGGTAGACAGATCAGTAGATTTTGAGACCTAACCAGAGACAAAACAAAGACCTCTCTTCCTGGATATGTTCCCACTTACTGTCCCTATTGTCCATATTTTCACACAAATGTCTAAGTATGGAAAATAATTGCCTTGCACCTTGTCTTGTGGGCAGTTAATTAAATTGAAACAGTGTCTTTTGAATGTGCTGCATGCTGATAAAGGACAGCGTTTAATCTGAGCCTTATCTCTCTGAGCATAAACAGCTTCACTAAAGCTCATATAAATTAGTCTGCAAATCCTCCACGGCTTTAGAGAATATAGAAAGTAAAAAAAAAAATCATCTTATCTGTCAATGAGATAGCTTATTACCGTGATGGTGTTATCATAGGTAAACTGTTTTCGAGCACAATAAAGATTAAGATGGATAAACACCTATTAACCTATAACCCCTTTAAACTGAAACCGACTCTGCTGATTTAATGCTTGATAGAGATTGAATGAAGCCCATTAGATAAATGTCAGTCTTGTCACTTGAGTCAACTGAAGAGGGTTACCCTTCTTTTTAACCTTTTTTTAGCAATATTTTCTGTCTAAAGTTTTGCAACCGAAGCATTAATATGCTATAATCGTATTGAGAAATTACATGAATAACTAGTCAAACCATGACCAAACCTAAGACGGCAAGTATTACAATTAGAACCTCATAACAAATCTGACATGATGAGTTGGACGTTCAGCCTGTCAAGCACTCTGTTTTAGCTAAAACAGTTTGTCTTCCATCCTTTTCTCCCTACCTACTTTATTTGTGCCTCGTTCACATCCAAAAAGAATTTACATTGAATTTTAGCACTGGGGGTGGGTGGATGGGGGATGTTTCACTAAGTAAGAGGGGGCTCTTGTCCTGCTGATCTAGGCTTTCTCCAGTATAATCCAACTCATGTAATTAAACACAATACGATTAGTGGGCAGAACGGACCCTGTTGCTGTGTGAAGGTGCACACACTGTATATGTAGCGGAATTTAATACTTTTGTGTAGGTTTGCTTCTTTGGCGGTGTGAGTGTGTTTGTATATGTGAGTATGCATAAGTGCATTTCCACTTGCAGTTCATTGATGGCTTTCAAAGAATTCAGTCTATGCACAGGCATCAATACACATGCTATCAATGGAGAGATCGGCGCCATCCAAGAGTACATGCTATATGACCTGACCAGAAGCTGCTAAAAAAGACATAACAGTAAAAGAATCCAGTCAAGAGAGATAAATAGTCTTAGAAGTACTGGCAGTCAATTTCCAGTGGTTTTGTAATGGGGTCTATTACAATAGTCTTTACATACTAGTAAACCTTTTTGTGGGTTTTGTTGGGAGGGTTTTAGTGGTAAAAAACTCGAGTATCGTGTGTGTGTGTGTGTGCACTTCGATTTGTCCTGAAGGGGCAGTGACAGCGGAGCAAGCAGTGTGGAGTCGGCCTCGGGGGTTTTTTGCGTTCCCCCCCCCCCCCAACAAGGGCCTTTGGGCTCACAGTTCTGAACGACGCGAGGCGGAGGAGAGATTAATGCTCTGTAATTAAGCACCAGGCTGAAGACGCATTCCACATCGGTAAATTACGAGTGGGCTGCCTGCACTGCCAGACACAGCACACCTGGCTGTGGGATGTATCAGACCCCAATTTCACATCCCTTGGCCTCACGACACGACCAAACTGGGCTTAACTGCTAAGCAGCTGACTTGAATTTCTATTCCAGTGCACCTTTACTGTGTTTTGTTTCTGCGCTGCCGTAATGGGGTGGTGGATGCTCTGGTATCTAGGGGCTCCCCCCCCCCCCCCGGCGTGCATTTATTTGTTTGGATTTCTGCTCCCCTCCCCAGAGCTTTGGCGTAAATGCGCGCCACAGACTCTCTACACTGCTGTCTGTCATGTCTGAGCGGCATATTTAAAGAGTTTGGTGTTTATCGAACTGCACGTACACTGAAAAGCACAGTATTTCCATAACACAGGGGTTTTTAAAATTAAGAATAGAAGCATTGGGATTTGAAAATATGCTTTGTTTTTTAGGGGTTTAACAGGGATTGTGTGTAAAGGTGTCAAAATGTGCTACAGAGCTTTGAGACTGCAAAGAGGTCTTTGCTCAGAGCTTATGAGTGGGTTCAGACAGGGCTGCAGCCAACACAGACGTTGAGGACTATATTGTCCCTAGTATTAGATGTTCTAGATGGTGCTCTGCTGTACTCTGTTATTTCATATACTTTTACCGTAAACTGCTGTGAAATGTACATTAAATGAACAGAACAATTCTTATAATTTACAGTGGAAAAACCATGAATCGGCATGACCAGATGTCATTGAAATAAGTTTCTTTCTTAGTCTTATTAGGTTTTATGTACTGTGATACTAATATTTATTGTATTCAATTGTGTCATGTACGTATGCTACCATGTTGGTGTTTTGTATTTGTGTGTATAACACTGTGCACCTTCTTTATATACATTTACGATAGCTTGTGGAAAAGCTACTTGTGATGAACATTGTTTCAAATGAGGCTTTACTTTTCATCTACGATTTTTCTATATATTTTTTTATAAAAGTGGTTTTAAGTATATTATACAGGTAAAAAAATGATTTTAGTCATTTGGTATTATAGTACGTTACATTTTTTTTTTTTTTATAAAGTTATGGCAAACACTGCACAATTTATGTTTTTACCATAAATGTCACAATGTATTTATTTTTGTTTCAGGTACAGTATGACAAACGGAGTGTGTGTAAGATGTAAGCAGCTAGGTCATTTATTATTTGCAAATGTTTTTACGATAGAACGTTTAAATGCAAAAATAATATCCCAAGAGGCAACACTACTTTGTTTTTAAAGTGGTCATATGATGTTGCTAAAAGAACATTAATTTGTGTATTTGGTCTAATGAAATGTTTATGCGGTTTAAAGATAAAAAAACACATTATTTTCCACACACTGTACACTATTTCTCATCTATGCCCCGCCTTTCTGAAACGCGGTCGATTTTTACAAAGCTCAGGTCTGAAAAGCGAGGTGTGCTCTGATTGCAGCTATCCAGTGCGTGTGATTGGCCGCATTATCTCAAGCGTGTGACGGAACTGTTACGCCCCTTACAATATTGTGATGGCAGCGATGAGACAAAAACATTTTAAAAAACCCATTATAAATGAGGCATTTGTTGCATCTAGTGGGGACATAATTAATGATTATAATGACTCGTACTGTCTTTTTACGCATTGCATCGCACAGCGTAAACATAAAACCACGTCTGCATTTATGATCGGAGAAATGAAAAACAACAAGAGCTACTCTACACTGCCCAAAACTCGCATTTGAATCATCAGTGACAAATCCTTTAAATATGAAAACGTAACATTACTTACAGTCTGTGAATCAGAACAGCCAGCATTGTAGTCTACTCTCTCAGGATCCGGAAACAGTCCTCCATAAAATGCACTGCCCACATCTGAATATTTGGGTTGAACTGAAACTTGTAAATTGTTGTAAATGCAACTTAACCACTGATTTCTATTTGTGTCCTCTTTTGAAGGCCAAACAAAGTAGTTTCACTTTTGCAAAGAAACATAGCGTCACACACGGCGGGCTTGAGTGCGGAACGGCCGGCGGGCTTGAGTGCAGAACGGCCGGCGGGCTTGAGAACGTCAGGGCCGGCGGATTCGATGAAGGAGGCTTGCAGCAACCACATGTAACGACCCCGGGCTAGACTCCGCTTCGCCCACATTGAAAGCCGATCCGGCGATCGACAGCGCGAAGTTGATGTATTACCTCAGCGACCAACACGGATCATCTCCAGGCATGACGAAGCAGATATCGTCTCTTTTGGAAGGCCAAACAAAGAAGTTTCGCTTTCACAAACGAAGCACACAGCACCTTCACGACATGGCGGCAGCGGCAGAAACAATACTACAGCGAGAATAAAAAGTTACGCCTCGTTCTTTGCGTGAACATTTTGGGCGGCGTTATGCAAATCTTCCCAAATAGTGACGTAGACATGTGGGGGCGTGTGTAAACGAGGCGTTTTATGAGGGCGTGGATGAGTCTTAACTTTTATAAAGAATGTATCTTTGGATTTGAGACTTTAGTCTTCGCAACTTTAGGGATCTTAATCTATGCACCAAGAGCTTGTAACATGCCAAAGAGAAAGGGAAACTTGAAATCACATCATATGACCCTTTAACAATTTTGCATTTTAATGTAATTCATAATTAAAGCGCTTGTCAGCAATACATTATTACAAACGTCTCTTCTATCGTTTTCACCCCGCAAAGTAGGCATAAAATTAACACAGTGCTATGTGGGAATATTTTACAATAACCTAATAAATTTATATATTAATCTTATTATTATTATATTACCCAAATAACATAGTTCAATCTCTACATCCTACAGTGTTCACCACATAGTTACAGTCCTGGGGTAGATGTGAATTTTGACGTAATAGTAGGACTGTAGAGAGCTGCTTGTGTGGTGTTGTGAGGTGGATGCGTCATGTTTGTGATTCGGTCGAGCGTATGATATATGCGCAGTCTCTGCTGATGGATTGGGCCAACGAGTGTTATCCCCCATTTAGGGTATTGACCCTTGTAAGAGGGACCCAACGAAGGCACCCAATGAGACTTTGTGACATATAATGTGTAGGTTTGGTTTTTGTGCCCTGTCCTGAGTAACAGCACCACATCTAGGTTCTGTGACGTCCACGCCCCCTCTCTTTGCTATTGCCTATATTGATAAAGGTCCTTGTAGATTATTGTAGTAAGTTAAAGTCAAGATGAAAAGAAAGTGAATGACAGCTTATTTTATTCCAATTGTGACCCGCCACATTTCAGTGAAAACCCGATTATCACAAACAAGAAAAATTAAAACATGTACAGTTGGACTGTGTTGAGTGGATGGAGGCATGCATATGAAATCGTGAGTTCTTTGCAGGAATCATTGTACAAAAGGGGTCCGGGTTAATCAAGACTAACATAATTGAACCTCGTCACCAATTACAGTCTGCCATTTCACCTGCGATAGAGTGATTAGATCATTCTTGATTAAGAATATTTTTTTTTTGTAGGTCAATAATAGCACCAAGCCTAAGGGCAAAGATTTACTGGTTCACAAATAAGCATTTGCGAATACACATGCATTTAGAAATAAATTGGTGACATCATCACTTCATCCCGAAAACAATAATGTTCCCTTTTCCCCTCTACGCACAGCCTAACACACTATGAATCGATTTTTGGTAACATGTGGTTAAAAGTGTATTCATATACTACCTCCAGCTGTTACTGGACACTATCTACGTGATTTCCTATTGTAGTGGTTGTCTAGAATGTACCGTCATCTAAATATAGTGTTCCCTCTATATTGTATGTCTATATATCACACGGTTGTAATCTCGGTACTTCTATTAGTGCATGGCTATACTGTTCATATCCGAGTGTATATGCATCTATAAGCCTTTCAAAAGGTAATTCTCTATCGTCTCATCAGCGACTCGGTGTAAGAGGATCAACTGCGTTTCCTGTTATGCTCGTTTTCCTCTTGCTGTTTACCGGTATGTAGCGTGTCTGTTTGGTTAGTAATGTTAAAGTGGTCCACCCGCTCAGATGATTACAGTGATGTCTGAAGATGCCTAATCAAAGTCCTGTTCCATGATCGCATTGCATTCTTATTGAAATGCCACCTTGGATTTCACCCTGCCAAGATCACCAAATAATGTGGAATGGGACCAAACTTTTAGCTTGGGGTTCTTTGTCTGACCATTGTTCCGTGAAATTCATAGTTAGATGTATGCGATAACGTACAGTGCACTCCACGTCAACACAGCCCTGTGATTTGAGATATCACTCCCCAGGTCCAAGTTTCTACTTGAGGTTGGTACAGATCTATGACAGCTTCTCTTTTTTTTTTTACCATGGCAAGGTCGACCACTTATCAATTGGACGGCAGTGCAAAAGCTTGCATATGACACCTAAAGCCGAGACGATCCTACAGTATGTGGTTTTTTACCACCTGGTTGCAAAAGTCCACGAACCATGCTTTTGTTGTACAGCAACTCACCTTTGCTGCGAGCTGACATTGATGAGAGTTGAAGGCTTAAATTATAAGTTCAGCTACTCTGCAGGCCCTGTGCTGAGAACGAACTGAAGAGCCCCCACAGCAGTGACGCTCGAGCTATCAGAGAACATCAATATTTATGACAGATCGATAGAGATGCGGCTGTTTTTGTGGTATAACTCTTTGCCCTCGTGCATTCTTCTGAATACAAAATGAAAAGTAAATTCATTTTCCCTCTCTGCTGTTATTTTTCCTCGTATATTTTCTCTCTGCCCATCGTGCCCTGTTCGGCTGCATCCCATAAAATCAACTGGGAAGCTGATGAGACAGACTATGACATTAAGCCATCTTTCAGAGATTTTAATTTAGCATCACCGGGAAGTAGTAATGGGTCCTGGTAGACTCTAACCTCCGGCAAAATGTTGGGGCTTGGTTCATGTTGCCCATTGTTTCTCCGTGATGCTTACCTCATTTTTTGTAGTATCTGATCTTTTTTAATTGATTTATTGGTACTAGCTAAACATCTTTTTTTTCTTTTTGTTACGACAGCGTGCAATTACCTCTCTCATTCTCCGTCCTTCAGTGTTTGACAAAATAGTATGTGAAACGTGCGTAAAACTAAAAGCAGGCTCTTGACCACTAAGCTGGTCGAGTTTGATTATAAAGGCCCTGCAAAAGGACTACTTGTTGACTTTTATTTGACGCACAGGAAAAAATACTAAAATCTGTTTTAATATTATTGATAAGCTTTATTTCATGGACTTATGTGGGATACTTGGTCATTATAATATTTGAATTTTTTTTTAATTATTTTGGTTAATAAGTAAATTTTATAATATAATTGTTTTTATTGGTAAAGGGCCCTATCGACCTAGGTAGTTATCTTGTTTTGTTTTTATTATACACCCGCTCGGCTATTATTCACCAGTAGTTATTGTATAATTAAAAATACAGTATGTATACCCGTTTACAAATCAGTGTGGGAGCTTCCCCCGTAACGGCACTTATAAAAAGTAATCATAATATTACAGTAGTATATTGACTTTTTGCTGTAACGCAGGGAATTTTAAAACGCATTATAATCACAATTTCTGGGAAATATTATTACTTCGTACAATTCCAGTATTACGCAACGGCACAACAACATATTTTAACTCAAAAGTAAGGGTGTGAATTTTACTTACACTCGCAACACCACAGCAACAGAGGTAAAAATCGAGGCCGTGAAATACGTCTGTCTTCTAATGTTGTGGAATAGATGGACTGACCACCTGCACGAGACGATTTACATTTGTTCGAGATGGACACACCTCCGTGCCTTATTTTCAGTTCGCTCGGAGAATTTTACGCGAGGAAAGAACCAAGGACCTAAGAAGCATAGTCAGGTGGCCAATATGTGCGACACCAAAACTCTTTCTCCAACACTATGGAGAAACTAGCAGGACGTAACCTGGAAAACCTGGGACTGGGGCCATAACACACCAAGCTATCGCGAAATGACGAGCTGCTCGGGGCGCGAGTAAGAGATCACACAAAGGCGGCGGACTAGGAAGACAAGCAACCAAATAAGTTTAAATAAAAATAACAAAACTGTTTTGTAGGAAATCATAGTCTATATAAAGACATGAAATTGCAATAATATATTTTGCACTAACTAGCTAATGAACAGATTAACAAAGGAACAGACTGAGAGATTTTCGATTTTTGAGTTGTCCTCATAGGCTATTTGGGTGCGCGCCGCGCGCTCCTACGAAAGTCCACGGAAAGGAGACGCGATGACAGAAAAATACCAAGTACAACACATTACAGTTTCGAATGATCTCGTATGACAAAAACAACAGATTACTTTTTTGTGTTGTTTGTTTTTTTCCCCCCGGCGGGGCGTCGTCTCGATCGCGCCGGCAGCATCACACACACACAAACACACACACACACACAATACAGCATTGCAAAAGTTTTGCAGCCTGTTAAATTATCAGAATACTAATAGTCAACAAACATATAGATAGTGCGTAGCCTACTGCGTAGTACAATCCGTGCCGATCAGCCTGAGCTCGGGCCAAACACATGACAAGGATGTTTTTTAAGTGCGTTAAGTAAGCTTGGTTTACATAATAAATAATAGTTTTGCATTTAAATACATCGCAAATATGGACACATTTAATTGAATTAACCCTGGTGTTACTTTTAATTGGTAATGGCTTATTAAATAATTAATAGCGCAATAAAAATAATTTCCGTTTTTCCACCGTGTTTCTTAAACTTTATAGCATTAGAATCATATTGCTTATTGTGCGTATCAATATAAATCCTGGTCCACTTTGTAAATGACGCTAGAACTGAGGTGTTACTAATCCAACTCATAGAGCTGCTTGTGAAAGAAATAGGGGCGCATTTGAACGCTTTACAAACAAAGCTAAATGGTGAGCATGTAAATGTCTCAGAAACGGTCTCCTCCTCTCTTTCTCTCATTCTCTGCATCTTCCCTATTTGGCCCATTGATTTATAACAAAGTGTAGCACATCGTTGTGGCTTGAACGTTTTCCTGTACGAGGCGTGTGTCTGTCACTTCAGCCTGCCATAAGAGAGAAACTTCAAAGCCAAAAGCTCCAGAATGCTGACGTGACCAGTCTCCCTCAGCCCCTGTTTCGGTATCTCACGATCTGTCTGTGTCTCATTTCTGCTTCCTTCATCTTCTCCATCTCTTTCTCTGTTCACCTTCAGTCATGCGAGGCTGTCAGGGCACATCTGTGTGAGAGAGTGAACAAGAACAAGAGAAAGAAACACTGTTTGAGTAAGATAGAGATTCTTGGAAAACATGATACATTTGTTGCCAAACTCATCAGATCTACCTGAAAAAGAGGAACAGATTGTCACCTCCATTTCGTACAGCCATTAAACCATTTACAAAAAAGTACCAGTTGGTTTTCTGGAGATGATAATTCCATGTTTTTGGACTTGGACGTTTGGACCAGAGTACATGGTACAAGTGCCTTGGAGTAGTAATGCACCAAAACGAAAATTCATGGCCTGAAGTTTTTTTTTATAATATATGTTTTTTAAATTGTTTATAATTTTATAATGTTTGGAATAACTAAACAAATTCTAGGTATTATAATATTTTCTCAGCAATTACACTTATTCTTCCTTCAAGTGGCATTATTGGGTAATATTTAAAAAATATTGCATAATAGATATACCATCTTATTTTGTTACTTATTCTGTAAGGGTCGAGAGTCACGAAAAACACTATTGTCTTTCTTTAAATTATTTTTTTCTTATCATATGTCTCAGTGTGTGCATGTGCAAGTAACCTCTTAATGTTCTTGTTGTATAATCATATAATGTTGTGTTCCAACGATACAAACTCTTCATTCATAAAAGAAAGTTGTCATAAAAACAAGTTGACATACTTTTGCAGTTTCTTGTTTGGCAGCGGTTGAACATGATGCCGTAGTGCCAAGAATGGGCAGAAGAAAAAAAGAGTTTGAAAATTTGACTGTTGAACTGCACCAAGGAAAAAGTTGTTATGTTGAGGTGTCTTTCAAGGCGTTTGGCTTAGATGCTTTGTGAGAGTGAAACCAGCCGTTGACTCATCAGCAGCATCTCTGCAGTCTCACAATGTGCCCTACAAACCTCTGCCTTCACTCATCCTCCCTGTAGAGCCAACAAATTAGGATAACTCTTCCTTTAGGCCTTGTTAACTAAAATGTCCCTTGGAAATTTGCCATCTCAGCTGGTCTGCCTTAGTTTTCCTGACTTAGTCATAGCTTGATCATAAATACACAACTAGTGGTGGCAGATTTGTGTATAAGGCAATTTAAATGAAAGGACTTGCTGAGAATAAATCTAGACTTAGCTGTGTCTCAACTGTCAAAGGAAATGCTCGCCAGAGATGAGAAAAGGAAGCGACAGAGAGACTTCAGACAGACTACCTCAGCTCCACAGGAGCTAGACGAAGCCGATGGCCTAGCCAAATGCCTGCTTTGTGTGACAACAATGCTGGGGATTTGGATCCGTCTAAAATATGCTTTCTCTCTCTGTGTTTCTCTGCAAGCCCAGGTCTCTCTTTTGCCGTCACCTCTTTGTTCATTCATCTCATGCTGTTTGTGAGATGACGTGATAAATTCTAGGCTATCATAACACCTTCATTTGCCCCTTCATTAGTTCTTTCCAATAGAATAGGCTAAACAGAAGGAAGTGAAGATGGTCTCTGTCAAAATTGCTTACTTTGTCAGAAATGCAGTCATGAGAGTGAGATTAAAAATGGGCAAAGATAAAAGATTTACTAACAGCAAATGAGAAAACTGTGAAGTGTTTTAAGCATTGTGTGGTGTTGTTCTCTTTCTCTTTCTTCATGTATAATGATTTCCTTGACGCGTAGCAGCCTAGTAAATTTGAACTTAATTCAGTGGCAATAATGTGTTTCAATATTTCTATCTGATTACAGGAGGTTCTGATATTAATGCCTCTGTATAATCAACTCTTCCCACATTTCAAAAGCCTCAAAACACTCACGCGTAAACCTGTATACACCTCCATGTTTGTTTTACTGTGGCACCAGGATTACTTTTGCTGTGGTTTGGTAGCAATTTGTACAACAAAACAGAAAAATTGATTGTTTGGAGGTTGGCGTAGATCAGAAAAGATTCAAATCAGGT
Source organism: Sinocyclocheilus anophthalmus (assembly GCA_018155175.1). Classification (NCBI taxonomy): domain Eukaryota; kingdom Metazoa; phylum Chordata; class Actinopteri; order Cypriniformes; family Cyprinidae; genus Sinocyclocheilus; species Sinocyclocheilus anophthalmus. Next base: position 5,698 of record JADLZN010005234.1, on the reverse strand, counting down.
TAGATGGCCAAACAAGATCTGTCATAATTTTTCTTTCTTACAAAACACAGCAGTGAGAATTTTGAATTATAAATGTTTTTTTGTTGTTGTTCTGCAGTAGCATTGGGATTGAGATTTGGAAGTGTGTACGTGTAAGGGTGTGTGTGTTTGTCCCATATTGGGGGCTGTCTAGGACAAGAGAGACACTTGAAGTCAGATGGGCTTTGGACTCACAGAGTGGCTCTGCACCGTGTCAGAAACCAGACAGCCACTCAAGATAGACGCTGCTGTATGAGCCTTTTCATTCTCACTCAATAAGGGGAATTCAACTCAATGAGATTCTAGAAGTTCACTTGCTACGCGCACACAAGAACCTGAAGTAAATAACTAAAATTAACATTTCAGGGCCCTATAAATCGGTAATTTTTTTAGAAATTTAGTTTTAACTAGTTTGATTTAAATAATTGTTTATTATTATTATTTTATGTAGGATTTTTGAGAAGTACTTTCTACTGTAAAATAGTAATATTTCTGTCACACTTTCAAGTTAAATTGAACTTTTATTTTGACAGGTTGCAATGTAAGTTGTTTGGATAAAAGCATCTGCCAAATTAAATGTACAATGTGAAATAACCACAGTTAATACAAAAAATGTCAATAGAAGAAAAGTTAAGGAAAAATGTTAAATGCATTATTGGGCCAAAGATAATGTGGAAATCACCTGAATCTCATTATAAATGTTAGCATAAATCTCCATATATTTTGTTTTATATCAGTGATGCCAATCATTGGCCTACAGTCAACATGCAATCCATTTGCCATCTGTTTGAGGCAGACTTAGCACCCACAATGTTTTAAGTTAAATGTAGTTCAATATTAACAGCCATTTTGTTGCCGACCGTCTATTTGAATGAAAAAATGTGTCCTTGGTGAACGGTCTCTTATTTAATGTTTGGTGATTGGACTCACAAGTATATGAAGGTGATGCTTCAAGTTTGAATGGCTCCAATGTAGGAAAATTCTTTATAACAGAACTTGCGAATGAGGCATAATTAATTGCATTTTTATGGCATAATTTTTTTTTTTAATAGTAATCACACTAAATGAATGCATTAAATGGACAGCACTAATTGAAATGAGACGAGGCAATAAAACTCTAACAGAGAGGCAGAGACTGATCCTCCAAATATTATACTACTTATCAGTCATGCAAAAGTTTGGCAGTGTGCATGCCTCAAAACTGAAAATCCACTTCAAAATACATAACCGTCAATTTACTTTATTTACATATTTTACATATGTACCTAAGCAAGTTTTTTTTAACTATTCTTTTCTTTCATCAAATTCTGATTATTATCTTGTCAGAAACAAGTGCATGAACAAGAATAAGTGTCTGCATGTAATACATCTTTGCTTTTAGCAGTGTGTATTTGCATACTTGCATACGTTTTGTTTGCTTTATCTCTGTCAATCTGGTAAAAGGACTGGAGACAAAGTGTCACGTCAGGCTATAGGAGGTGTGCTGAAACCAGCTGTCTGTGTGTGTCTGTGTTTATAGCTGCTCTGTTATCTTTGATGGATAGAGGCTTGCAGACATCATGTCTCATCTGCCTGTGCTTTCTAGTTCTGGGGGTCTGTGTGTATGTGCGTGGTATATGTGTGTATCTGTGTGTTTGTGTGCGGGACTGTTGTTAGGACTATGCGGAGTAAAGCCTGGAATTTTTCCACAAGAGGTCAAAATCAGGGCATATAAACTAAAGTGAGGTGTCTTCATTTCATTCCTCCAGCGGTCTATTCCCTTTTTCCTCTTCATATTCTATTATCTGTTGTTTTTTTTTGTTTCATCCCCATTCAGCCCATTTTTGTGTACTGTATTGTTTGGTCCTTTCCTCCTGTCTCTTCTGAAGAATAGTGGCTCTACTCAACATGATTTCAGAAAGGCAGTTTTTTCTTCCATCTCATTTCACTGAATAGTGGTACATTGAAGATGTTTCTCTGAGTGCTGTGATGTCTCTGTGGTTTCTGATGATTGCTTGTTGAAGGAGGTTACTTAATGGTAAAAAAAAAAATTCAAGTGGTTGAACAATGCTTTTTTTAGTGGTATGTATAATACAATATTTTGAGAGCCGATGTAATGCAAATAGAAAGTACTGTGCAAAAGCATATTAGATTTTTTTTACACGAAAAAATGCATACTAATCTCACTGGGTTGTTACAATTAATGGCAAAATTAATGCTTGGAAATGTAAACTGATAAGATAAGAAATATATAAAACATAAAATAGTGAAAAATTCAAGATTTTTGCACAGTATTGTGTGTACATCAAAAAAGCAAACAAGATGTTCAGAAATGTGTTACATTTAAATTAACACTTATTTAAAAAAAATATTTACTAAAAAAATGATTAAATGATTTAATAACAGTTCTGGCCAAAGTTGATAATTAGTTCCATGTTCTGGACAATATTACAAATTGATACTACTTTTGTCTTAAATAATAAAATACAATAAAACACTAATAACATCAATCAATATTTTGTTCATGTCAAATTAATGTTATGATTCCTAAGTGAATTTAGACATCACAGTATTCCAGTCCAGGAAGAATATGAGAAACTGTTGATTTTGAGATGAATACTGCAATTGCTGAGAATAATGAAAAGTGCTTTCAAGAAACTATACGCTTAAAGAAATCAGCATTTTAAACCTGTTCTAGTCTAGTTTGTGCTACATAAAAGAAAAATTTGTCTTAAAATCCCCAGATAACTTAATTATTAAATATTAATATCAGCTGAAACCACCCAAAAAACAATATTTTCCTAATATGTTGTGCATTTCTTGTTAATTTAATTAAATGTATTATTCAGTGCTGATAATCATATTGGTCTATCAGTGTGGACCTGGGGAAACCAGAAGACCACCCACCGTCATGTAAATGAATGGTAGTGTCAGCCTTAAATGCTCTCATTCACTTATGTATGTGGCAGTGTCTATTAACACTTGTGTGTGGGTGGTGTGATTAGCTTTGTTGGTCCTGAAATTGTTGATGATTTTGTCTTTTTTTTGGCATTCTTAGAGGAAGGGTTAAACTAAGCAAGAGGTGGAATAAAAAAGAAAAAACTTTTTTCAGTTTCACAAAATGAGCTTTATTGGCCAAGGGAGATCATAAACTCTGCTTTAGAGGAGCTCTGAGCACTTAAATATGTACAAGAAAATACATTACAAGAACAAACAGCTAAATGGGGGGGAAAGGAAATAGATGCAGATGGGTATTATTGTTTTTTATGTACATTTTGCTAATGCATGACAATAGTATACATGAAAGTAAATGTGTCATACCTTGCTCTCTATCTCTCTCTCCTCTCTCTTCTCTCTCTCTCTCTCTCTCTCTCTCTCAGATTGCCCACTGATCATGACCTTGTGTTGTCCCAGTGCTAATAGACAACCTGGGATAAGGGTCAGATCGGACTCTAGTGCCAGCAAAGTGGCCCTTGAGACCTCATCTGGGACCCAGGCGGGGCTGCTTGAGCCTCAGGCATTGATTCAGCCTGCAGATGATTGGTTATCAAGCTTTACCGATCTCACATAGCTCAGTCAAGAAGTCCCATGATAGTGAATTAATAAAAATGCAGTAAGAATCACTTCATTTTTTCTCATTTTCATTCCCCCCTTAACTTAATAGGTAATTTTGCATGTCATTGTGGCAGAGCTTGAAAGGACACCATGGGCACATGATTGGATGTGATATGTGAATTGTATGGTGGGTTTTATGTGAGATACGACAGCTGGATTAAGGGGATAAGAAGGACAGAATGATGGTAAGACAGAGGTGGAGGGAGACCGGGACATGTCCTTACACCCTCCTAAAGCAGTCAGATGACAACAAAGCCCTTTAATTCAGTGTGAAATTGGGTTTGAGGGTATGTATGCAGTGGATTTATTGTCCTTCATTAGAATGTACACACATTTTCTATCATAGTGGGGGTTTGCCATTGACTTCTATTGTTCTTATACAGAGCTAATGATATTCTTGATCCATTTTCATTTACATTTTCATTGAGAGATTATTTAGTATACTAATTAAGCCATTTTCTTCATGGGAGCTGTTGGCCGGTCTCCAGGTATGGAAAAAAAAGGATTTCAGGTTTTACTATCCTTGTGGGGACATTTGGCAGACAAAAGCTGACCCACACACATGCAGACAGTCAGGAGAGATCTGTGTGGAGGCGGTTTGCACAGTTGCAGCACCACAGGAGAGGAAATTCAACTGACCAATCATGAAGCCAGCTGAGCCCCCACTGCGTCCTTCTGTCACCTCAGCCCCATTCCTCCCACACCTGCTTTCTTTCACCTCTTTTTCCTTTACCTGGTAGTAGGGGTCATGTCACAGGCACTGGGTAACTCTGACTGTGCTGACAATGTGGATGAAAAAGAGCCGAACCAACAAAAAAAGTATATTCCAGAGAAATCCATCGTCCTTGAATGATAAATGAATGACAAGCTCCACAAAAGAGAGAAAACTCACTACTATTCTTGAATTCAACTCTTTATCTTGCTCAGCCGTTTTTGCTCTTGTTAAATTCAGTTTGTTGAAATGTATTTCCTACTGTGTTGTTCTCTGGCTCCTGACGTTTTTCTTAGCATGACATGAATAGAAGCATTCTATATTCTGTGAGTATTCTGTAGGAAAGGGACTTATTACAAGAGACAGCAGAAGCAATATTAACTTTAGTGAAATTAGACCATTTCAACTCTCTCTCTAAAATATCTAAAAATAGATATAGATATCTATCTATATATCTAATTATACTAGCATCTATATAGCTATTCTCTATATTCGATCTATCCTCTATCTATCTATCTATATATCTATCTATCTATCTGTCTTTCTGTCTGTCTATCTATCATCTATCTATCAACTATCTAGCTATCTATATATCTCGGCTCTCTCTCTTCACTCTCTCTATCTATCTATATATCTTCTATCTATCGTATCTTCTATCTATAGATCTATCTCCCACATCTATAGATCGCAGAATCTATCTAATTATGAAACACAAAAATATCACTGTTGTTCTGGCCAACAAATGTTGTAATTAATAAACTATATAAATGTAAACAATGTACAGTCTCTAGAGGAAACACATTTGTGTAACTAGCCTTTTGACTTATACGGAACCTACTAGATAATTATTAGATAAACCCTATGTGATGAGTTTGTAACTCTCTATTTATCGATGTACTCTTTTCAAGGATGTACTTCAAGGATTACGGTGTTTGCATCCTGATTACAGAGTCCAGAGGTTTTTCCAGAAGTGTCACTGCGAGAAGAACAGGTAAATCACACCGAACAGACGGCATCATTCCAGCAGTGATGAGATACAGGAGTAAACGATGCAGTTTCCATGGCAACAGCGGCTTTGGGGTCTTGACCTTTGTGACAGAAATTTAATCAGCATTTTGTGCCGGCCATCTCATTACTCACCATCACCACACACACATACACCGCTTCCTTTTTATCTTACACGCTCTCACTCTCATTAGCACAATGTCCATTATTATATACAGAAGGTTGTCAGCTTGATGCATAATGTGTTTGGAACAGAATAATTAGAATTACTGCTTTGTGCCCGTGCAGAGACTGAATGGTTTTATGCAGTGTGAAATAACAAATTCATAATATAAAATTTGTGACAAAATACATAAAACTAGCAGTGAT
>JADLZN010005233.1:0-18426 GCA_018155175.1 Sinocyclocheilus anophthalmus | reverse complement strand
CAGTTGTTCAATGACCCTGATACAAGCTACTTGTTAGCGGTTTATTCCACAACATAGGAAGAGGAAAGGACAACAGTGAGCGAGAGGGTGGAGCTCAAACACAGAGATGGAGTGAGCAGGTAGCCGAAAGGTGGACAGGACTGGTGTGCTTGGAAGAGGGAATCTCATCGACTACTTCATCATCAAAATCACCATCTTAAGGAAAAGAACCAAGACTCAAGGAGCAGGAAGCAAGTAGATGCCTCATGCAAATTTGAAGGTAACAGTTTCTGTTTTCTTGCTCATCTCATTGTTTTCGGTATGATCTTGATGTCTCTGTTGACTCATATTTCTCTTCATCGCATGATATCATCACAGCTGATACCAGACTGATCCATGCAAGGTAAAGGCCCATATTATATTACTTGTCCGTATAATCAGACAAGTTCAGCCATCTGCCACTGATGTTGACAAAAGACAAATCAAACGTTTTTTTGGAATCTTCTTCAAATTTCGAGATCATTTGCTGTCTTTACACTCTTAAAAATAAAGGTTATTTACTGGCATAAAAAAAACCCCTTCTGGGTTCTCCAGTGAAAACTTTCTTAAAATAATTTTTTTTTTCTTAGTGTGAAGAACATTTGAAAAATCTAGAAACCTTTCCACTATAAAGAACCTTGGATTGAGCCACACTTTAAAAAAACAATACTGGTTCCATGAAGAGACTGTAACATCCATTGACCATTTCTATTGTACAAAAGGTTCTAGTAGAAAAAGGTTCTTTATACAAAGAGAAAAAAATGGTTCTTTTAAGAACTGGTCACTGAAAGGTTCTTTGGGAAAAAATGGTTCTCTCTGGCTTTGCTGCAAAAAAACCCTGATTGGAATCATATTGTAAAGAGTGCATGGATTTTAAAGGTTCTCATTGAACCCATAGATGCCAATCACAATATTTTTAAGAGGATGTATATTCATATTTTATGGCAATGTACTGTGCAACAGACCATTTGCATGGTTAAAGTTTGCATATAAATGACCCCTTACGAGCTGTGTGCAAACTTTAACCCATCCCTCGAAAGATGCAAATATCCATTTCTGTTTTCATATTGCCTCTACCCAAGGTCTTCGGAGGGTAGTTGGGGCTACACTTGAATCACACTTAAAACTGTCGGAAAATGTCACTGCATTAAATAAACCAAGGCATTGAGATTTCAGGCAAGACACCATGGTGTGGAATGCAGTAATAGGAAAAATTATAGATAATCGCCGTCCTTCCCCACCTTGATTGATTCCATTACGAATTGCAAAAATAAAAAAAGAAAAACAGTTGTATTAAAAGTTTTCGATGTTATGTTTAAATGTGCAAATGAAGCATTACTTAATTAAATATGCACTAGTTTGCATAAATTTCCATAGCAGAAATCTGAACATTGGATAAAGATTCTTCGTTCATTTTGCTGACTTCTTTTTACAGAAGACATTTTTTAATAAAAATTTGAAAGCCAGGCGAATGTTATGAACAAACCCCTCTCTAAAACCCGTAAGAATATAGATAGGAAAGTTTCTTGTGTACGTGCTGCTGACGTGGAGAATTCTGACACATTTTTCAGAAAATGGCCTTTAAATATTTGTATTATAATTGAAACCTACAGATGAAGTACAATAAAAATAAACACTTCATTACAAAGAAATGCCAAGTGACACATTGAATTAAATGTGAAATTTGAAAGTAGAAAGACTGACGGAATGAAATTGTATTTTCTTGGTTAAATGTACTTAGTTAATCCGGTTTAAATTTTTACACTGTAATTTCAATGTCATAGTATGTTAACGTTACATCAAGTATGTTGTTCCTGTGCTGCTGTAATGCAAAGCGGCAATGGGGAGTGTACCTTTATGCAAAACTGTAAGTTACACACACTCACATATATTGTATGAGGACACAGCCCCCCCCACACCTCCCTCCTTTCTCTCTATCTCCTCTCTCTCTCTCTTCTCCTTCTCTCTCTCTCTCTCTCGCTGCCCAGACGTGTGGAGATGGGAAATGCATTTAAGATAATGCCTAGGAAAAACACAGAGTAGCACTGTGTCTAAAACGTGAGTTAGAAAATACGTGTGGACTTTCCCTGCATGTATACATGCGGATATTGAGTAATTAGAAACTAGATTACTATGTTTTCTGAAGATAATGCAAGTGGTGTTTGATCATGCAAAAGATGCCACCATTATGCTGATGTGTTTTTGGTCATCATGAGGCCACCGTGAAATACTAAACTGTAAATATGGCTTGCTGTGTCTTTGTCGTTTTAATTTTTTTTTTTAAATTGTAAAATTTTTATTTATCATAGTTTTCATTCATTTTTTTCCAGCTTTAGATTTAGCCATTTTAGTACTTCAACTTCAAATAATCAAAAATGATAAAAAATAATTATTTTATTTACGATTTTAACCCTGAACCTGAGATATAGCAGAGCTTACCTATGATATAATTTAACATAATTTATTTATTATGTTCCTTGGCTATTTCTCAACATAAATGAAGATTTGTGTGATGCTCATTCTTTTTTTTTTTTCAGTTTACAGGCACAAATGAGCATGTATCATATTTTATATGACTTGTAACTTTTGCTTAATTATATTAAATGAATGATGATTTATCACCACACATTTTTTGTCAATACTGTCAACAGACTCTCTGGAATTTTAACAATCGGTTGCAAATTATAGCTTGTATCAGAAATGTGATTTTAATGTGAGCATAATTTAATATCAGAACTTTCTCAATTACCTTAAAAAGCCTAGAAAAGTGAAATCCATTTGTGAGCCGCTATTTAAACTTTAAAAAATCAATTAGGTTGATTTATCACCGTGATGTTCTTTGCTTTGCACTTTTCTTGCCTGAGGTTCACGCCTATCCACCATCTATACACACACACACACACACAAATCTCTATTGTTGCCAAATCCAGCTCTTAATTACCTCTAATTATCAAGCATTTGCCAAGATACTGCAAAATGACTGTTTAAACCCAGTCACACTACCTACCATGACCTCTAGCAGAACGGCATGACCTTTGAGGAGCTGTATGCTATAAAACACACAGCATATTGTGTTATACTGTATGCTTTTATGTAACATAGTCTTATGTTTGCTTCTCTCAGTTTTCCAGACCGATGGTGGACTGTGAAGGGGTTTCAATGGATACTCATGTGGAAAAGGAGAGAGGAGGTGAGGAGAAGGAAGGTGGGAGAAGTGCGTCTATCCTCTCCCCACAGCTGAAAGCCATGATCCGAATCAAGAAGAAATACCTAAAGAAATCTAATTCAGTCAGGTTGGCTCATAATACTAACTCGGTTGTGTCTGATGGGAGTTTGCACCCTAAGAGTCCCCAAACCAGGAAGTCCAAGCGCAGGAAGTCCCGCGTGCTGTTCCCAAATGACACTTTGATATGCAAGCCAAAGAAAGAGCGCAGCAGAGCGAATCCTTTCCTGCTGCTCTTTAGCATGATCGTCTTCATCCAGGTAATTCTGCCTGCTCTTTTCTTTGAGTGTCATTTTTGTGCCAGAACTGAAAAAGCAATGTTTTTTTTTTTAAAGAAGTGACCATACATCCTCTTTTTCCTGGAATGTTCATATTGTTTCTAAATTGCTAAAAGGTCAGGTTTTGGCTTCTTTCCTATTGTTTATACTTAATAACTAAAAAGAAAGTCGACCGAATAGCATGAGGTTGTTACCTAATCGACACATTGCCTGCAGGAAGGCGGGATAGAGGAAGGGTCAAAACAGTGCAGATATCCATATATCCTATGTATATATATAATATATATCTTATATAATATAATATATTATATATAGATATATATTATATATATATATATATTCGGATTGTAGAGAGACTGACATATGGAAAACAAGCCACAACCTGGATATTTAGCAATTTAAAAATTGGGAAAAAATTATGTTATCTAATTATCTCAGTAGTGCAAAGGCAGATAACTAAAATTAAACTTAGGAAAAAAACTATTAGACATGTTTAAAACCAAAAAAAATATAATAAAAATGACCAAAAACCCACAACAACACAATTACTATTTATATAATCTAAATAAATGAAATAGAATATAAAATAATATTAAAAAAACCTATATATAAAAACCTAAACTAGAAATGTTCTTGTTACCTCAAATACTAAAACAAAACTTGAAATAAGAATAAATAAAGATAAATGGAAAAAAAAAAAAGAACATTAATAATAGCTATCAAAATGGCAAAAGCACATAACAAAATTTCTAAAACATATACTAAAATTAAAATAGAAAGTATAAAAAAGTAATTCAAAATATTACCAAATACTGTAATAATATATATCATCTCATTTTGCAAAACATTAATTTTGCCATTAATTGTACTATTCCAGTGAGATTTGTGTATGCACAAGGAGTCTGACAACAGACGCTCCACAAAATTTCAAAAGAACTGCTTTAATTAAAACAATGTTTTTGATGAAAAATCTAGCACGACCAAGAATTTTGCACAATATGTTATTTTCACAAGAAAATTATGAACAAAAAATTGCTGTTGTAATATTATAACAATGCAATTGTCATAACAATGTTAAAATAATTTAATATAACTGTATTTACATGCATAACTTTTTATTAAAAGATTCTGTTCCTGTTCTCCCAGGTCTACAATGCTATTGAGAATCTCGACGACCACGTGTTGAAGTACGATCTTGAGGGTTTGGAGAGGTCGCTGCAAAGGGAGGTGTTCGGCCAACCTGAGGCGCTAGAGGAGCTCATGGACCATCTGAACGATTACCTTTCCACTTACGCCCACCAGAAACCCCTCGCCCTGTCTTTGCATGGGGCGTCCGGCGTCGGGAAGAGCCACCTGGGTCGCCTACTGGCACGCCACTTCCGCTCCGTGGTCGACGACAAGCTAGTGGTGCATTATTTATCCAAACACCCCCTACAGGATGCAGCGCAGCACTGCGCCTCCAAACTAGCTCAGCGTATATCAGAGGTAGTGACTCGAGCTGAGGAAGAGGAGCAGATTCCCTTCTTCATCCTGGACGACGTGGAACTGATGCCGCCTCCGCTGCTGGACATCCTGCAGACGTTTCTTCAGACGAATCAGACGAATGAGTTTCTGAACGTGGTTTATGTTTTCCTCAGCAGTCTGGGGCAAAGGGAGATCACAGCTCACGTTCTTCAAAACGCCTCTACTGCCGGAGCCCACAAACCGCTCCGACAGGCCCTGTCTCTCATCCATCCTCTATGGACGGAGCCTGCAGTCGAGCTCATACCTCTTTCCCTGCTGGAGCGGGAACACATCATACAATGCTTCTGGGAAAGACCCTCCAGAAGGACTGTTGATTTTTTTTTTAAAGAACTGTATAGTATTATTATTACACTTTATTTTAAGGTCCAATTCTTAATATTAACAGACCATTAACTATGACTTCTGCCTCAATAAACCCCTAATTTGCTGCCTATTAATAATTAGTAAGATAGTTGTTAAATTTAGGCATTGGGTAAGATTAGGGATGTAGAATAAGGTCATGCAGAATATGTGCTTTGTAAGTACTAATAAACAGCCAATATGTTAATAATAGGCATGCTAATAAGAAACTAGTTAATAGTGAGAATCGGTCCCTAAACTAAAGTGTTATCTGAAATTTTTTTGTCTTTCTAACAGGGACCTACTCCAGTTGCAGTACGAGGGGGTGGCAGTGATGAAGCTGTTCGATCGAGCTACTGTAAATGTTAACCTCCTTGTTTTCCTGCTCAACAAGAAGTTCTACGGCAAATAGAAACTCAGAGGGACTTGACAGACTGTTTCATACAAAGTGAAGCCCAGACCACATCCATCTTTAAAGTTTAAATGTCTTTCCTGCACTACTCTGAGTATGCCTTTTGTGCCTTTCTTGAAGGATAAATTCCTTGAATGTACATTATTAAATTTGTCGTAGACCACCAACCTGTATCTTCTGGATATGTAACGGTTGACTGTTTTCTGTTTTTACTGAGATGTAAGTGTCCAAAAGAGTATCAATAGTAGTTTGCTTTGATCTTTTGCAAACTGCTTGCATGAGCTTTGAATACTGTATATGTTATATGTAAAATGAACATTTTTATTACCTAATCTATTCGGGCGCAAGAAAACAATTTGAAAGTGTTTCCACGTATCCAAGGCGAGGAGATGATGAGTGTTATGCACATTTCTCCAAAGGTTACCAAATAGATTATCCGAGCAATTTCTTATAAAAAAAAAAAATACTAAATAAATAAAATAGCAATGAATAGGGTATACTTCATTGGCTGGTCGAAAAATGATTACCTTTTTTTTTCCAGAGCATTTGGACACTGCATGCTGGATGAGCTTTACGTTTACGTCCCTCTAATTTTTGCAGCCTTGTCCATTTATTTTTAAAGGTGCCTTAACTTGAATAAACCGTTGGGAAAATTTGTGGAGAAGCCTTATCATATAATGTCAGTCCATCTCATTCTGTTGTTACCAATAACATCTCTTATACAAAATGTAATGGTTGAATAATGGTTACATACTTTTACTGATTAGTGATGGCGGTTTATACACTCATAATGTTGAGAAAATCCAGTGATGATATAATAAACAGATTCATTATGAAATTTAAAAGATTTTTTTGTTTGTTTTTACAAAAACCTTTCAAGCTGTAACAGATTTCAATCATTAAAGTATACTTGCATTATAATACGGTTAAAGCTATTAAAATATAGAAATGAAAACCACAGTATATCCTTTTGTTCGGAAGCTTCCACACATTAAGGTCATCCTTCTATTTGAATTTTTGAGTGGTACAAATGATTAGGCTTGGCTTGATTCATTTTATTTTGCTATATTATATAGCTGCTTTGTTGTGTAAAGGTAAAAATCTGGTATAATATCTGGACATTTCAATTGTTTGCACTTACATTTATTCAAGTAGCAGACGCTTTTATCCAAAGCAATTTACAAATTAGGAATGCAACAAAAAAAAAAGAATCTTCCATAAAGAGGCAAATAAACCCAGACGGGCTATTAATACAACAATTCGACATCATTCAGATTGACACGCTAGAAAGGGGGAGTGGGATATGGAAACGTGCAAGCAAAGTTTTTTTTGATTATTATTAACGTATTATCATGGGATGCAATCAAAGTTTGACAAGAGATGAATATATTGAAATTTGTCAGGGATTCAGCATTCTGGATGGGGGTGGGAAGATCATTCCACTAGCCAGGAACTGTGAATGAAAATGTTCTGGAAAGTGATTTTGTGCCACTCTGTGGTACCATCAGAACGCTCTGAATAGAAGATAATACATTGTGAAAAAGCAGTTTGCAGTAATAGCTATTGCAGCAGTGTTCACACTGACAGATTCACTAGGTGTTTCTATTAATAAGGAGAAAAGTATCAAGTCCAATTCAATTGTTTTTACATTGATTGAATTATGAGCAAATAGTTTAAATAGTTTTAATAATCATTAAAAAATGATAAAAGAAAATATTTTGTATCCAATGTAACTAATTTCAATGAAAAAAATAGAAATGTTGAATTGGCGACCTAACTGAAATTAAAATAAACTTGAAGTAGCTTGCTAAAAGCCAAACTGAATACATATTTAAAAAATGACAAAATATATTTATAAAAAATAATTTTTAATAAAAAATTTAAATGACAAGCACATAACAAAATTACTAAAACTTAAACTGAAAACTTAAAAGCTAATTCAAAATATTAAATACTACAATAGTATACAAATATGATTAAAATAAAACCGGTACTTTTAACTAATTGAGGTGATAAGACTCAGGGCTGCCTTTCCCAAAAGCATCGTAATCCTAAATTGATCGTAGCTCCATTGGTGGCAATGGGTCTACGATGTTCTTAGGCTTACGATGCTTTCGGGAAACGCAGCCCAGACTAGTTAGGATATTATTTACAAAAAGGTGATTTCCAAGGTGATAACTATATGTCACTTCATTAAATGTGCAATAAAAGCGGTCCACATAAGGATCCTTGACAGGCAGTAGCATTCAGAGATAGAGTTGAGGATGTTGGGATGATTCATTGTTGCTCACTTATTCAAAGTTGATGATGAACATTTGAAGTCACTTTGATATTGCAGAGCTCTATTTTACAAAGATCATTCTCACGTGCTCCTCTCTTTTCTGAGCATGACAAGACAGCAGTGGTGATATCATCCTGCTTCTATCTCTTTTGCCCATAATGCAGGGCTTCTTAGAACTGCCACAATGGAGGTCTTCTTTACGTGTAAAGGAACTATAGACTGAACAAATGTTGCATATCTGCATATGCCTTCACAACAAAACTGGGGATGATGTGACAGCCCGGAGCCTTTAGTAAGTATGATCAGATTTCTGGGTCAATGGTACTGTCCTGAACAAATGAACAAAAGTTGTCAGGAAGCAGTCATGACAGTTACTCTCATAGATAGCTCTATTGTTTTACTGAGATCATAATATGGATTTAAATATCATTTCATGTGTCTGGAATTGAGAGCATCCGACCTAGCTCAGTGCCTGTTTCACCATTTACCCATGGTGCTAAGTTTGGCTATATGTGCATCTCATCGTAAATGTATTTATCAATGTAGCCTGTAACACAATTTACAGACAGAATGATGTTTCCAGCAGCTACACAGAAAATAAAGAAGAGATCCCATTGAGGTAGCAATAAAGTTACTTAATATAGAATGTGATTTAGCTAAGCAGCACTGAATGTCTCGTAGAGCTGGTCATGCTGGTTGGCGCTTGCCTTTTGTAGAAGGGTAGGGAGCAAGAGAACAGAATATATATCAAAGCATTAAAAAGCCTTATTGTATACACACACTACTGTTCGAGGCTCAATAAGATTTTTTAATGTTGTGATAAAAATACAGTAAAACATTTAATATTGTGAAATATTATTACAATTACAAAAATAACATTGCAACTATTTTCTATTTTAATATATTTTAAAAAATAATTTATTCTTGGAAAAGCTGAATTTTCAGCAGCCATAACTCTAGTCTTCAGTGTCACATGATCCTTCAGATTTTTTTTTTTTTTTTGGAACCAGGGTTCAGAATTTCAAGACACGTTTTATAGATAAGATGGATGGATAGATAGATAGATAGATAGAAGTCAATTCCATTTCAAGACGTTTTATCTAAGATAGATAGATGCGAGTAGATAGATAGATAGGTAGATAGATAGATAGATAGAAGGCAATTCCGTTTCAAGAAGTTTTATTAAGATAGATAGATAGATAGACAGATAGATAGATGGATAGAAGTCAATTCCATTTCAAGACATGTTTTATCTAAGATGGATGGATGGATGGATGGATAAATAGATGGATGGATGGATGGATGGAAGTCAATTCTGTTTCAAGACATGTTTTATCTAAGATGGATGGCATGGAGGGAGATAGATAGATAGATAGATAGATAAGGCAATTCCGTTTCAGACATTGTTTTATCTAAGAGAGATAGATAGATAGATAGATAGAAGTACTCGTTTCAAGACGGTTTTATCTAGATGGATGGATGGATGGTTGATGGATGGATGGATGGATGGATAGAAGATAGATAGATAGATAGATAGGATAAGGATAGATAGCTCGATAGATCGATAGAGTCAATTACGTTTCAAGACATGTTTTATCTAAGGAGGAATGGAGGATGGAGATAGATAGAAGGCTAGATAGATAGATAGTGGATAGAAGTCCTCCATTTCAAAGAAATGTTTTATCTAAGATAGATAGATGGTGGCATGGATGGTAGATGGATGGATATGATAGAAGTCAACTTCTGTTTCAAAGACAAGTTTTATCTAAGATAGGGATGGATGGAGGAGATCGATTAGATAGATAGATAGATAGGCTAGTTCAATTCCGTTGTAAAGACAGGTGTATCTAAGATGGATAGATCGAAGAAGATAGATAGAAGCTAGATAGATAGATAGATAGATAGAAGTCAATTCCGCTTCAAGAAAGTGACTAAGATGGAGGCTGGAGGAGTGGAGTAGATAGATAGATAGATAGATAGATAGATAGATAGCTAGATATATGGAGGATGGATGGATGGATGGATGGATGGTGGATGGAGGGATGGATGATGGATGGATGGATAGATAGATAAATCTGTTTCAGACATGTTTTATCTAAGAGTTTGGATGGATGGATGGATGTGGATAGAAGTCATTCTGTTTCAAGACATGTTTCTCTAAGAGGAGAGATAGATGGAGGGATGCTAGATGGATGATGGGTGGATGGATGGATGGATGGATTGGTGGGTGAATGGATGGATGGATGGATAGATAGATAGATAGAAGAATTCAGTTCAAGACATGTTTTATCTAAGATGGATGGATGGATGGATGGATAAAATAGATGACAGAACGATGGATGGAGGATAGAAGTCAATTCTGTTCAGACATGTTTTACTAAGATGGATGGCTGGATGGAGAAGATAGATAGATAGAGGATAGTGGATGGAGGATGGAAGTCAATTATGTTGCAAGACATGTTTTATACTAAGATGGATGGAGGGATGGATGGATGGATGGAGATAGATAAGAGGATAGATGGAGGATGGAGGGAAGTCAATTCTGTTTCACGAACTGTTTTATCTAAGAGGATGAGGTGGATGGGCATGGGATAGTGGATAGATGGAGGGATTGGAATAGATGATAGATGGATGGTGGATAGATAGATAGAAGTCAATTCCGTTTCAAGACATGTTTTATCTAAAGATGAGTGGAGTAGATAGATAGATAGATAGATAGATAGATGGCTGGCTGGATAGAAGTCAATTCTGTTTCAAGGACATGTTTATCTAAGATGGATGGATGGAGGGATAGATAGCTAGATATTGGTGATTGGATAGATAGCTAGTGTCAATTTCTGTGTCAAGACAGGTTTATTAAGCTGGTGGATGGATGGGCGTAGATAGATAGGATAAGATGTAGACAGTGGCGGAAAAAAAAGTATTTAGTCAGCACCAATTGTGCAAGTTCTCCCACTTTAAAAGATGAGAGAGGCCTGTAATTTTAAACATAGGTATACCTCAACTATGAGAAAAAAAAAATCCAGAAAATCACAATGTAGGATTTTAAAGAGTTTATTTGCAAATTATGGTGGAAAATATGTATTTGGTCAATAACAAAATTTCATTTCTATACTTTGTTATATACCCTTTGTTGGGAATGACAGAGGTCAAATGTTTTCTGTAAGACTTCACAAGGTTTTCACACACTGTTGCTGGTATTTTGGCACATTCCTCCATGCAGATCTCCTCTAGAGCAGTAATGTTTTGGGGCTGTCGCGGGAAACACGGATTTTCAACTCCCTCCAAAAATTTTCTATGGGGTTGAGATCTGGAGAATGGCTAGGCCACTCCAGGACCTTGAAATGCTTCTTACGAAGCCACTCCTTCGTTGCCCGGGCGGTGTGTTTGGGATCATTGTCATGCTGAAAGACCCAGACACGTTTCATCTTCAATGCCCTTGCTGATGGAAGGAGGGTTTCACTCAAAATCTCACGATACATTCATTCTTTCGTTTACACGGATCAATCGTCCTGGTCCCTTTACAGAAAAACAGCCCCAAAGCATAATGTTTCCACCCCATGCTTCACAGTAGGTATGGTGTTCTTTGGATGCAAATCAGCATTCTTTCTCCTCCAAACACGACAAGTGAGTTTTTACCAAAAAGTTCTATTTGGTTTCATCTGACCATATGACATTCTCCCAATCCTCTTCTGGATCATCCAAATGCTCTCTAGCAAACTTCAGACGGGCCTGGACATGTACTGGCTTAAGCAGGGGGACACGTCTGGCACTGCAGGATTTGAGTCCCTGGCGGCGCAGTGTGTTACTGATGGTAGCCTATGTTACTTTGGTCCCAGCCCTCTGCAGGTCATTCACTAGGTCCCCACGTGTGGTTCTGGGATTTTTGCCCACAGTTCTTGTGATCATTTTGACCCCCGGGGTGAGATCTTGCGTGGAGCCCCAAATCAAGGGAGATTATCAGTGGTCTTGTATATCTTCCATTTTCTAATAATTGCTCCCAAAGTTGATTTCTTCACACCAAGCTGCTTACCTATTGCAGATTCAGTCTTCACAGCCTGGTGCAGGTCTACAATTTTGACAGCTCTTTGACAGCTCTTTGGTCTTGGCCAAACTTGAGTTTGGAGTGTGACTGTTTGAGGTTGTGGACAAGAGTCTTTTATACTGATAAAGAGTTCAAACAGATGCCATAAGACAGGTAACGAGTGGAGGACAGAGGAGCCTCTTAAAGAAGACGTTACAGGTCTGTGAGAGCCAGAAATCTTGCCTGTTTGTAGGTGACCAAATACTTATTATACAGAGGAATTTACCAATTAATTCTTAAAAAAATCCTACAATGTGATATTCTGGATTTTTTTTCTCATTTTGTCTCTCATCGTTGAGGTTTACCTATGATGAAAAGTACAGGCTCTATCATCTTTTTTTTTAAGTGGGCGAACTGCACAATTGGTGGCTGACTAAATGACTTTTTGACCCACTGTATATGGATGGAATGGTGGATAGATAGATCTCTGGATGGAGGATGGATGGATGGATGGATGATAGTTAGATAGATAGAAGTCAATTCCGTTTCAAGACATGTTTTATCTAAGATAGATAGATAGATAGATAGATAGGTAGATAGATAGATAGATAGAAGATAGATAGATAGAAGATAGATAAGGATACAGTGGGGCAAAAAAGTATTAGTCAGCCACCAATTGTGCAAGTTCTCACACTTTAATAAGATGAGAGAGGCCTGTAATTTTCATCATAGGTATACTCAACTATGAGAGCGACACAATGAGAAAAAAAATCCAGAAAATCACATTGTAGGATTTTAAAAAAATTAATTGGTAAATTCCTCGGTAAAATAAGTATTTGGTCACCTACAAACAAGCAAGATTTCTGGCTCTCCCAGACCTGTAACAACTTCTTTAAGAGTCTCCTCTGTCCTCCACTCATTACCTGCATTAATGGCATCTGTTTGAACTCGTTAACAGTATAAAAGACACCTGTCCACAACATCAAACAGTCACACTCCAAACTCCACAATGGCCAAGACCAAAGAGCTGTCAAAGGACACAGAAACAAAATTGTAGACCTGCACCAGGCTGGGAAGACTGAATCTGCAATAGGTAAGCAGCTCGGTGTGAATAAATCAACTGTGGGAGCAATTATTAGAAAAATGGAAGACATACAAGACCACTGAAAATCTCCCTCGATCTGGGGCTCCACGAAAGATCTCACCCCGTGGGGTCAAAATGATCACAAGAACTGTGAGCAAAAATCCCAGAACCACACGGGGGGGACCTAGTGAATGACCTCCAGAGAGCTGGGACCAAAGTAACAAAAACTACCGTCAGTAACACACTGCGCCGCCAGGGAAATCCTGCAGTGCCAGACGTGTCCCACTGCTTAAGCCAGTACATGTCCAGGCCCGTCTGAAGTTTGCTAGAGTATTGAGATGAAATTTAGTTATTGACCAAATACTTATTTTCCACCATAATTTGCAAATTAATTCTTTAAAAATCCTACCATGTGATTTTTGGGATTTTTTTTTCTCATTTTGTCTCTCATAGTTGGTATACCTATAATGAAAATTACAGGCCTCTCTCATCTTTTAAGTGGGAGAACTTCCACAATTGGTGGCTAACTAAATACTTTTCCCCCCCCCCCACTGTATATGGATGATGGAGGGATAGATAGAAGTCAATTCCGTTCAAGACAACGTGGTCATTAATGCAGAGTTCAAGAGGTTGATCTAATATGTGATATAATACAGAGGAAATGTGGCGTTTTCATTTCTATTCTAATAAATTTTTTTGATGCGCACTTTAAACACATAGTAAATAATCGTGCTGTGTATCCCTTTAAGGCCTCCACTGCCACCTTGTGGACACAACTTTAAAAAATTGGTATACAGTTTTGGGGCAGGCTTGTGTATTTTTCCTCGGCTTGTTTTCACTCGGAGTTGGCTAAACAAATGTGTGCCGTGGAGTCACGAGTCGGTGGATCACAGTTCAGGTGGATCTAGATGATGGACACGGAGAAGAGAGTCCAAAGGAGTACACGCGGACTACACGAGCAGATTTCACCGCTGCATTTCACGAATCAGTAACAGCTAAACATTTTCTCAGACTCGTATGACAACAGCGGTCGGTCACTGGCCGCAGGACAGCGAGTGTGTGATTGCCGAGCTTGATTTGCTCCCTTGCTGCGAAGTTGCTCTCGCGCTTTTCCTGTTTATATGAGCTTCGAATGCGTAACGAGCTTTACATTGGCGAGACCACTTGTTGAAATCTCACGAAACTAAGTTCAGTATTGGGTGAAATAAGATTGATTGAATTTACCATACAAGTGGGCCGTTTGAAGAGTCGAACGACTGTTGGTTGTCATTTAAGTTACAGTTCGTTTGTGATATTTGGATTGTGTCATATCGCTCATTAGCTGGTTAACGTTAGCTGTCACGGCTGACTTTATCCTGTACCTGACCGAGCAATATCAATCAATTACTCGCATTTAGACAGTTATATCACCAACTGTCTATCTTAATTCATAAATAATGGTGGGCTCTTAAATATTTATGCGGAATAACAAAATATATACATAATTTAAATTGTTCTCGTCAGAATCTAAAGTATTTAGCTCGCTAGCTAGGGTCGCTACTGAACTTGTTTCGTAAATCCAAGTGAAATATTTAAGCTTTTCTGTTTGGCGTTGCACAGTATTACACATTTTGTCCTATTTCCCCACGATACAAAGCAAGAGCTTGTTTAAGTTAGTGATGCCAAACGAAACCGTCATAAACGCTTGAATATTTAGCGATGTCCAGTTTCCTGACAAACTTTTAGCAAATTCGGCTCATCGCCTTCATACAAATATTGGCGTATAAGTATAAGGAACTCCTATATATCATCGTTACTTTGCACTTAAGATGAATTAAGTCCATTAAGTTGTTAATAATACGGTTTCATCGCGTTTTCCAGCTCATTAATGGTGGCAAAGCTCTTGTCATTAAAGCGACCTCGTCAAACCTCTCTAAAGCATCTGGACTGCACCCTTACACGCATTTCAGACATGGAAGGACAACTTAAGCACATTTGACTTGTATATCGACAACATTCAACCGTCAGTTCCCTGCGAAGTTGATCTCGAAACTCTGCGGCCCAACCATGTCTGGATCCCCGGGCTCGAGTGGCTCCAACCCGCGGAAGTTCAGCGAGAAGATCGCGCTGCACAACCAGAAACAGGCGGAGGAGACGCGGGCCTTCGATCAGCTCATGACAGACCTCACCGTCTCAAGGGTAAGCACAGCCAAATTTGGTAATTACTTCGCTCCCTCGATTTCATACATCAAATGCGGCTGCCTAAGTTTGTCCTATGCGCAACTGAATCACAGTGAATGTAAAATGAGGAGGGATGAGGATGGCAGTGCCTGGCTGCTGTCATTCACACCGCACACATTCATATGGACATCATTAAAGGGCTGATGCCTTCAATTTGTCTGATCATATTTACGAGTCTTCACCTGATCAATCGTTAATTATATTTTGCCTGAGCTGTAAGTAGCAAACTTAATTTTTCTTTGAATGCAGATGATTTTGATAGATTTTGAAGTCACCATGGCAACCATAGTTTCCAGCCAAGATGCCATACTTGCTAGACTACTGTAAAACTGCATAAAACAACAGCATACAAGACAGAATGAGCACAGAAACAGCAGTGATGTTACTATGATGCTGTCCCTAGGTGGGCAGCTCAATATAGCCTATAGCAAATCTTTCCAAACATTTTATGCAAGTTATTATTTTGTATGTGAGAAATGTAAAGTTTGTGTATAGTAAATTTGCAGCTGTGCAAAGGAGGGAGTTTATTTGTATGCACTTTGTAATGGATAATGTACAGTCAGTCAGTAGTTATTGGAAATTAAACCCAACATGGCTATCCGGCCCTTTAAACACGGAAGGTTCTTCTAAAAGAACCACCTTCAGGTTATATGATCCCTCCAGATCTATTAAATTGTAGAATTAATTGTAACCATAATAAAAAAAAATAGTTTCATATTAATGTAAAAAGTGCTTTTTAAAATCAAGGGTTGCTTACAAGGTGTGGTTGGCGATGTACACTCTAATTAATGCTGGGTTAAATACAACCCAGTGTGGGGTAAAATAGGGACAAACCCAGGACTTTGGGATGTTTTGACCCAGCGGGTTGGGTTACCCAGAAGGTTGTGTTAAACATTAGCCCAACCGCTGGGCAAAACAGCCCAATTCTGGTTTGTCCTATTTTTACCGCATGGGTTGTATTGAACCAGATTTTTTAGTGTAACAGTTGACTGTGCATTATCCTGCTTATTACATGGCTGCTTACCAAATAAATCTTAGACAACACAAGTTATATAGTGGTAGTTATACAGTGTTGACCTTGACAACGATCATCATTTAGAAATACTTTACCACTGGTTGTAGCAACTAACCAACCAGAATTATGTATTCCAACGAGTGAAAAATCAACAAGAGAGTATGTAAAAACCAATCAGCACTCTTAAAAATAAACATTCCGAAAAGTTTTTGCAGTAATGCTGTATAAGAAACATTTTGGTTCCCCAAAGAACCTTATTAGTAAAGCTCTGCTTATTAACCGTTTCTTCTTCAGTGTGAGTATTTCATCTTGTAATGAAGAGTGCTAAACTTGACTGATTTAATATGCCACCTGTAGATATGCCCTGAGAGATTCCACTAATAGTTATGCTTTTAAAATATGAACAACTGTGTAACTGGTTCTTGTTGTTAGAAGTTTGGTACCTGGTTAAACCTAGGGGTCATGCTCAGAGGCTTTAGTGTGATGAGCTGCTTTGCATTTTCAGTTCATTTCCATGCACATATGTAAACATTAAAGGCGCAATGACATCTGATCACACTTGTTAATGTTTGAACATCATCTTAATAGCTTTAGGACTGACCAGTGAAAGATGGAGAGATGAAGGGAGAGAGGCTGAAACAAATCAGGGTGCTTTAAAGGGATAGTTTCACCCAAAAAGGAAGTTATCTTAAATTGCTAACCTATGTAGTTCCAAACCTGTAACACCGTGTCCTAACTATACGCGACGTGACAAGATTCTAGCGACAAGCAATTTGGGTGTCCACATCAGACGCGATGCGACAGAATCAATCAAATATCACAGCCAATCAGAAGTGTGTGTGGGCGGAGCCTCTCTTGAAGCGCACTGCACTCGCAACGAAATACGTTTATAATCTAATTCATAAATATCAAACCTTTTAACATCATTAAATGTACATACTGAGTGACTGATAACATCTATGTTATGGAATACACTCGTTGGTTTGCAGTGAATCACAGTTTTAATGGACATCTTTACTTTAATTTATTTTCAAGATCTGAGGTAAACTATCTGTTGTTGCTTTCAGTATGGCTATAAGGTCACACAAAATTATATTTAAACTCTATAGAGGGACATTAACTTGTGTGTTTGTTGTTCCAGCCGCAACGTCACGGAATTAGACAAACGTTTCAATTATAGATATTTTGCGTGTCGCGTCGCGGTAGTTAGACACAAAACTCAGATTAACATGGACCCAAAGATACCGTTTATAGCGGTGCGGCGTGAGTTCGGACTGGTGTAAGACGTCGTTCATCTTCGGAACACAAATGAAGATATTTTTGATGAAATCCGAGAGCTTTCTGACCCTCCATAGACAGAAATGCAACTACCACGTTCAAGGCCCAGAAAGGTAGTAAGGACATTGTTAAAATAGTCCAAGTGACATCAGTGGTTCAAATGTAAAGTTTTTCATAAATTTCTAATTTTTGGGTAAACAATCCCTTTAACTGTGAGTTGTGGAAAAACGCTTGTGCGTACTGTATCTTAACAAGACAGAGTTTAGAGTTTGGATTATGTTTTAGTTTTTGAAGATGCCTGCAATGGATTTTTTTAGCTTTCAAAGTATGGTTTAGAGAAGGGTTAAGAAATGTCAGTCAGGTGTAGTGGTTTAACTACTGGTCTTTCACCAGTGGGAAATGTTTTAGCAGAGGGCAGCTCTGCCTCAGACAGCGCACTGTCTCTGTGTGGAGTCTGTAGGCGGGAATGAATGAATATGATCTGCCAGTTCATTATTTGGCTGCCTTCTCTTCTAGGGCACAAGAACATGTGGTTGTGTTATAGTAAGTGTCAGAGTTTAAAGTCATACCTCTTTACAAACAATCTGCCTTGACAATGGAATCAGCCCTGGAGGAAAATGCTAAAAAAATAGCAAGTTTGTGTTTAAAAAAAAAGCATTTCTTGAATTGTATACATTTTTAAACATTGGTGTTCTGTCACAAACCTCTCAGTACTACATACATAAATCGG
>JADLZN010005232.1:0-139182 GCA_018155175.1 Sinocyclocheilus anophthalmus | reverse complement strand
CTTTCACAATTTTGTATCACTCCGTTTGTTCTAGCCGGGTCTATGTTTTTTTTTTAATTATTCACTGAGCTAATCGTAGAGTACGTTAGTTAATATGAGAAGAAACGTCTAGCTTCGCGGTCTCTTTCTTCTCTCATTTGGATGCACGTCTTGCCGCAATGTTTCTCTCTTATAACCTCATTATTTCTCACTAATCACCTAACTGAAGCCCACATGCCCTTGATACAATTCTAAGTTACGTAGTTTACCTGTCCCTACTTGAGCTTTGAACCGGGGCAGAAGGAGTATGCCCACACAAAGAGGTTTATAGGCACTCCATTGTTTCTTTCTTGTTTAATTACCACATGGTCCGACAAACACTGTTTTATAACCCACTATCACTGCTCAGGTAACCTTTGCTCTCTTTTTGCTTTTATATTTCTATAATCTTTTATCGCATACATTTATATACCTAATAAATAAATAATTAGAAAATAGTATACCCCCCCCACATCCAGCTTTTTTCTCTCACGCATGATCACAGCCTATTATGACTGCCAAACTCGTAAGTTGGAGCTTCCCCCAGGAGGAAGTCATGCCTACGTCTGGCCGCCGAGGGTGGTGATAGAAGTCCGCCGGCAACCGCCTGTCAGTCGGAAGCGAACGGCCACATCCTCCATGTCCCAAAAGAACGCCGGCACTAACACCCGTCCGATCGGCCGGGTATATCACGCGCCCGCGTGCAAATTTTAAAAAATTTCTCACTCTGAACTTGCATCAAAACTGACTCCTGATGTCAACATTCCTCACCATCACCATGACCACCCTACATTTACATCAAACAGTACATTGTTTGGTGTTCAGAACCTAAACAAGACTCAAGCTCAAAATAGCTAACATCCGTTAAAAATTCCAAATGTCAGACAAAGTGTGGAAAATATTCATAAAAACTAAATTATAACTGTTTTTGGTATCAGAAGCCTTGTCTTACATTATGGGGGATCTAGTGAAAAAAAAAAAAAAAAAAAGATAACAATGAAACAATATGACAGCTTATGTTTCGCAGCATAAATACAGTAAAAAAGAGCTATTTTTTAAATCTTCATTTTTGACCATACCCCCTTATCATGGCTATCCAGGGTCCACTATATATATATACATGATAAATGTTTGTTATTAATTTTTTTTCCACATCAATCTACACTCCATAAACCATACTGACAAAGCAAAAACAGAACTGTCACTAATTTGTCAATTTATTAGAAATAAAAAAACTGAAATAAGTACATTACATAAGTATTCAAACCCTTAACTCAGTACTTAGCTGAAGCACCTTTACAACCTCATTCCTTATGTGTATGATGCGACAAGTTTTGATCATCATCATTTGGCAATTATCTGCCATTTTTCTACTCACCTCCTCACCTCTCAAGCTCTGTCAGGTTGGATGGGGGCAGACACACATTTTCAGGTTTCTCCAGAAATATTTGATTGGGTTCAAGCTCGGGCTCTAGCTGGGCCACTCAAAGACATTCACACAGTTGTCTATAAGCCACACTTGCTGTGTGCTTAGGTTCATGGGCCTCATTTATGAAACGAACGTACGACAGAAAATTGTGCGTACGGTCGTTTCAACGCAAAACTTGGGATTTATCAATATGGACGTGAGCGGTGGATACGATCAAATCTCACGTCAGGTCTCACGTCAGGTTTTTGAGTTACCTGAACTTGCGCAGAGCATAGTAAATACGGTGGAGATTTGTAGAATGACAGCATTTTGTTGTTGTACTGACCGTCAAATGAAGCTCATTAGTCGATCGTTAACCAATAAGATTAGAATGTCTTTTTTGTTGTTGTTTTGTACAGGGCTTTAGCTTTATATGCGCGAATAGCAGCATAAACGACCATGAGGATTCAATCATCACATCATGCACCTGCAGCACTTCTGTGAAAGGATAAAAACAGAAATTAAGTCTATAAAAGGGATAAAATAAATAGGATCACACAAAATATATATAATAGGCTATAATATAATTAAAATATTAACAAAAGGGGAAAAAAATACTGTGCAACAAGTATAGGCTACGCTCGTTTTTTGTGACACTCTTAATGCATTTAATTTATTATCTTTATTTGATTTAATCCATCTGTTCGCACAGGCGCCTCACGCACACACAAGCAACATTAGTTCTAGCGTTGCCTGACGTTTCAGCCATTCATCATCAAACTAAAATGCAGTCAACCAAACATAAAAGTAACACTGTTTATTTTAAAAGATCCTCTGTAAAATCAGCGTGCAGTGCCTAAACAAACATTTTTGTGCATGTGAAGGATTTTTACACGGATATTAGAACATGAGTTAAGTATAATGTTTAGGCTACATAATGAGTAATAGTTATGCAAACAAATGTTACAAATACAAATGGATACAAATATGTGGTATGAGCAGGCGCGTGAGCCCAATACCGTTTCAGTTTTGCTTGACATTTATATGCTGTTTATAATGAATGCCACTATAGCCTAATTTGTGTTTTATTTTACAGTTAAAAATACAATTTTATAACTACTTATTTTTCATTCTTGTTTCTTTTTCTGAATACCGTTAAATTTAAAGGATTTGTTATGGAGTGAGAGGAACTAAAATAGCTTTTAGCTATGTTTAACATATCATAATTAGGCGCCTAATTGTTTTGCAGATTAGGCCTATAAGGTTAACGGGTGTTTTTGGAGTAAGATCAATTTCTCTTTAGCGAGATTACTTCCTCTTTTTGGCCGGGTTTCGTTTCTTCTTGTCGTAAACTCTAGGGCGAGGCTTCAAAACCGGGGTGTTTTTATGGGTGTGATATTCAAATGACGATTGATTTCTGCTGCCACATTTATCAACATACGATCATTCGTACGATGAGATTGGCGTCATACGAATGTTTCATAAATCACACGCGAACTCTGTCGTAAGTTGATTTGTGCACACAGATCTGCGCTCGTTTCTACGTTAGATTGATAAATGAGGCCCAATGTCTTTTTGAATGAACCTTCTGCCCAGTCTTAGGTTCTGAATGCTCTGGACTGGGTTTCCTTTAAGGCTATCTCAATATTTTGGTGCATTGAGCTTTTCTTCTACTCTGATGAGTCCTTCAGTCCCTGCCACTGAAAAACAGCCCCACAGCATGAGGCTGCTACCACCTCACTTTACTTTTGGGATGGTACTCTGCAGGTGATGAGCAGTGTCTGGTTTCCTTCAAACATGATGCTTGGAATGGAGGTTCATCAGACCAGAAAATCTTGTTTTTCACAGTCTGAGGGTCCTTTAGGTGCTTTTTTTGCAAAATCCAAGTGTGTTTTCATGTGTCTTCACTGAGGAGAGGATTGAGTCTGGCCACACCGACATAAATCCCAGATCGGTGGAGTGTTGCATTGATGTTTGTCCTTCTCTAGGTTTCTCCCATCTGCATATATGATCATTGAGCTCAACTACTGTAGAGTGACCATCAGCTTCTTGATCACCAGTCTAACCAAGGCCCTTATCCATCAATTGCTCAGTTTGGCCAGGAGGCCAGCTCTAGGAAGAGTTGGAGTTGTTCCAAATTTCTTCCATTATGGATAATGGAGGCTACGTGATTCTGTGAACCTTCAATGCAGCAGATTTTTTTCTGAACTCTTCCCCAGATGTGTGGTTTGATGCAATCATGTTTCTGAGATCTACAGGCAGTTATTTTGACCTCATCTTGCTCTGATATGTATTTTCAGCTGTTAGACCTTTTATTAAGTCATGTGCGCCTTTCCAAATCATACCCATTCAATTGAATTTGCCATAGGGTAACTTCACTTAAAGTGTAGTAGCATCTACAAGCACTATGACTGCTCCTGAGCTAAATTTCAACAGTCCCAGATACTTATGCAATGGAATTATTTCAGATTTACATTTTTTATAAATTTGCAAAGATATTAAAAGCCTGTTTTTCACTTTGCCGTTATAGTGTATGGAGTGTAGAATGATGTGGGGAAAAAAGTAATTTAAAGCAATTTAACATAAGGCAGCAACATAACAGGGGTATTAATACTTTTGTGATGCCTTGTCCCGGCCGGAGTGATGAGACAAAAACATTAAAACCCATTATAAACGAGGCATTTGTTGTATCCAGTGGGGACATAATTACGGATTATAATGACTTATACTGTCTTTTTACGCGTTGCATTGCATCACGCCGCGTAAACATAAAACCATGTCTGCATTTGTGATCGGAGAAATGACAAACAACAAGTGCTACTCTACACTGCTCAAAACTCGCTTTTGAATCGTCAGTGGCAAACTCTTTAAATATAAAAAACGTACTTACAGTCTGTGAGTCAGAACAGCCGGCAATGTAGTCTACTCTACCAGGATCAGGAAACAGTCCTCCATAAAATGCGCTGGACACATCTGAATATTTGGGTTGAACTGTTCTGGAACAGTGTTGTAAATACAACTTAACCACTGATTTCTAGTCGTGTCCTCTTTTGGAAGGCCAAACAAAGTAGTTTCGCTTTCACAACGAAACACACAGCGTCACACACGGCGGGCTTGAGTGAGCGGAGGCCGGAGGCCTAGAGTGCGGAGGCCGGCTTGAGTGAGCAGAGGCGGCGGGCTTGAGAACGGTGCGGCCGGCGGGCTTGCGGCAACCACATGTGACGACCCCGGGCTGGACTCCGCTTCGTCCACGGTGAAAGCCGATCCGGCGATCCACAGCACAAAGTTGATGTATTTCCTCAGCGACCAGCACGGATCAGCTCCAGGCATGACGAAGCGGATATCGTCCTCTTTTGGAAGGCCAAACAAAAAAGTTTCGCTTTCACAACAAAACACACAGCGCCTTCACGACATGGCGGCGGCAACAATACTACAGCGAGAATAAAAGTTACGCCTTCTTTCTTTGCGTGAACATTTGGGCGGCGTTATGCAAATCTTCCCACATCGTGATGTAGACATGTGGGGGCGTGTTAGAACGAGCCGTTTTAGGTAGGCGTGGTTGACTCTTAACTTTTATAAAGAATATCTCTTTGGATTTGATACTTTATAGTCTGTCACTTTACGATCTTCTTTATGCACCAAGAGCTTGTTCACTCCAAAGAGAAAGGAATTTCAATTGCAATCATAGGACCCTTTTGTTAAGAAAAAAAAAAACAAGCAGTTTAGTAATGAATGATGCAAGTCCTAAGTATTTTATTAAGAATAGAATTAGAATAGAGAGTGCTTGAGTTAGAGGGTCTAATAAAGATGGAAGAGATGTGTTTTTTTTTTAGCCGATTCTTGAAGATGGCTAAGGAATTAGCTGCTCGGATTGAGTTGGGCAGGTAATTCCACCAGAAGGGGAACATTTAATTTAAAAGTCTGTAAAATTGATTTTGTGCTTCTTTGGGATGGCACGATAAAGTGACGTTCACTTGCAGAACGCAATCTTCTAGAGGCACATAAGTCTGCAGTAATTATTTTAGGTAAAGGGGTGCAGAGCCAGTGGGTGGTTTTGTAGGCAAACATTAATGGCTTTAATTTTATGCGAGCATCTATTGGTAGCCAGTGCAATTGATAAACAGAGGTGGGACGTGCATTCTTTTCGGCTCATTAAAAATTAATCTTGCTGCCTGGATCTGGATTAATTGTAAAGGTTTGATACGATGGCTGGAAGACCAGGCGTTTCCTACATATATATATATATATATTATGTATATAGATAGATAGATAGATAGATACCTAGATATGCACACGCACACACAACCACTTTGTGTTTTTGCTCATTACACTGTCAGAGATAAAGTTTAGGGTGTGTGAAGTCTCCATAACAACTCAACAACAACAACATTTCGTTTGATATCTTTGAAAAGGTCTGTGTGTGCGCACGATAAGTTTGTGTACATGTACTGTACATTCACAAGGGCAATACAGTGGTAGGTGTGCTGTTCATTAATGATTAATGAAAGATTAAAGATGATGAAAACAAGATTGGGTAATTATTGTGCTATTAAAAAGCTTTTGTGAGTAAGTCACTTACAGTTCCCAGTGCATCTAATGTTAACTTCCCTCTAATGTCGCCATACCTAGCCAAAATCCTAAACGCGATATGACGTGAGTCATTTGAAAAACTCACAGATTGTTTGGAACTCCTATTCTGAGCTCTTACATAAGAGGAACTTGTATCACTGGTGACCATGTGTTGCTCCCTCACTCACAATGCCAAATTAGCTGTGTAACACATGTGCTTCTTCTGCCTCATCTTTACTAGTTTTGTTGTTCTTGTTTAAAATAGAGCCAAATGTTGTCATCACAAATGTTATGTTTTTACCTTTACATATTGGACATGATCCCATTTTATTGTACATCATACCATATATTTTAAAAACGCCTTGTTGTATAATATTACAATAATGATTTTATATTATTTAAAATAGAGCCAAATGTTGTCATCACAAATGTTATGTTTTTACCTTTACATATTGGACATGATCCCATTTTATTGTACATCATACCATATATTTTAAAAACGCCTTGTTGTATAATATTACAATAATGATTTTATATTATTATTACATACAGTACTGAAAGATAAAATATAATTTTTGCACAATATTACACACTTACCTCTGACTAACAAAATAAATAAATAATAATAATAATAAAATAATAATAATAATAATAAATAAATAAAATAAAATAATAATAATAATTTTACCTATTTTAGTTTTTTAATTTATGACATTGTTTTAGAGCCTACGACAACATGGAATAATAACATTTTTGGTAATCACCAGTTTATTTTTTATTTTTTTTTACACCAAACTTTGTATTGGGATGCCTCTCTACTATGTTATGAAATATATAACAGAATGATTTGATATACCACTTTTCTTTATGCAAAATGTGTGTAAAATGGCCATATACAAGTTTGTCATACACAATGTATCTATACACTGTATCTGTACACTTAAGCAAATGCATATGGTTTGTCCAATGTAATTGTGATGTCCATGTCAAATAAAATAATAATAAAAATACACTGTATCTAATTTGTATATTAATGTGTTCTTGAGGCAACATGTAATGAAAAAAGGTGGGGTAATAATTGGAGTATTAATTGACAAGATTTTCATAATAATATATAATATTTCATAAGAATATTGATATATATTTTGTTTTCCTATTCAATTGTTTTGTCTCCCAAAATGTATAATAAACATGTTTTTAGTCCTGGTGTCCTCTACAGTGGGCATGTATGATCGCTGTCCGTGTCGTAACACAGATAGCATTATCAAATTCTCTATTTGGGAAATTACCCTGTGTTTAATACTAATCATTCTATAGGTTACTGGAGTGTTTTACATTAAGTCCCACTGACTCTAACCACCAAAGTACTTTTTTATATAAGTTTTATATAATTTTTGGTGAAGTCATAATGGTAGAGAATTCTGTTAGATAATGCGACCAACCGTGACTAACTAAGGTGAAGAAACGACAGATCGGCCTTAGAAACGCTGGGTGTTTTTTTGTTGACAGTTGAAGGCTAAAAGATGGAATTTTTTGCTAGTGACCTTAAAATAAGGTCTAAGTTTGTATGTTGGGCAGTCCTCATGGTGCATACCGCAGTCCAGTTATCACCCTCTCTCAGGTGATGTGTAAATCAGAGAAAGCCATTGACTGTGAGTCTTGTGATCCACCCTACCTTTCAGGTTCCAGCCTACCAAGAGGACTGGCTGTTCTTTCAACTGGACCCAGCAGCCCCCAGGACTGACCTACTCCAAATTAGAATCACAATACAGCAGGAAAGGATGAATATTGGTGGCGGTTCGCATTACATCCATATATTTATCAGGACTCCACCATGCCTGGTGTTTCACACACACCTGTTATATGGTGAAACTGTTAAATTGTACATGCATGGTGGATCTGCATTACTTTGGTATGAGATTTGGTATACTAAGCATGTTTGCCTAGCAGCTAGAAATTCAGTTTGTGACAATCAAAATGTCAGTTGTGCTGCCCTGTTGATGATTCACATGCAATGCTGTTTCCATGCAATTTTCCATGCTATGTAGTGAAAAGATATGAGAAGAAAATGGTGAGGATAGACTTTATTTCAGTTTGAATGATTATATAAATAAAATATTCAAAGTTATTAGTTTCTCATTAAAGATTACAAATATTTCTTAGGAATGATGTCCAATAAATCTAGGGACTAGAATCACATGAGATTTCAATGCAGCTTCATAGACTGTAAAGTTAAATGCAGACTATCCTTTCTCAAAAACAGCTGTTTTGTACTCATCCCTGCAAAATCCAGCAATATCAGAGAGCTATTGACAAGGAATGACTGATAGATTTTGTTGAGCTGCAATATCATAAATGAAAGTCAACCATACAAATACTCAAGGTATTAATACGTCAGGTATTAAAAAGTCCATTGATTAATTATTCTTTATAAACATGTCAAAGATAAAAGCAGAACCTGGAACTATAGCCACTGAATTCCTCCTCTGCTACTCACAGAAAAAAATATTTTTAGCGTCCCTCTTTAAAACAAAAGAGAAAAAATTAAATGAATCCAGGGCAAAGGTCCCAGGCAGAATACTAGTCACGTCTCCAGATGTAAAAGGCAAATGTTATAACCCCACACACCAATTTGGCAGACATTACATCAAAATTAATGGAGCTGTCAAGGCTATGTATAGCGCTGTGGCAGAGCTATGATTTGGATTTAATCCAGGTGCCTAGTCTCATTAGCCTCTCTCTCTTCCTTGTCCCAGCAAAGTACAGGAAGACTGGCTTCTGCAGGTCACATTTAATAGTTTTGGGCCCATCACACATCTTCATGCCTGCATTGCATGTCAGGAACATCTGTGTGTCCCCCTCACCTCACATTTGACTGGAAGATTAGAGCCAATAGAGACCCCGCAAATAATTGCTACAGGCAATAATGGGCTGAGTGATGTAAGTCACTTTAGCATAGTCATTTCCACTATGGCAAACAATCATGCTCTCTGACAGCTAACAGAGCACAGTATCATTATTAGGGGCTCAAGGTTTTGTTTATATTCTTGCTTGCTGTTCTTGGCCATTTTCTGAAATGCAAGCACACTCTCTCTTTTGGCTGATGGACTGTAATTACTTGTCACATTTCTAAAGGCCCATACACACCCTGTACATAAGTTTTGCCTTTTTGGCCACAAATGCATTACTTTTGATTTCATCAGGATGCTGTCAGTATTGACTGGCCATCTGCTTTTCCACCTGGTTTTTATCTGTGCCCATCTCCAAATGCAAAAGATATTAATAAGTTCTCTGGATGGAAAAGAAAAGTTGATTTAGAACTGCAGATGGTGTAAATTTGTGTATTTGTTTGCACTACTATCTTATCAATTAAAGACAAAAAGCCCATTAAACAATTAACAACAACAACAATAAAACCAGTAATAATAATAATAATAATACTAGGGTTAATATCAATATAAAATGCTGTTTGCAATCTATTTTACATCTGTAATTTGAAATAGGATATTCAATGAGGAAAATATTTTAAATATGCCAAGGCTTATAAAATGTACTAGTAACAACACAGTGTACACTGTACTAGAAGAAGCCGGTCTCCCCCTTCCTACACCGCCTAGGTTGTAAAATGTTGCCTATTTACATAGTAACTAAGTTTCAAAGTGAATAACAGCTAAACATGCACTCAGTGTGATGTGTAATCAGCAAAGTGGTCTGTAAGACTCTACCTTCACAGTTATGTCCACGCAGTTGCAGGACGAAATAAAAGCGAAGTGATATTATGGGTGGGAGCTGAAACATGGACATTACTGGAGAGTGGTTCTGTGCGGGCAGCTTGCTCTTGTCTGTATTGCTCTGGTCTCCTGGAAGAAATGAAATTAGTTTCCATGGTGACAATCTTCTTGTCTTGGCAATAGAATTCTCTTACGCAGAGGACTCTTCTGCTATATACCGTTCTGTATGCCGTTTCAGTGGCATTCATACGTTTCAGTGGCATTCATATTACATATTACTGAGAGTCATCTTAATAAATCAACATCTCATGAAAAGAATCAGAAATGCAAGAGTTTGACATGCAGTTGTGTCTCTGAGCAGAATAATGATTTGCCATGATAATGTGTCAACTGCAATGAATTTGACTATCGGAGCTGTCAAGATTCCACACACTTGCTGAAAAATGTAAAATTCTGATTACATATGAGAGTTGCTGTTTGTAACAACACACTGTTAACACTGACTTGTCATTAGGACTTAGGTAGCTGATAAAAAAATATATCTCAATATTTGTATGCTGTTAAAATCCTGTAAAATCAAAAATGTTTTCCATGCTATTTTTACTAAATGAAGACATGGCAGAAGGATATTTAATCATGTTCATTTATCATTCACCATTATAATAATGCATAGTTTAAAACAGCAATGTTTAGTTGCATATGTTAATAAAATATTAAACATTGACTATATTTCCCTGTTTAATACTGTAAAGCTGCTTTATATCTGCATTGTAAAAAGCACCCCTTTCTGACACTGGTATAAAAGATAGTCTCACCCTAAACCCATAAAGGTTTGAGCCATTGTTGAGATGAGCAGATTGCTGAAATTAGAAATTAATGACTGCACATTTAAATTTTTTATAGCTTACTTCTATTGTAAAAATTAGTCTCATCAGCATCAGTTGGGCTCATCAGCTGTCTCATTAAACCAATTGTATTTTTTATTTATAAAATTTTTGAATCTTAATGATTAAATATTATACTTAATAAGCTCATTATCTAGCAGGCCAATGATACTATCAAAGTCACATCATATCCCTGTGTTTGTTCTGTTTATGTCACACAGATTATCTTATCCAGAGGATTTAGTACATGCTTTTTTTTTTTGCCATCATTGGGGCATGCTTCAGTTGTTTAGTTTTCATTTGCTTTCATTAATTTTTCACAAAAGTCCTTTCCCCTCATAAAATGACCTGGAACTACACTGGTTTTAATACTTTGTTACAATAAACAATTTTTGTTCCTGTTATCATACTGCTTTAAACTGACACTGATGATCTGATCTAATAAGACGCTCTGTCAACAGCAGTTCGTGAACAGTGAGGTGTGCAGGGATTGACCAACTAGCATTTAGGGCTTGGTCTGTTGTTGACACCTCTTCTCTGCTGACACCACTTCTCATTTGTCACGGCCATGCTTTAGCTTCTATCAAGACAGCAATATTTGCTCGGTAGCTCTTGCTGAGTTTTATAATGAGGACCAAGAGCCCTCTTTTATGGCATGGCTGGGAACTGTTGCAGTCCAACGTCTCCCGGCAAAGCCTCAGAAACTCAGCACTGTTGACTGTTTCCTCTCTCGAGAGCGTGTGCTGAGTATGTGGCTGCTCAATGTACAATTCCTTGGATTAACTCCAGGATTATAATTAACACAGCCTCAGAATCACCTGGGGTAGGGCCACCTGGGTCAGATAAATCTGGATATACATCTCTGTGCATGCATGTCTTTTGTGCCATATGTGTGGACTCAAAGGCAATCGCCTTGGCTGTTTATTAAATCCTTACATGTCACAGGACTATAATGTATTGCTTAATGTATTTTATAAAGCATCATGGGATCCAGACAATTTGTGACATCATAGCAGAGGTTGAAGCAGTTTTGTTTTGTCTCACTGTATGTCTTGGAATACCAATTTTTAGGTTTCAGATTAATTTACTTATAGAACTGTTCTGTCTCATTAAAAAAAAAATGTTGAGAAGCCATTCAGAAACGAGTGTGGCCTATTTTTTTTCATTCTGTGTGTACAAGTGATGCATGGCATGTCTTACACATTCCAGCACAAATATTTAGGCCAATTTGTTTACTTTCCCAGCATTAACAGTGTGCTGTTATTAATTAATATACCTTAATTCTTAATTTGATGAATGCTTGTTCAGTGTAGATAATAAATAAGTCAATTTCAGCCCTTGCTGATTTATGGACAGCATGTGATCAGCATCTTTGTTAGACTAAGGAGGAAGGTAGGTTTAGAAGGTAGGAAGTATGTTTACTTGACTTTTTCTCTGTAAATCCTAAAAATATATCGGTACCTACAGTATAGCATCTCCATTTACTGACCACATTTAATTGTACAAATGTATTAATAGATAAAAGTAGACTTTGGACATAGACTGTTGAATGTCTCATTAACACATCTTTGATGCACAAAAGCAACCTGTTTATTCACAAAATTGTAAATGTCATGACTTTGTCAGACTCTAAGACATACCAATTAACAATGTTAAACTGAAGCATATATCCTGCAATTTTACATTTTTAAATAACATGATTAATTGTTATACAGTGGATTAATTATTATTATTCTTTATAGTATGATTATTATTATTTTATGATTGCTATTATTATTATTATCATCTACCCCCTTTAAAATAGGCCCGGTCATCAGTTGATTTTAAACTATCTGGCAATGGCCGATAGTGCATATAATTGCTTTTTTTTGCCCTATACCGATTATTGGGCGATACAGCAGTACATCCCCTAATTTCATTGTACTGGTTGTTACAATAATGGATGTAATTATCAGAATTTGAATAATAGAAAAATTTATTCAGGTGTCACCCCATTCATTGGAATATATTCTATCATCATTTGGAGCTGGCTCTCAGCCATGTGCCAATGACTTCAAAATGCAGATCAATGTACCAGACTTTTATTAATGAAGTGTCACTTCATCCCTGAAAGTTGTTGTACATGTTGCTCATGGAAGTGACAATCAACATCTGAAAAGACCTAGAATAAAGGAAAACGAAAGTCAAGATGGCACACTGAGATTCCCCATAAAAGCCATTTAGTGCTTTGTTCACAGTCTCAGTACAAAGGAAAAGAATAAACAACTTTACATTTTTCCTGGGAAAGAATTCTGATATTGTTCAACCTACAGTTTGTGTTTAAATATAACAAAAGAAAGGTATTCACCAAATAAGATAACTGAGAAAAGAGAACATTCACATGCAACTTATGAAACATACACATGCAACTTATGGCATTTTAAATTATGGCTAGATATATGTCAGAAAGGTTCTTTGAAGTAATCTACAGATGTATGTGACCTTATGAGTGGTCCTGGGGAGAATCTCATGGACATTGTCTCTGCTCACAGAACATTGCATAAGTGCAAACGTAGCCCATCTGTCTCTAGAAAAATGCTTTTGACATGACGTACATGTGGTGTAGACAGGTATCAGCTGTTAAGTGACTGAATGACAGTGGGTGGGGCCTATGTTGCGAATATGTAAAACTATTTGTTAAAGCCTCGCTCTAGAAGCAATTATTTGCAAATATATTTGCCCATGTGACATCACAGATCTCACAATATCCAAACAAGTGTTATTTTTTTTAATAATGAGGAGGATGATTTAGGCTATGAAAATAGCAAGATATTTAATAATATTTAAAGATATTTTATTCCCCATAGTGTCAGCTAATCTGACACAATGTTGAGTGAACCATTATCAAAAGGGAATGTTTCAGTTACTAGTATAACCTCAGTTCCCTGAGATAGACAGGAATGCTTCTCATGAAATGGCACTCAGCGGCAACTTATATAGGCAAATAAGCCCACCTATTTGGACACGCTGAGATGCTATTTGTCATTATAGTTACATAGATGTAATTCAAACAGGCTTCAGCATTTTTGGGTAAAAGGATTTCCACAAGCAACATCTGATGCAATGTCTTGTTGTTGGACCAAGGTTCCCTATCTGTCCTGGTGGGGGGGGGGGGTTCACTACGAAGTTGTGTCGTGAGCGACATATTGGTCTTACTTGGATCCCCAATCCTCTCTGATCCAGAACAAACCCCAATGAAATTTGGCTAGTTGATTTTGCATACCTGATCCACTACCCCATGTCATACGGTATAAATAGGCACATATGCCTCCACTCAACAAACTCAGCATATCACCAGGCTATTTCTCTCGTAAGCTGAAAAAGAGTGCTGTTTCTGGGGGCGTTCTACACTTTCGGACGGCGTCCCTGTTAATCAGCGATCCCCTTGTGTTTCACCTAAAAGAGCAGTGTATTTTTGCATCGACGGTTGTTTTCGCATCTTTTTAAGATGCGCCCGCCAGCTGTGCCCTCTTGGGTGTGGTTCGTTCCCATGGCTTATTCTACTGACATCCACGTTCATTGTCTTCAGTGTCTGGGCATCCAGCACGCTGAGGATGCGTTCGTGGATGGTTCATGCGCTCACTGCGAGTGTATGTCCATGACAGTGCTGCGATCGTGTCTCTCTCTCTTCAAGGGGAGTGGAGGGGCACCTTCTGTCAACACCCGTCACAGTTTGTCTGCCACGAGCAGAGGACCACGCCTGGTGCTTTGGGTGATCTGAGGGTCACAGTGAGAGCCTCCCCGCCGGCTCACTCCTCCCGCAGCGACTGTCCTGTCCGGTTTCCCGTCTCGCGGCAGTCTGAGCGTTTCATTCGGTGGGCCGAGAGAAGATCAGATGTCAATCACAGCATCGGGGGATGGGCTGTCATCTTCCAAGGATGAAGATTCAGCGGGGCTGCCCCCCTCGGGTGTTGTTGCCACCAACGATAGGGACCACGGCGAACCGGATGGCCATTGAAGCGTTCCCTGCCCCCATGAAAGATACGGGCTGGAGGTTGTGCACACGCCCATCCCAACTCCACGGCTGGATTGATGTGTTCCTTGGCAGGCGTGCCCTGTCTCGTGACCATACCCGCCCCGCCCCGCCCCGGGTTCCTTCTTCCCAGAGGGTGTCGCATGATCTGACAAAGCGTGATGGCCCCTTGCCGGCCAGAGCCACTCGTCTCCCTCCTCCAATACCTTCCCCACACGCTCGATGGCGGAGCAGCTAGTGTTTACGTGGTTTACGTCTCCCCAAGTGGGAGACTGTTAGCCTGCACTTGGGCCCAGCAAATCCGCCACTTGGAGGAATCGATCGCGCCTCCCTCCAGATCCTGTAGGACCACGTCGGCTCCAGCGTGCTAGGGTGCCTACAGCTCTGACTCATCCAAGTCTGCCTCTGACATGCATTCCGATGGGCGATCCTGGCAATCCACCAATCCAGCCGTCAAATACATGCACGGGGTGGGGTACGGCAACCTTGGGTGTGCCTGCAATGAGCAAATGCGCTTCAGAGACCGACTGTTACATTTACCTGTGTCATTATATGCAGACGTGTTTTATCCAAAGGCGCTTACAGAAAGCGGACAAAAGCAGTCAAAAGCTAACAACGAGCACAAGTGTGTTGCAGGGGGGATGCAAATACAAGTCTCCGCTGAGCCTCCACAGACACGTAGACTGTATCAAAAAAGAAGATAAATAGTTAAAAGTATAATAAAAGTGTTAGAGATTAAGGGGCAAAAAAGGGGGTAATGGAACAGATTGTTTTTAGTCCTTTCGTAGATGATTGCAGCGATTTTGTGCCTCTTGAGAATGCACAATAATGCGCATCACGAATTGCAGAACGCAAGCTTCTAGATGGGCACATACTCTGAAGTAATGAATTTAGAGGGTAAATTGTTTAGCGCCAGTGGTGGTTATTGTAGGTAACCTTAATGCCCTGAATTTTAAGCGACAGTTGCTCTCTGTCCGGGTGATAAGGTCAACGGCATTTGTCTCACATTGGAAGACCAGCTTCCCATGGAAGACCCTCGTGCATGCATGTCCCACATTGTGGCCCAGAGCGCCATCTATGGCTCACCTGGCAAGATGAGTGACGTTGACAGTTCACTCCTTGACCTCGCCCCAGCTCCCCAGGCGGGCTATTCGGCGACACAGTTGAGGATTTTGCCCAGCCTTTCTGCGGCATACAACGACAGACGAGCACATCCGCACATCCTAAATCCCCGCGTTCCTCCACTCCACTGCTCCGCCGCGGGCCCTCCTCAGCTGCCATCACCGAGGGCGCCCTCGCTGCCTGCCTCCAGAATGCTGCTCCACCCCCTTCTGAGACCCCATTGAGGCCGGCGCGTCGAGCCCCCCTGCAGGAGTGCAGCGCCCCCCTGTCACAGCTGGCCCCTAAGTCCTCTCCAAGAAGTGATGAAGGGGCCCTGACACGGCTGGCCCGTATAGGTCGAGTAATCTGGCTGTTTCGCCAGTAGGTGGTGAGACTTCCCCCTCGGAGGAGGGCTGGGTGGAGAATCCTTGGTTTTCTTTTGTTTCCATTCTGCCGCTGGCCCAAGGGCCAGTGGTGCCCACAATTTCAAAGAAAGAGCAGTTTCATTTTCCTCCAGGCCGTCGGGCTCGTGGGTTGACAGTGAGCGATGCACTGCCACCTCACTCTCACCCACGACGCCCCCTATCACCAGCAGCCAAGAGATCACGGCTCGGGGACGCATTGCCTCTCCACGCATCTCTGGCCAGGGGTCCTCACAGTCCCTCCAGCCAGTCCCTCCATGGCTTGCACTGCCGCAACCTGTCCCGTGGCTCATTCGGGCAGTCCGCCTCGTCTACGCGATTCGTTCACCAGGCTACTTCCCATGTCAGCGGCGTCCTCAAGACTTTCGGTGGCAGTCCGAAGGCACCATTGCCCCGTTACGGAAAGTGGGCATCAGGATCCTCAACTATATCGATGACTGGCTCATCAGGGCGCCAAGTTTTCGCGAGAACAGTTGTGCGATCACAGGGACCTGGTGCTCCGGCACCTGAGCCAATTGGGGCTTCGGGTCAACTGGGAAAAGAGCAAGCTCTCCCTCGTGCAGAGAATCTCTTTTCTCGGTGGAGTTAAACTCTGTGAGTTTGACGTCGCGTCTCACCAACAAGCAAGCCCAGTCAGTGCTGAACTGCCTGAATTAATTCGGAGGCATGACGGTGGTACCACTGAAACACTTTCAGAGGATCCTTGGGCATATGGCATCCGCAGCCGCAGTCACGCCACTTGGATTGCTTCATATGAGACCCCTTCAGCACTGGTTACAGTCCCGAGATGGGCATGGCGCCATGGTACACTTTGCGTGGCCATCACGCTGACGTTTCACTGCACTTTCAGCCCAGGACCTTGCCTTTCTACAGGCCAGAGTGCCTCTAGAACAAGTGTCCAGGCATGTCGTTGTCACAACGAATGCCTCCAGGTCGGGCTGG
The DNA here is from genome assembly GCA_018155175.1 of Sinocyclocheilus anophthalmus. Classification (NCBI taxonomy): domain Eukaryota; kingdom Metazoa; phylum Chordata; class Actinopteri; order Cypriniformes; family Cyprinidae; genus Sinocyclocheilus; species Sinocyclocheilus anophthalmus. The sequence goes on along the minus strand of JADLZN010005232.1, from coordinate 122,095 downwards.
GGAGCCAGATGCAACGGGCAGGCAGCCTCGGGGCTCAGGACAGGGCCTCGCCTGCTTTAGCACATCAACTGCCTTGAGTTGCTGACAGTGCATCTAGCCTTGCGGCAGTTCCGCCCACTCCTGCAAGACCAGCAGGACACCATCACTCAGGCTAGAGCTCCCTCTACGAGGCAAGTCTATGCATTGAAGTGGAACCTGTTCATCGAGTGGTGTTCCTCTCGCCGAGAAAACCCCCGAAGATGCATGATTGGAGTAGTGCTTTCTTTCCTGCAAGAAAGTTTGGAGCGTAGGCTGTCACCCTCCATCTTGATAGTGTATGTGGCTGCTATCGCAGCACATCACGATGCAGTAGACGGCCGGTCCCTGGGAAAGCACAATCTCATCATCAAGTTCCTGAGGGTTGCCAGAAGGTTGAATCCTCCTAGGCCACCCCTGATCTCTCTACTGTCCTGGCTGGCCTTCAGAGTAGAGCTCCATTTTAAAGCCGCTGCTGCAGTTGAGCTTAATCCTGTCTTGTTAAGACAGCCGCTCCTGACCGCGCCTACTTCCATCAGAGGGTAGGGGACCTCCAAGCATTTTCCGGTAAGCGAAGTGTGCCTTGTGTTTAGGGGCCTGGCCATACTCTCACGTTTGTCTTGAGACCCCGCCTAGATACGTGCCCAAAGGTTCCGACCACGCCCTTTCTGATCATGTGATGAACGTGCAAGCACGGCCCCCGGAGGAGGCGACTCGCCCTAGTGTTGCTGTGTCCCCGTAAGAGGCTTTGCCATAACATTGGGCAAATAAGTATTTGTTACACTGCTGATTTTTCAAGTTTTCCCACTTACAAAGAATGGAGAGATCTGTAATTTTCATCGTAGGTACACCTCAACTGTGAGAGACAGAATCAAAAAAAAAAATCCAGAAAATCACATTGTATGATTTTTAAATAATTAATTTCCATTTTATTGCATGAAATAAGTATTTGATCACCTACCAACCAGCAAGAATTCTAGCTCTCACAGACCTGTTAGTTTGTCTTTAAGAAGCCCTCCTATCCTCCACTCATTACCTGTATTAATTGCACCTGTTTGAACTTGTTACCTGTATAAAAGACACCAGTCCACACGTCCACACACTCAATCAATCAGACTCCAAACTCTCCACTATGGGCAAGACCAAAGAACTGTCTAAGGACACCAGGGACAAAATTGTAGACCTGCACAAGGCTGGGATGGGCTACAGGACAATAGGCAGGGAGCTCAGGCTTGGGTGAGAAGGCAACAATTGTTTGGCGCAATGATTAGAAAATGGAAGAAATTCAAGATAACTGTCAATCTCCCTCGGACTGGGGCTCCATGCAAGATCTCGCCTCGTGGAGTATCAATGATCCTGAGAAAGGTGAGGGATCAGCCTAGAACTACACGGGAGGACCTGGTCAATGACTTGAAGAGAGCTGGGACCACAGTCTCAATGGTTACCATTAGTAACACACTACACCGTCATGGATTAAAATCCTGCAGCTTGGGCAAGGTCCCCCTGCTCAAGCCAGCACATGTCCAGGCCCGTCTGAAGTTTGCCAAAGACCATCTGGATGATCCAGAGGAGGCATGGGAGAAGGTCATGTGGTCCGATGAGACCAAAATAGAAGTTTTTGGTATAAACTCCACTCGACGTGTTTGGAGGAAGAAGAAGAATGAGTATAATCCCAAGAACACCATCCCAACCGTGAAGCATGGGGGTGGAAACATCATGCTTTGGGGGTGCTTTTCTGCAAAGGGGACAGGACGACTGCACCGTATTGAGGGGAGGATGGATGGGGCCATGTATTGCGAGATTTTGGGCAATGACCTCCTTCCCTCAGTAAGAGCATTGAAGATGGGTCGTGGCTGGGTCTTCCAGCATGACAATGACCCCAAACACACAGCCAGGGCAACTAAGGAGCGGCTCCGTAAGAAGCATTTCAAGGTCCTGGAGTGGCCTAGCCAGTCTCCAAACCTCTTTTCTATAGAAAATCTGTGGAGGGAGCTGAAACCCAATGTTTGCCCAGTGACGCCCCAAAACCCCTGAAGATCTGATAACACCTGTATGGAGGATTGGCCCAAAATCCCTGCTGCCGTGTCTGCAAACCTGTCCAAGAACTACAGTAAGCGTCTTACCTTCTGTAATTGTAAACAACGTTTCTGTACCAAATATTAGTTCTTTTGTCTATTGTCAAATACTTAGTTCATGCAATAACATGGAAATAATTATTTAAACATCATACAATGTTTTTTTCTGGCTTTTTTTTTTTTTGATTCGGTCCTCTCAATTTGAGGTGGTACCTACGATGAAAATTTCACAGATCTCTCCATTCTTTGTAATGGAAACTTAAAATCGTGCTAGTGTATCAAATCTTATTTGCCCCACGGTTGTGGACTGCACCCGGAGCTTTAGAAGCTCCGAGCAGCTCTTTGTCTGCTATGGAGGTCAGCAAAAAGGGAAGGCTGTCTCCAAGTAGAGGTTGGCCCACTGGATAGTGGATACCATCAACCTGGCTTATCATTTCCCAAGGCGAGCCATGCCCCCTAGGTTGAGGTCTCACTCCACCCTGGATGTCGCTTCCTCCTATTTGTGGCGCACAAGCGCCTCTCTGGAAGACTTTGTGAGCTGTGGCTGGTTTGATTCTATCGCCTCTGCCTCAAGCCGTTCTTCCCCTGTTGGGTAATAGGTAATTGCGGGAAGGACTGGCCGGTGTCAATGCTTGCTGCGCCCTTCCCCCTCATATGGGGATGTGACCGCCTTTCTCTCCCATCGAGTTCCCTGGACGGCGAACCCTGGTCGAGCATCCTACGCACCCCCGCAGTCAGACTCTGCGAGAGCGATGCTATAGGGTTGTGACGGGGTTCAGGTTGGGGTACTTTCCATAGACCACTTATGTCATCACGACATAACTCCCACAGATAGGAAACGTCTTGGTTACATACGTAGCCTTCATTCCGTGATGGAGGGAATGGAGATGTTATGTCCCCATGCCACAACCTCGAACCATCGCTGGTTGCCAGGGATGAGTCCGACTCCTCATCCTAAAATCTGATGAGTGGATGCCCTTTCCCCCCCCCCCCCCCCCCCCCCCCCCCCCCCCGCCTATTTATACCAGTATGCACGAGGAGTGGCTCAGGCATGCAAAATCCACTAGCCAAATTTCATTGGTGTTTTCTAAAAAAATAAATAAAAATAAGTATCCTTAACCACTCCTCTCCAACTGTTAGTTCGCTAAAAAAACCCTCTATTTAATATTACATTTCAGTTAGAAATACATCACAATACTGAAGAAAATTAGGTAGCAACTTTTGGTTCACGCTAACTTTAATGTAAAATAAGATTATTATTATTATTATTATTAAGGCAGGGCAAGATTGGCAGTTAAACCATTTTTCTAAGACACAGAAAAACAATGATTTCTCATCTTTTGTTGCCCCTATAGCTTTGAATCTTAGAAAACAGATTGCCATAAAGAATGACAGATAATTCTGTTATTTCTTTATGGTGTGGAGGTGCCGATATGAATTGTGCTCCCTAGGCTTTCGAGTGCAATGAACTGGAGTCGAACCAAGTGCCTCCTGACTTTGCTGCAGAGTTCAAGGATGGAATTGGCACCACGGTTCATTGTGTACATAATGAGCCTCCTTCAGTGGTGTCAACCTCTGTTAACGGTGCATAGATCCTCAGTTCCAGAATGCTAAAGCCGCAGACGTTAAGGCTCGATCGATTTGGGTCTGAAGAGATTTGTGGTAACTGTCCTGCTCTCCAAACACCTTGAAAACAGGTTTCCACGATTGTGTTATTTCAAAACAATGCATTCAAAAGTTTGCCATAAGTCCGCCAATCCCATAAGAGAGAATTTACTGGTGATACGAAAATGCAGAAGAGCTCTTACTTTTTATTTACTGATACATTCTGAAAAAGTAAAACAACAGTGCATATATTCTTTCACTCTATAATGCTGTATATTTGAATAGATTTCCTTTGCTAAGCTACACTGAATGTAAAAAACTCAAGATAGAGTGTAGGTGTAGAGACCTAAAGAATGCAACAGTGGCCTACTGGGAATAAAAATCACATTTCATTTTTCCATAGGGAAACTTATTTTAATATATAAACAATAATAACGTATAAACCTTTTTAGATGTACCTACCTTGAACTCTGAACCACCAATCAGAGAGGTTGCTGTTATTTTGGAAATAAAAACCTTGAAAAAAGAGCCAGGCAGTGACTAATCACTTCCATTAAGCATTGTGAATTACATTATTATTATTACTATTACTACTATTACTACTACTACTACTACTACTACTACTACTACTACTGATAATAATAATAATAATAATAATTTAGCTGTATTTTTACAGTTATTTTTGTTTTTAAATCTACATGTAATCTTACAGAGAAAATGCCTAATAGGAAAAGCCTTCCAGAACCAAGGCTGCTGAAATATAGATTTATAGATTTGTGCTATAATAGTTCTCTGAGAGCAGAGTTCAGTTTGAAAGCCTGTATTTTCTTTCTTTCTTTCTTTCTTTTTCTTTCTCTCTTTTTTAATGGTGGCTTCTTGTGGCAGTCTTACAGATATGGCTTGAGTTGTGAGCTGTAGACCTATGACATAAGTCATAATGTTCCATTTGCTGTATCTGTCAGAGATTATCTCATCAACTGATGAGCTGCCTCAGGGCAATTCTGCAGGTACTAAAATGATGCTGGAAAAGCATTATATGCCAGAGAGGATTTGATTGATATTAATGTGACTATTTAGGAGAATTTTGCAGTCAATCTCACATAACTGTCTAAACATAACTAAAAATCACCCCAAATAAAAAAATGGGGGCCATTCAATGGGATTTCCTCCTGATAATGGCAGTCAGGGTGCCACTGTCTAGCCTGTAGAGGTCTGTTCGTCCCTCCATAGATATGCCTCCCCAGACTATCACTGACCCACCACCAAACCGGGTCATTCTGAACAATGTTACAGGGTTCTCCAGACCCTTTCACGTCTGTCACATGTGCTCAGGGTGAACCTGCTCTCATCTGTGAAAAGCACAGGGCACCAGTGGCGGACCTACCAATTCTGGTGTTCAATGGCAAATGCCAATAGAGCTCCACAGTGCCAGGCAGTGAGCACAGGGCCCACTAGAAGACGTTGGGCCCTCAGGCCACCCTCATGAAGTCTGTTTCTGATTGTTTGGTCAGAGACATTCACACCAGTGGCCTGCTGGAGGTAATTTCGTAGGGCTCTGGCAGTGCTAATCCTGTTCCTCCTTGCTTAAAGGAGCAGATACCAGTCCTGCCGATGGGTTAAGGACCTTCTATGGACCTGTCCAGCTCTCCTAGAGTAGCTGCCTGTCTCCTGGAATCTCCTCCATGCTCTTGAGACTGTGCTGGGAGACACAGCAAACCTTCTGGCAATGGCACGTATTGATGTGCCGTCCTGGAGGAGTTGGTCTGCCTGTGCAACCTCTGTAGGATCCAGGTATCGCCTCATGCTACCAGGGGAGTATTCCAGAAAGCAAGGTTAACTTAACATCGGCTAAACGCTGAACTTTCGGTGGATTAACCCAAACCTTGCTTACTTGAGGTATGTTGGTTCCAAAAACGTGTCTGGAGTAAGTTCATTCCCCCAGAGTATGTTCCTGGTTAAGACTCAAGACATTCTCAACAGAGCGACACAGACGAGTCGCTATGGAAACGGATGCTAAGAAAAAGTGTGCCATACTACTTCTTTCTTCTTCTGTTCAAAGGCCGTTTGCATACGTGGTTCATATCGCCACCTAACTGGTGGTTGTGCAATCATTTTTCTTTTTTTCTGTTTAGTCTTTAATCCCTGAGAATAAGAATTATATTGTTTGTTTGATGCTAACTATATAATAAGTCATATCAGATATGTATTTTTATTACAGAAATACATTATAGAAAATGCAGATCCACGATGTGTGAGATGACAATAAAATAGAATAAATATATTAGAATAAAATAAACATTACAGTGTTATAATAGTGTTTTATAATTAATATATATCGACGATAGAATAAATATAATAACATAGACCATATTAGAAAATATATACCTTATATATTACTTATATTACAACTATATAATTATTTAATATATATATAATATATATATATATCTATATTATATATATAACATAACATCAATATCTTGGTAATAATAGAGAATATTGTGCGCAATCTGTCCACGCCCCCCTGGACTCTGGTCAGTATGTCACTCAAGGCTGATAGCCCTGAGTAAGCTAATCAGACACAGAACCTACTCCGCGCAGTTATGTTCAGAGAGTAAGGTGCTTTGGCTACTTACATACTCGGAATGTAACCTCCGTTTTGGAAACGTACAGCTGAGTTGAATCTGCTTACTTAACTTAAACCTACCCATGTGTATCACCTACCTGCTTTCTGCTGGAATACCCCCAATAGTTGCACTGACCCTAGCCAAATGCACAAACTAGTAACAACAGTCAGAAAAGATGATTAGTGAAAAAATGTTAGTGCTCTCCACCCTGTAAAACCATGTCCCTGTTTTTGGGGGTCGTCTCTTGTTGCCCATCTAGTGCCCTGTTTTTAAGTTCATTAACACCAAGCAGCTGAAACTGATAACACCCCTTCTGCTACTATATATCTAGCAACAACAGAGGGAGGCAAGGGTGGGAACTTGGGAGGAGGTTCCGGATGAGGACGGATATCCGGGAGGAGGCCGGCAGACAGAGACCAGGGGGGCGACGAAGGAGGGAGGAGCCAAGGAGGAGACAGGAGGGACCCAGAGCAAGAGGAGCACAGCAGGACCCAGGCCACAACCATAATGTCGACCCACGGTGGAGCCGACGGAGGGAGGTCATGGATGAGGATTCCCGCCGACTCCAGGAGGCCGACCAACGGCGGCGGAGCAGTTGGTGGAGGAGCCCGAGGCGGAGATGGAGAGCCGATGAGCCAGGGCGACGGGAAGGATCCGGAGGTCCTAGGCGGAGCAGATGGCGCCGGCGACTGAGGCGGAGGCGGGGATCCGGAAGGCTGCGGTGGAGCTGGAGTGACAGAGGACTGAGGTGGAGCCGAGGGGATGAAGGAGCCTGACGGAGCCGGAGGGACGGAGGGATGAGGCGAAGCCAGAGGATTGGAGTCCCAAGGCGCAGGATGGTCGATGCCAGACCAAGGCGGAGCCGGAGGGACGAGGGAGCCTGGCGGAGCTTGTGGACTGCCGGGCCACGACGGAGAGGAGGGAGCTAGGAGCCATGGTGGAGTCGACGGGGCCAACTGCCGCGGCGGAGTCCAGGCTCGGAGTCTGGAGGCAGAGTCAAGGGAACTTCAGGCACGGCGACCACTGGAGGAATTGCATTCCCGCTGGCCGCCCGCACTGATGGTGGTCTGAGGGCAGCAGAGGGCTGCCAGACGACAGGGTGGGAGGAGGCTGGAGCAAGTTGTAGGGCGGGCTTTTTCGAGGAGCGCTCACAGGAGGGAATGAATTTGGGGCGAAGGAGGGGATCCATAGGGCACACAACGGAAACAAAAAATCTTCAGTAATCAGGAAACAAACGAGGGTACAAACTAGATAAGCTGTTTTGGGTCGGGCCTTCTGTCCCAGTTTTCACCTCGGGAGCAAGAACGGGAACCGATGGGAAGAGGGGTTGGAGTTCTTGAATAACGCAGTCTTTAATAATCCACAGGAAAACCGAGAACAAGGAGGATATTCAACAAGTAGACCAGACAAACACTAACTGAATGGACTAGGGCTTTTAAACTCAGGATAATAAGAGAGGAGCGAGACACACCTGGGATCAAATTAACTATCAACATGAGGAAGAAACTGGGTCACAGGGGCAAAAACACACACAGAATAGTTCATAATCCTGACACATTCATTGATGATCTTCTCATCCACTAAAGTTGTGAAATCTTATTCTCCATTTTGCTTATTCATTTCATAATTTAATAATTTTTCATAATTTAAGAATACACAAATATTATGCTAAGTTGTTGTCACTGTTGCATGATGGTAAGCCAAAGATGAGAACCCAAGTGCAGTTTGCTGAACTAACTAACTAAATAAATGAATGAATTAATAAAAAAAAAAAACAGTAAGCCAGACACATAAACAAAACAAAACATGACATGAACATGAATACATGAACTTGACTAACAGGCTTTATAAATTCACTCATAGCTGGTTACATGAACAAAGCTGACAAGAAACAAAGGAAACATGAAGGATTAAAATTCTGTTCAAAGTTTAATGATTCATCAGTGCTTATCTATCAGTGTCTGCACTAGCTTATATATCCTCAATGTCAACATTGTCAAGATAATAGTAACACTTTTTTTAGTAGTTCAATTCAGCTGTAAAGCAGCCCTGTAGAAAAGAGTGACATCATCATCCAACTCAGTTCAGTTCTCATTCAATAGTGTCTGTACAATTGATTCAATAATATTGCTGAATATGAAGTGTCCCCAACAAAAAAAGCCAGAGGCAGCAGTGCCAAGGAACCTTGTCCCGCAAAATCACATCGGCCTTCCTGCAACAGAGAAATAACCAGGTGGTCACCTCATAAGCTGAAGTTTTAAATGCATCCTGTTGCCAATAAGGAAGCTCTTAATGTCTGAATGATAGAGTAATAAATATATGCAACTAGAATGTGTGTCTTTGGGTGGCTACCAAACGTAAACTTCCACATCTATACGATGAAAATGAGTAATGAATCATACTGCTAAAATGTCAGAAGTAATCTTGTACCAAAATTCTCAAACTTTAATTTCTAAAAAAGAGAAATAATGTCTAAACAAAAACAAATATGAAAAAGTTTCTCGCCACACTATTTAAAAGAGACTCATAACAACAATACTATTCATAACAACAATACTATATAGACCTGGTAATGACTTGTCCTGGTAATGGCATGGAATGTGAAGTGTTTGGGACTGGGCATGTCATCACAATCTTTGCAGTGACATCATATCCCTGCAGCTCTAGACAGATTAATGATATGGCATTTACAGCTCAGGTGATTGGCTCACCGGAAATGGGAGGAGTTGGCATGCCAGCAGATTTTTTTTTTTTTTACCTAAATATGAATTGGATAAAATTTACTTATTTTTATAACTTGAAGACTTTTTGGCACTGTATGTTAGCACATCAAATCTTTGAGGCATCAATCAGACTATTTTGATAAACTGAACAAATAAACAAAACAGAAAGAAAAGGCTTTGAAAGATGGAAAAGAAAGCCAAGGTCTGAAACTATTCATATTATTAATCCTCTTCACCCTGCGCTAACTACACCTGAAATGTACGCCAGTGAAGGGTTAGTAATAAATAAACATGAATGATCTGAATAAGGGTCACAGCTCAATTAGGGTAGACTCAATATAACTAAAAAAGAATAGACTCTAGAACAAAGAGAGCAGTGAATAAGAGCATTGAACTAATATGCTACACTGCTATTTGTTAGAAAAATGAATACTGGAAAAATTAATGCTAATTTAAAAACAACTTAGCTGTTCTTAAAATACAACATAGTTAGTTGCTTTCTAATGCTTGTGGAAGGTTATGTAATGTACCATCAATTATTTACCTTTTTCGGGAAAGGTCATAAATGGTTGAAAAGAAAGTCTGATCGATTATTTGCGTTATTAAATATTTTGCTGTACATTTAAATGCCTTTATTGAAGTCTTGTCAGTTTATTAATATATACATGTTGGACTGTGTAGTAAAAATGCAAAATGTCAACATTTGCTATTGGTTGCTAGGCTATATTTACATTTATACCCTTTTCATATAAAGTATACATTTAACACACTCAGGGCTTTGTTGTTCCAGATTATTAATTCAGTAGAGAAATGCTGAAAAATCCTGGTATTGTGTACAGTAGTAATTCAAAGTATGCTTGATTTTGGATCTGTCAGACTTGATACATGTTATTGAGAGTACCCCGTTACAGCCTACAAAGAGTCAAGTAAACAATCGTCAATGCAAAGCAGAACTGAGAGTGGGTGTTCATGAAGTTCTAGTGTGTCTTTCTGGTTTATTTTTTATTTTTCTTTCCTACCCACACAGTCTACCATGACTTAGCATAACATGTATTTTCGCCAAGAGCGGGTGCTTTATCTTGGAGTAATGGCTCTTTACCATGTGGAAGATGTAAGGAGATTTCTTGCCCTGTCATTATACCTGAGAAAAGGAGAGAAATTCTTCTCGAAATAAGCCACCGATATATGTGTGGATTGCAGAGAAATTAACAATGTGTGAAAAAGTTGCCAAAGGCTTAGAATGAGAAATGCAAATGTACTGATGAACTTTCTCCGTCTTCATCAAAGCTGTGATAAATTGCCCTTTATGCTCACCATGTTACTGTCAAAGCCAGTTTTTGAAAGATCACTTTAAAATAATGAGACTTTAGCCCTATCCCAAAACCTATAGTGATCAAACAAATAAATAGAATTTTAAATGATCATAAGAGCATGTTTAGGTGGACAGCATTATTACATTATTACTTCTTTATGCATACATTTTAAGACAGTCCCAGAATGCACTGGAGCAATGATGCATTGCAAAGAATCCCAATTCAAGAAATGTTGATTATAAATAGTCATAATTCAGTTGATAACTACCTTATCAGTAAAAAAAAGAGAAGAACTGTGAAAAAAAGAAAAATGGACTTTCTCAGTATTTGTGAATAGTTTAATTTTACCTTGTGTGTATGTGTACAGGATGTATGCAGAGCCTTTGAATCAATTATTAGGTTCAATCTTAGTTAGAATGTTGCTACCTATATAGGCAGCAGATAGCAAGGTAGGTTGCTAGGTTGCAGAACAGACCTACAGTATAGTAGTTGTGCAGTATTTGACTCTTGTCACTGATTGGTTGATAATTTCATCTAATTGAAGGTTTTTTTAGATGACATTTTCATCATCTGGTGTCAAATATCTGAGACCTGTACAATGTTAATGGTAACCCACTGAGTAACCTCCTTGATTTGTTGTTTCATGTGCACACTCTGAGGTTTCTCAGTGTGACACAAAGCATTTCACACAAATTTCCACCAAAAAAAAAAGTAAACGAAAAGAAAAGAAAAAAGCGTCTTCTACGCCAGCTTGCCACAGCCAAAATCAATAATATACTGTAGTACCTAATTTGACTCCAGAAGGGAAGAGTATCTGAGTGCAATCTGTCCAAAGCTCAACAAACAATATTGCTTCACCATCAAAGGTCTCTTTGTAATGTCAAAGTAATGTAATGTCCATTTTATCTTTTTTTTTTCTCCTTGTCCGTGAGTAGCTTCGGTGTAATAAAGCAAAAAGACATAGTACTTTAAAAACAAGCATTTAGAGTGTAGATAAGGTAGTGTTTTGAATTGTTGCATTTGGTGAAAGCATCTTGTGAAACCACTATCATACTACATAAATGCTCAGTGAATATACAAGTATTTTCTATGAAGACAAACATTAGGACACTGAGGGGGTGTTTACACAACCCCGTTTTCAACTAAATCTGTATATTTCTAATAGAATATGTCCCAAAACACACTACAGAAAACCATTTTTTAATGGTTTTAATGGTTAATAGTTGTTTGTAATGGTATTTGTAGTGGAAATCATTACAATTTCTTTGATGGTTTCTATTGTTTAGTTTTTTTTCAGTATAGAATTTACCTTTCTTCTTTGGCAGTACAACATACTCAATTTTCTATCTACTACCATGTCCTGCTGTGCTGGTGATGCCCATACTCCAAAAATGTCAGTGAGCACAGAATGAAAAAAATAAAATAACATCCTCTGTAATTCATTACTTTTTTTTTTTTTTTTGGGCTGTAAAAGCATAAGGTAATATCACTGAAGGATGGGTTTGAATGTAAAATTTACTGGACGAATCAAGTACCTTATAGTGTCATTTCTGGCAAGGTGAACTGTGTAATATCTAAGGTCATAGAATCAGAATATTGTTTGCGGATTGAATCCCACCCAGATTGATTTACTTTCCAAAGGGTTCAGGTACAGGGCCAGAAGGCTTATTTAATGCTGTGTCATGTAGGATTTGGATCCAAGTCAAGGAGATATATGGATCACAAAAAGTAATAATGTAACAAATACAGAAATTCTGAAGTCAAATCCACATTAGATTAGATTTGATTGCATATTGCACAGGATGCTTTCCCTGTGATGTCTCTTTGTGTTTGCACACATTATGATTAGACTTGCACACAACGGCATGGATAATTGATATATATTTTACCACATTATGATTAACATTGTTGTCTGCATTGGAAGTATAGACAATGCATCACACTGTTATGGCTATATATAAGTTGTCTACCTAAAAGGGGTGAAATTATTACTTTATTTTCAATATTTGCTATAAGAAATTATTATTATTAATTGTTATTATTATTGTAGTATATGTATTATAGAGTGTATAATAAGTATAATAATAAATGTTTCAAACAAATGTTTGTGGAATGTGTTTAATATAATTTCACGTCACAAATTCATATTAAATTATCTTTTTTAAATATATGATGAATTATAATTTCATTATAATTTTTTATTATACTTTTTCTTGTGAAAAAAATCCTTATTGCTTTACTTTTCATCCCTGTAGTCTTCTGTAATATTACTCTAAGAAAAGCTTGTTGCTTAATGGCATCATCCTACAGGAAGTGACATCATTTTTGGTGGAAACAACATCAGCATGTATTAGCAATCAATTTGATAAATCATGTATTGTTTTGTGGTAGTAACTGTTCTCATTCTTAAAATCTTCAAAAATCTAAAATAACAGAAATCTTTATGACACTATCAGAATTTCAAAGATCAAAACTTTCAAAGCTAACAGTCATCTGTCAATTCCTCATTGGCAATGGCAAACCTTAGCTCCATTTCTATCCCGTTAATTTTCTTGTCATTGTGTAATGAAAATAAATCATAAATAATCAAGATAAAATTAATAAAACGTAAATGTCTGAAATTCATGAGAGCATATTTCTGATAGTCTGATGTTACGGGCTGACGAGACGTGAGACTTGCGGATCCAGTCGCAGAGCTTTTTATTGGAGAAGACAGAGACGTGGTCATAACAGGCAGGGTCGAACAATGGCAAACAGGTGTATATGGCGGGCAAAAACACAAGAATCGTCCTAGGGCTAGCGCAGGTCGACGATCGGGAGACAGAATCAAAAGGGGCAAGACAAAAGGGGTGAATCCAGGAAACCAGGCGAAGATCAAAAACTAAAAGGGCAATGCTCAGGCTAAGGCTAATGACTAGGCTAAGGCTAATGCTATGCTAGGGCTAGGCTAAGCAAATTCCTAGGCTAGGCAATGACTAGGCTCCGTACGGTGCTATCTCTAGGGAGTGATAAATGCTGAACAAATACTCGCAGAGGCAGGGATCAAGTGATGTTAAATAGTGAGGAGGATATGAACACTGTGCAATCAGTGTAAACTGTGTGTGCCTCGTGCTGATTGCAATCAGTGCAATGGCATGCTGGCAAATGGAGTCCTGGGTGATTTGCCACCGTGTTGTAAGTGCGGAGTCAATGAATAGGAAAGTGTCGTTGACCGGATTCGGGAACACGATACTGTTTTATAGAAATGTGTCCTTAAATTTTTCACACAAGCATATTAATTTTGTTCAGTGTTTTTTCGTGTTCAATGTAAGTGCTGCTACACCAGCAGTAGGAAAGAATACTTTAGTACCTTCCAGTCCATTCCCAATGGAGAAAATTAAGTCAAATAACAGCTGAATAACCTGTCACAGGCAAATACTGTATGTCAGATTACCACAGTAAAATGGGTTGTGAATGGCATTTCATTTTTGACTTTTGACTTTATTCATTTTTTTTAAGTAAAGGTTTTCTAATCTAGGTGTCCCTGATTTTTGCCACCAACTTGAGGATTGCTGTTGCCATGGATATCATTCCACATTCTGAGGAAATGATGAGCAGTTATAGCAGTTTATATATTACTTTTTAAACTTAAAATATTAAACTCATGCGGTTGGCTGCTACTAGTGCAAACCATCTCCTCACTATTTCTCCTTTTCCCTCTAATTGGTCTTATTAAATGTGTCTCTCTCATTAGTATCACTTCCCATGTGCCAGTCTTTATATCAGCTCTATATTTGGAAACAAGTGCGTAATGATGCTTTGTCTGATCTTGAAATTGAGTTTCCTTGCTGGCCGGATTCTATCATAGTTAAGCTGTGTACTACATGCATTGTTTTGATATATAGGCCAAGCTACATTACACAACTGAATGCTAAAATAGCTGCTGCGTCGGTGTTGCTGTCCTTGTTGGAAAAGATTAGTTAGATACTGTATTTTTTTCAGGAGGTTCGTGAGTAACGTCTTGTATTGTTTAGCTGTACTGATGCATGACATTGAAAAAAAATCTAAATGGCGATCTTTAATATCTCACATGTTTTTCCTAGACATGATTGTTTTAGAATGTTTATCCAATGATTTAATGAAGACAAATGGACACTTTCTGCTTTACCAATTATTTTATACTTCAGTAATAATAAATCATTTTAGAAGAGATCTCAAAAATGTCTGAATCTCTGCTCTGCTCAGATTTGCAACAATAACAAAGCCTGAAATCAAAATCAGACATGTCATTATTAACTAAAACATTTCTTCTACATAATGAAGTTCTTAGTTTTAGTTTGGTATTGACTTTGTCTCAGATGCTTGTACTAAAATTCCTTAGAGGAAATAAAAATGGACTCAATATTTGTTGGCATATTGAAGGGTATAAAACTATAAAGTGTATGTACATGCAATGTCAGGAGAAGTCCTTATTTACTCTCCATTTATGAAAAACAGGATATTAAAGAGATTGAGATATTAGAGAGATCTCATTTGTGATTTTTTTTTCAGCGTGACTACATGTCAACAATTTCCACATCTCTGTTTATTTATATTGCTCATGAGGAATTTTAGGCTGATAAAGTTATCAGACAGTTGAACATAACTGAAACCATTATCATTGTCATCATCCTTTTAAGCTTAAATTTACTTCAAATTCTCAGGGAGGTTACACTGTTTAAGAGCATAATCGTGCACTGTTACACATAAAAAACCTATAGATCTCATAAAGGATATGACAATCTCTTGACCAGTCTATTAGTGTGAAATGTGGGTGGGCAGAAGGTGTGGTGTGCAACCTATATGTCCCAGGAGTGCTCCCTTACCACTCTAAACGTGCTCCTTAATTCTAGATAATTGACACAGAACTGCAATCTTAAATGCATTAATTCAGAGCACTACAAATTATTTCTGACATGTCTTACTTTGAGAGGACTGACATGGTTTTGGAGCTGAAATTTCTGCTCGATCTCCTACCTCACTCTTTATTATTATGAACAAACAGTGTCATCTGGCATTATCATAATCTAATTATGTTTATGAGTATATATTTGTCTAGAGTCTTACAGATTTTTGAAATGAATAACAATAAATGAGCCCAGCTATCATTTGCAACAGAGTTGTTTTTATCTCATTTGAATATAAAAGCATTTGATGTATCTGTGAGTGATAGAAGTAAGGATGGAGAAACTCACACATATTCATTAAAAATTAATTCATTAGTAGAAAGTAATAACTAAATTTTTCCTTTTCTTTCGCTTCTTTACAACTGGCTCATAAGGTGCCATACCGGACATTTGCCCTTCATTGCATCATCAAATTAATTAAATTAATTAATGCAATAAAAACAATGAATCAGTCAGCCAATGATGTGAGACTGGAGTAGAACTGCATGTATTTCTTTCCCTCCTCGCCCCCCCAAACAATGGAAAACAAAGGGCAGGGTGGAAGAGGAGGTAGAGCTATATTACACATCCCAATCTTTGTTTGTTTATTTATTTAGCAGCAAACAGAAACTTGCACAGTTAGGTTTGCACAACTAGGTTTACTAGTCATCTTGAAAAGTAGTCGACTATAAGCGAGTCAGTGTTTACCTTATATAAATGACTCAAAATATGCCCTGCAGCTTCAGTGGTCTTTTTGGACACAGAATTTATTATTATGTTTTTCTTCAACAAGTCATGGCACCAGTAAACTGACACAAACTTAACACTCTGTCCAGAACTACAGTAACTGTCTAGTCAGAGCAACTGACCACAGAAACTGTTGTGAATCTGTAATGTTTCCATATATTCTTGGTTATTCTTGTTTATTGAAACAAAATGCATTTCAGCCTTACCTGATTACTAATCCTGCTGCCCTTGAGTTTCACTAGACGGTTAACTAGAGTAAGTGTCCTGTACCTTTTTCATTTTTATTCTTTTCAAACTTTTCCTCCTCTGCCAGTGTCAAGGCAGTTGTTTTTTTCTTGGGACATAAGCTGTAGTGTATTTGTATGGATGGCAGACAGTGGTATGGCATTAAAAGCAGGACCAGACGCCTTGAGTGATGTACCCCAAGAACACAACAGAAAAAAGAAGTGTAAATCTGGGGCCAGACATCTCATCTGATGCTTTCTGTGGCTACGTTCAAGGACGCCATGTATCATTATGTTTCTCTATGAAGTCGGAGGATAAAAAAAATGGTTATAAACATGACATTAAACTGAAATAAAGTCTGAAGGTCCTCAACTGATGTTTTACACTTGGCTTTACACATAAATATCAGTCCTGGCTCACTCAATTACAGCTGGGGTAATAACACAGGCTGGGACTCTCATCAAACAGTGCAGGAAAAATGACTCTGGTGCTCAGATTTACTTTGTAAGGAAAGCAGTTCAATCAGCACAGGCTCACAGAGAACATGGAAAAAAATGGCTTTGTGCTCTAACCATGTACTTGATTAGCAAATATTAGCCAAAGGACTAAAAGAGCAGGAAGATAAGTCTAGGAGGTGAACTGTGGATATTTTGGTTTGAATTTTTGCAAAAAAAAAAAAAGATTTGTAGGAGTCTTGCTGTAGTAGTCTGTAGCAGTGGTGATCCAAGACCTGGCTGGCATTGTCCAGAGTCAGGCTGCCTCAGGCACTGAGGTAAGTTAGCAAAAACTCTGCTAGTACATAAAGGGAAAGTACATAAAGGAAGTTGTTATTTTTTTCATCTCTCACTGGTACCTCAATGCAGTTGATTTATAAAGGATAATGATCACAAAATATGGATTTTCAATGGCTGATGTTGATCTAGTGAGCAAGATGGTATATCCATTACCAGTTAGGGCACACTTGACTCAATTTACATTTTTCATGATCTTAAAATAAATATTGCAATCAATCAATCAATCAATCAATATAATAATTGTGGTTTACTATTTGACTTTTATTCTAAAATGTGGAAAATATTGACAATTAACAGATGTACCTAAACTTTTAACTAGTTGTCTATGTGATTCAATACAGCTATATTAATTATAGCACATGAAATGTACAGTATACAAAGTAGCTGAAATTTAATGAGCATTTTTTTTACACAATATTTATTCAGTTTTAACCATATTTAAATTAATTCTGAAAAAATTAGCACAGAATGGCCCAAAATCAGCACATAAAATGTGATAAAATTCTGCAGATTCCAACTGGATCTGATGACAAGTAACCTTTACTTTGTGTTGATATAATCTCTTTAAAAAAAACAAAAACAAAAAAAACAATCTGATATTGCAACTGAGAGGAATTTCATGATATCACAGATTTTCAAAATACAACAATAAATAACAAATGCCCATTCTCTTGATGTTTCCTTTTGTGATAAATAAAAGAAAAAAAGCAAATGAAATGCAGTCATGCATGCTTTTTACTGGTGATCTTATCAAAGCTGTTTTGTTTGGTAAGATTTTATTTAAAGAATTTCAGATATTGCTATGTTTGACGCCTTCTTATGTACATGCATGTATATCATCTATACCGTCTTGAATAATTATGTCCTTGATTCCCATATGGATTCTAACCATTGAGTGATACTGTCTTTGTTTTTGTTTCTCTCTGCAAAATGAATATAAACCTGATCTTCAGTTTCCAGTTGTCCAGTGGCATCTGGAATGTGTCTCAAACCACCTTCTCAAGGTTTGCGCATTTAGATATTCGATCAAAGAAAACACATGAATTGGCCAAGTGTAAATAGGCCCAATGTACATAAAAAATGTAAAATGAGTAAATTCTGACTTCATGCTTACATTACGCACATAGTAGTTGATTTTATCCACAACAATTTTAAAAAGGAATTCTGGACCAGGCAGGATTTTTATACTTTACTGGCAAACATTCTATTTTATAGGACATGGTGTGTTCCAAGAGTATTGGATATCATGCCTGTTGTATTTGTTGTTTACAGACTTTAAAAAAATGCATAAGGGTATCATGATTGTAAACTTTGGCTTAATTTGCTCTTTAGAAGGGTTGGGCAGTTAGAAACTTTATCTTAAAAAAAAAAAAAGCATACATAAAGTGATTTTCATGACATTTTGTTCCTTTTACATTGTGGATGGAACTATAGTAAAGTCAGGTCAAGTCAAGGCACCTTTATTTATAAAACACTTTATACAATACAGATTGTGTCAAAGCAGCTTTACAGTGTCAAACTGGAAAATAGTTTGCCAATAAAGCAAACTGACTTTAACTGAGTAATTTTTCAGTTAAAGTCAGTTCATCGATGATTCAGTGATATCATCATCCAGTTTAGCTCTCTTCACCAATAGTATTCTGTGTAACAATCAGCGTGTCACGAATCATCAGGCGTACCTCCACCAACTAGCAAGACCCAGACACGAAATATCAGGATGGGCAAGGAACTCCATCGGTGACAGAAATGGGGAATAAACCTTGGGAGAAACCAAGCTCAGCCGCGGGGACAGTTCTCCTCTGGGTAGACCAAACCAGCACGCTGTGGTTTAATTCCAGGCTGCAACACAATTCAGTTCGTGCAGAGGATTTGTCTGGTGCCCATGGTCTGGTGCTGATAGTTGTCTAATTGTCTAGTTGACGTGGTCTTCGCAGGGGATCTGTCTCTGGGGCTCTTCTAGTTTACATGGTCTCCGCTGACATTCTGGGCTGTAGAGGTCATCTCTAGGTGCTGATCCACCAACTTAATTATAATTTAAATATAATTCCACCATCTTAATTATCTCAATTCAAATATAATTTTAATTATATGGAAAAGAACTAAGCTATTTTATGTAGATGAGATATAGATAAATATTTCACCTTTTTGTGGTCAGAATATAGTCATTTTAAATTCAAGAGTTAGCTCTCCTTCGAGTGCAGGCTTGAAAGAATAGGCTGAAATGAGTCACATAACAAAACCAGTAGGTTTTATTTGTGAATTGTTTTGACTAATGCATTAAAAAACAGAGACCATTGAGACTTTGATTGAATAAAGCATTTTGGTCTGTATCATTTCACACCAAACCCAGAGTGAGGTGGACTTCATATCTTAGGACTTCTGGTGTGGGGGGACAGACATTAAACACATGATGAGCAGTACCAGTGTCCATGATACACAAGTCGGTAAGAGGCCCACATACCAAGTGTTTTACTCCATCTCTTGACCACCCATACTTCAATCTCCTGAGTAGAACAAGGGGCGACAGGTTGCTAGACATCGGGTCGCTGAGCAGGAGAATATTGGTTAATGTCACACGGTGAACCGCTGTACTTTTCGACCACGAATTGTAAAAACTCTACCACTCAATCATGCTTTAGTGTCTACGTGCTGCGCTCGTCCATATGTGGTCTAAAGTTATCTAAGTGCAAGTGGTCTGACCATGTTTAACTAGTGAATTGTAGTGTGCTGTGTCCGCGGGTAAAAGGAGCGAATGTAAAATAGTGATCTTTGGAAATTATTGAGGAGTTTTTGTTAATGACCCTATACCTCCAGTATAGTCATCAGAAAAAGGTGTGGGTAACAATGTTAAACGAGGGTGTAACTAAATTGATCTAGTGTGGTATACTAGAATAGGATCTCGGCTACAAGAGAATGGAGCGGCACGGTAGGCAAGGGGGGGTGGGCAGAAATGCTGGGACTGGGCGGGTACACAGCATCCTCTGGCAAGCCACAGATATCGCAGGGTGAATAAAACTGTACACTGGTGGGTAA
The DNA here is from genome assembly GCA_018155175.1 of Sinocyclocheilus anophthalmus. Taxonomy (NCBI): domain Eukaryota; kingdom Metazoa; phylum Chordata; class Actinopteri; order Cypriniformes; family Cyprinidae; genus Sinocyclocheilus; species Sinocyclocheilus anophthalmus. The sequence continues at coordinate 102,034 of JADLZN010005232.1, read as the reverse complement.
GACAGACAACAATGTAGAAGACGATGGTCATTGTCGCACACGATCGCCACCAAGAGAGTCGTATGGTGACACGGGAGCCCGTGGGCAAGTCTAGTAAGCACAAGTAGGTATGTAGGAGTGGTGGGGACAGAACAAACACAAAACAGGCCAGATCTTCGGAAAAGAGCATGAGTTATGTGGTCATATGAAACAAGGATCAAGGTGGCTAAGGGCTATTGACAAGCAAAATGAGGTAAAACTGAGAAAAATACAGGCTCCTGAAAACACACAGACTGAGACCACGTAGAAAAAATTGATAACGGGGTTCGAAAGTCTGATTTTACTACTGTGATAGGGTATGTGTTTAAGTGAGTAAAAAATGAGCAATTTTTGTAATATGCTATGAACACTACGTGACAATATATATGCTTTATCCCAAATTCCAAGTAAACATATTGTGATTTAGAGCACTTATTTGCAGAAAATGACAATAGGTCAAAAAAAAAAAAAAAAAAACCTATTGCAAGAGGATAGTGACAAAGTCCTTAGTGATGAAGTGACACCCCACAGAGGTGGCATGATCCGTCGGTGACGGTGCGGCCAGTGGGGGCTGGGGGGGGGAACAAAAAAAAGGGGCCTTAATCGGACAGCAAGTGCAGCTCCTATCTCTATTGAATGGAAAACGAAGTCAAAATTTCCGTCATCACAAAACTGTTCACACTGCAGTTTATAAGATTAATAACTATGGACATATTTGTGAAATCACCAAAGACGAAATCTGATATCAACTGTATGGTCAGTACATGTGTGATACTACCTGTGGGTGCGTATAGTAGTTATACTACAAAACAATGTAGTATTCAGGGCTAGATCAGCCAGTGTGCATAAAGTGGGCGGCAGGGGAGGGAAAGGGAGGATCCTGATCGCATGTTCTCAAACAGGCTAGACTGTGTTTGTCCCATAGCAGCCGTTGTGGGCTGGTAAATAAAATGACTAACTCGTTGCAAAAGAACAAATACTAGTGCAAGGGAGCGCTGTGACTTTAATCGGCTAGAGTAGCACGCGGACCCGCGTCTACTTCATATCACAGAAGGCGGGTTGCTAATCCGCAAGTTGACGGCATATTGAGCGTTGCATTTTTCCCCATTCAAAACCATATGAGTGAAATGTCTTGGGTATTCTATAGTCTTTGAGTGGAGTGGCTGAGTGAACCGGGTCTGCAGTGTGGTGTATTTAAATAGACTTGATCACGGGATCAGTTACAATAAAATGTGTGGGTTGAGTAACATATCAGCGCCAACTCATACTGGCGTATTCAGGTAAGTGCAGAACGGGAGGCGTTGGAGGTAGCCTGAAGTGTTGTGGCTGAATTACACAACACAGCACACTTGGTACCTTAACTGGTGCATGCCATACATGTAGAGATACTGATTTAAGAGTGGTCTCTGAATGTTTTCCAGAGCTGTATAGTGTAGTTTTAATTTTTAGGTGATAAATCAGTGGTTTACTGGTTAGTGATGTTCACATGACAAATACATTTTTTATAATAATCTGTGTGTATATGTCTGGAAGGATTATTAATGGAATTATTAAGGAGCCTACATTTCCCTGGTGATTAAATCACACCCATCAGCCTTATTTGAAGTACAATTGTCCAATAAATTATTTATTCATTTAGGTGGATTAGTTGATTTCTTCCAGTCATGAGGTGTTTTTGTAGAAGGGTTAATTACCCCTTGAAACATCTGTGTTAATTGTTCTTGTAAATGTGCTTATTTTTGTCACACCAAGTGTTGACTCACTCTCACAGAGATAGATGCTGATTGCACACTGGCGATTTATCTTGAGAAGAGTATAAAGTACAGATATAAAGCAGGTGTTTTGTGAAATTATTCTCGGGAGACTAAGCCCAAAGCGACCATCTGCGTCCGACTGTGGCTCGGGCATGTCACTGTTAGTGCTGTACTTATTAATCACCAGCACAGAGCAATCACTCACCGATCTGTAGTGATCTGCACTTCATTTGACTGTGTGTAATATACCACCTTTGATTAATTACCACCAGTTATAACATAAAATACGACTGAGCTCTTGAAAGCTCTTCTCCCTAGCTCCTGTCAATATGGCAGTTTTTGCTCAGCATTGTTAGCATTATTAGCAGCCTGTTAGCTTTCCCTGCTAATGTGGAAATAAGATTGGCTTTAAGATGTAATACAAAATATTTAAGATGTAGTACAAAATATTAAATACTGTATGTCTCCTGTAAGGAAAATAATGTAAAAAAATGATTGAATACTGTGTTGTATTTTTCTTTTCTCTCAAAAGCTCAAGATACTGTTCAGTGACAATTATCGGTAACACTTTATTTTAAGGTGTCCTTGTTACACGTTACATGTACTTACTATTATAATAAGAATAAACTATGCATAATTACATGCAAGTAACCCTAGACCAAACCCTAATCCTAACCCTACCCATATAGTAAGTACATGTAGTTAATTAATGACTCAGTGCTTAAAAGTATAATTACACATGTAACAAGGACACCTTAAAATAAAGTGTGACCCTATTATCTGTTTTTCCTGGGCAGGATAATTTTGTGGAAATTGTTCCAGGCTGTTTAGGGTGACATATTGAATGTTCCTCAGTTCCACCTTGTTACAAGAGTCTGAGTTGAGTCCAAAGTCTTCAACCATCGATTTGAGGGGTGGTGGTAGGGACGATGTAGCCATGTCTATGATCGTCATTGTTAGTGGTCTATCTAGTTGTTATTTACATATTCAGTTATTCATGTTAAACATGATGTGCTTTCCACCCAATGCCATTCGTAACATTGGCTTTATTGTTTACGTTCAGTAGACAGTACGCGCATGCTGAATGCTAGAATGCGTTTATGTTACGTGACAATTACGGGTTCTGGGTACACCTGCTCCAAAATGGTGGGAAGGATATGTGCAGTAACGATCGGGAGAGAATTGTTGACAGTAAGAGTTATGAATTTAGTTATGTGTTTTCTCATACTTCTTGACAGCGAACAAAAAGTATTGCTTGCGTAGTATTCTTAAAATTACGTGTGAACCTCCGGAAAATGTCATATATGACTTATTTTAACAGACATGGTCCTGTGCTAATGGCAACATTCGTGGCATTGTGTGGTATCGGACACTATACCTTGCTGCTATGGAGGGTCAGAGCAGGGGCGCGCAGAAATCCATCCAAAATATTTTAATTTGTGTTCCCCACAAAATGAAAAACACACCCAAAAAGGGGGGGGGGGTGGTGGTGGGCCCCCCGCCATTAATTTCATAAACCCCCGCCGGGGGTTTGGAACGAAATGAGGGTGAGTAATTAAGTTAGTTAATCGGTTAAGGTAAAAATGTTGTAAGAATCTGATGAGTGGCTTTTTGTTTTTTCCCACCTTTTAATACACGGACGCGGGGAGGGACATGATCCCGTGAGGAATGTCTTGTAAATGCGTTATTATGTTATTACATAGAACAATTATAAAGTGACTGAAGAAATTTAGATTAATACATTAGCGAAAGTTTTTTTTAAAAAAGGTAGACGTTTTTTTTTGTAAAAAGTTACAGATCAACATCAAAAAAGGAGACCAGGCCAGACTCATCAGACAAGTGTTGTATTTTTGAGATGGTCTGGTTCGCAACACCGTCCAACAGCCTCCACTGAAGGACAACTATATCTCATTTCTATTCTATTCTTATTCTACAATTTTGTGTATATATCCGTTTTGTTTGTGTTTTGGATTTACAGTTTGCGTTGAATAATTCTATTTCCCAGTGATAAAATCTTTATTTTTAATGAATTATTAGTAAACACATATATATGCGCAGGGCTGAATGCAGAAGCCACATAACGTATGTTATAGTACGCAGCTTCACTGAGGCTTAGTAAAGTAACAGTTGTCTATAGTATGGCTGCAGATTAATCAGTTTTTGTAAACTTAAAGCTCGGTAAAGAAGCATCTGCAGAGTACACAGTGTCGGTGTGATGAGGCGTTGGTCAAGATCAGAGTCAAAGTCAAGTAGCTGGGAAGGGGGGGCAGGATGACATCCAGTATACAGTGTGAATGTTTCGAAAGTCCTAAGTATATTCAAAACTCAGGTTCGAAGTAAAAATCAAATCACATAGAAAAGGCTCGGGTATATAGTTAAGAAAATAGTGGTCTAAAAATATCTAGAATTTACAGAGTGGAGATCAATTGAGTTCAATGAACGAGTGTCATTCCGTTCAAACAATGCAGTATGAAATTACTTTAGAAAAAAAAAAAAAAAATCCACTAGATCATAACAAGTCATTATCACCGCAAACGCATGGGCAGGCGGGGGGGTGGAGGGGTTGTCTCATACACACTGCAAAAACTAAAAAGGCATAAAGTGTCAGGATTAAGCCTACAGATAGTATTATAGATAAGTTAGTCTATGGGGTCGTTTAAGGCTCTAACTAAGCAAGTCAAAGGCAAGTATGACCCAGGGTAGCAAAGTGTCCTTTACCAAAAATAACTGACAAGAAAAACCTTTGGAGAAACCAGCCTGCAGTGGCCTGTTCTACTCGTGTGCCTAAAGGATTGTATGGTTCCAGGCTCATCCAGGTCAGTCTTTTCCGTGACATGATATACAGCGCCTTCTGCTTGGGAGACCAGAATGTGCACAAGGCGGAAGTAGATGTGAGAACATTAGGTTGGATTATGACCCAGGGGCACGTGAAGCTCTCCAGACAAGGTGGTACAGAGCTCATGGCATCTGGAGACCGACGAGGAGAGGGACTTGTGTCTTATGTTGGATGACTGCTTTCAGCACATTCGAATCTTGCTAGTCTGCGTGTGCGAGTCCAGAGCTGGTCCTGGCGTTGTATCGCACATCAGCTGGCGAAATATGGATCTTATTAACATGACAGGAGGTGTTTAGGATTTTTTAGAGGGTCTTTACTGAGAGGCTGTGTTGAGGGTGCACTTGTGCATGAGTGTGGCACATAGAGGACTTCACTGTCCAAATAAGGGGTGTGTTGTGACCTTTCCTCGGTGCAGTCGACCTTTGGATCTGGATACAGGCTGGATCCAATTATGACCCCCCCTATAGTGGGGGAGGGTAACTATTCTCGGAATAAGAGCGACAACAGACATTCTGATATTAGCATATTATGGCCAATTGGAGTGACGTGACGTGTGGCCAAGTATGGTGTCCCATACTTGGAATTTGAGCTCTGCATTTAACCCATCCAAGTGCACACACACAGCAGTGAACAGCGTGAGGGACAAACCCGATGCCAGTTGCAGTTGGCTAAAAGACGACACCCTAGAGCAGTGTGTGGACAGTGGTCGGTGCCTTGCTCAAGAGTGTCAACCTTACTCATGGTATTGAGGGTGGAAGAGAGGGGGGTGTCTGTAATTCACTCCCCCCACCTACACTCCCTGCCAGTACAGAGACTCGAACCTGCAACCTTTGGGTTACAAGTATGATATATGCTCTATCGATGTATACATCAGGTGTTATGGGAAGTATTCTCAGTTCTGGTTGATCAAATTAATACAGCATAACAGTCCCTTAAGTACCTTAAGCTAAACCATTCAGGTTTACTTATTTAACTTATCTCAGATAAACCATCCCACATTTTGTTCTCAACATTGGTCAGTAGTGGTCGACTGATATAAAAAAAATGCATATCAGTCAAGGGCTAATATTCAGTATTTGAAAGACTGATTAACAGCAATGACATCATCACAATATGTGCATTTGTGTTTGGCCTTTTTTCCATGCAAATATTTTAACCATTTATATGCACAGCTGACAGGAAACAAGATGTTTCATGATAATGGCAAAGTTCCTCTGATGCAACATTTCATTTAAACAGAAGCAATCTTACCTAAAACTCCATTGCTATCCTCCTGATGCCATGCAAACACTGCTCTTTCCTTTAGGAAATGCAAATCTGGTTGATCATGCAAAGTGGATGTTCTATTTTTAATGCAGTGCATAACATGAATTAAATATGATTAAAAAAAATGGAAAAAAATGAATTGTTTTAAATGCAATGGTTTAAACTTATTTCGTCATTTGTTATGAGCTGCCCATCATCAGTAAGTACTTTTAGCCATGCTCATATGTTGCTAGGGAGGGGTGTCATAAGAAAGTAGTGCCGTACTACAACAGAAAGGCTGTAACAGGACACCATTCTTCGCCCCGCCTGAGGCAGTGCATATAGTGTCACGCCTAAATTCTCCAGGTGTCAAGTGCCAGCATAAGTCGGGTTTTTCACCACTCCCGTGGCGGGGGGGGGGGTCAGGAGAGTGTTAAGAGACAGTGTCTGGTGTTGTGGTCTGTGGCACATCATGCTAGCTCTCTTTCCGGTTTCACCATCGACAGGAGGGAAATCTCTTAGGTAGTCCATCCAGCCTCTGTGAGCTAGTTTCATATCGTTGTCTCGAATTCTCGTATTCGGTGTGGTGAAGCGGAGTTATACCATAATTCCAACACAATAACTGCGTCAATCAGGGTGATCCGCTTTTGCACTTGGTGTCCTGGCTGGGTGGTTCTGACTCACAGTGCAACTCTCTCTTATCTATGCCCTGTGTTGTGCCATAACACCTACCATGCAGAAGTAACAGAACTTACTAGTCACACACATGCTGCTGGGCATGTAAATCAAGACCTTGGACAGGAACATGATGGGTATGTGAACTGTCCTTGTATCATAATTGAACTGTCAAAGTTAAACAAACAGTTACTCGGCTGCCGTTACAGAGAACTGTCTGGCTCAGCAAATTTGGTAAGTTACTTGATTAAAAATCATCATACTCCAGGTGAAAAATCATGGTCATGGGTGAAACAGCTGGAAATATCAGGGAGATATAAAACACACAAAAACAAAACTATGAAATATCATGGGACTTTATAACATAACAACGACAAAAAAATAAACAATAAATAGAAAAATCTGCGGGCCAGTGCTAATCATTTGGCTGGTCTGAAAGGGGATATGTGTGAATGCAAAAATATTTTAAAATTAAGTTCGAATTCGTGAAGGGTATTTTGTAAAATAAATGGGGGGGAGGGGGGCGAGGAATATTTGACTTGTATGGATGCAAAACTTGCGGTATGGACAGGCTGCAATGAATGTTTGAATTTTGGTGTCAACGGCTAGGGGCTTTTTGTTTGTGTGATTCCCGTCTTATTGGATTAGTACATGGTGTAAGGTTTGCAGGATGTGTCTTGAATTCCCTAACCCCCCTGTTAGTTATGTTTTATATTAGATAGAGTCCGGGGGTGGCCGTGCTGGCCTGGCCTGTTTGTCTGGTCTACAACGTCATGATCATGTGTCAACAGTCTTTCTCTGTGTGAGTTAGCCTGCATATTGGATTCTATTAAAGACTGTTCCTTGATCCCCGTCTCCGTCATTCCTTCCGACACAGAGTGTGACAATTTGCCAGGCAATCATTCTATTGAGTAAATTTTAAGTGAATCACATTGGTCTTTATGGATCTAGGGGAGTATCCAGTATATATATCCCCTAGATATATATATATATATTCTATATACAGTATTACAGTATACCCCACACAACTATTATTTGGTTTGTGATGTGTTTCTTTTTTTGTTGTTTATTTGTAAATCATATATGGTAAATCAAATATTTGAGCTAATGTATGGAAGCCTGATTCTGCCTTCCATCAAATGTGATTTTATATTTCCAGATTGTAACTTTATATCTGGCAATGTGACAAATCTCACAACTGCAACATTATTTCTTGTAATTGTGACTTTATATCTCATAATGTAACTATCTGTTATTTTAAACTTCATCTCACAATTATCTTTTACTTTAAGGAAGAATGATATTCCCATTTTAAAGCCGCCTTAGCCCCTGTGGGACAGTAGAATCAGTTACGTTTCTTGTTAAGATGCTACAAAGCATCTGGGATTGGAGTTGTGAGAGGAAATTATGGAGAAATAATTCCATCCATCTCTCTCTTGACCGTAGGAGCCCTCAGCTTTTTTGTTTACGTCAGTCATGCATTATTTAGCAATGCCTTAAACATAAGCAGTGTGCTGTCATGAGAACTAGAGCTGCCTCATTCCACAGAGAAGGAAACATGCCTGCTTCTTAAAAACACGGAGAGCCGACGCAGACCTTCACTGCAGATTTGATCATTAATTAATTTGCCGTGTGTTAGGGTGCTGTTCATCGGCAATGACTCACACAAGTCCTCTGTTTGGATTTGAACTGGGTTACAATGTTGTGTACACAATGTTGACATGGATAAATACACTGTTGTAGCAGCAGCTTTGTGCCTAAATATGATACACCAGTGGTATAAAAAAAGAAATGTGATCCCGCCATTGATATGGTCATTTTGTTAAATGTTTAGATTGGTTTTTTTGGGGGGGGTTCGAAGGGGGGGGGGGGGGGGGTGGGGATTATTTAAAGGGGGTTTTTGACGTTAGTGTGTAGCTGGTCAAGTTTGGCTGGAAACATCAAGCGCGGCATAATTTTAGGGCAGAATTATACCAAACTGCTTTGGCTGATGTAACCATGGTAACGGAGGATTAAAGCAGTTTGCAATGCAACTTTCTTCATGTGTGGCTGTAGCTAAGTTTTAATGCAGCTCCCCAATCTGTCACTGTCAAATCCTCCCTTAAAACTCCTCTGTCATTCAGCACTGCTAAAATATTTCAGTAGTGTAAGTTATTTAGCATAGGGATTTAAAACAGAGCGCTAGTGACTCTGAGGTTGATGCTCTTGTTCAATAATCAAAAGATCTTCGATTAGACTTGAAAATATATTTTGCAATTTGCAAAAAAAAGATGACTCATGGTGACCACTGAAAACATATTTCCTATGATATCATATTTCCTATGATAACACATTGGCTGATGCATCATCATGCACGTTAAAATTATTTCTAAATATGTTACAATTTAAAAGCAAATTCACATTTTCTTAAGGGGGCGTCTTCCACCATCTTACCCTATTTGCAGTTTGGGGAACATCTACAGAAACTGAAAGCAGCAAAACTACTAACTATTTTTTTTTCTTTTCAGTAGCTGTTTTCAAAATTGTGTGGCTTTTCTAATATTAAGCCTTTTTTTACCAACATGTAGCATCCTTTGCAGTTTTTATATCTCATATATCTCATGGTATTTGCAGGGCAAATGTGAGTGTAAAGGTGAATCATTATTATTAAGTACTGTTGTAATTTATGGGTACATTTCTGCTTAGTGTTCATAAAATTCAATGCAACTAATTCAATTTATAGAGAGGGGAAGAACTGGCCATCTGTCTGGGAAATCTGTCAAAAATAATTATTCATGTTTGTAGAAGGAATTATTGAGTGCAGGCCCTTAAGACTATGACAAATTGCCAAGTAATTGTTTTGCTGCTATGTTCTGATTATTTCACTATTCTTACACGTCAAGTGCAGTCGTAGTGTAATGGCTAATGCATCATGCTGTCTAACTGGCACTGCGCATGTCCACCACATCCCATAGACTAGTGGATGTTGCAGTTCTGTAAATGCACTGCTTGGGAATTAAAGGCACATAAGACCTGACTGGCTACGTTCTCCATTCCACCCATTTTTCGCATTTATTACACAATGGAATTATGGGTTTCAGAGCAGCAGGAACAAGAAAATGAATACTACAATATGATAAATGCTTGGAAGCACATGATTATGTGAGTGGGCAGTATTCAGATTTATTTATATTGCAGGGGTGTTTCTCAGAGGAGATAAATTTGGATGAGAAAATAATCAGTAATTCAGGAAATACAGAAGTATAAAAAATCATTATAGAGTAAAACAGGGTAAGATGTGAACTTTTTTGCTCCCTTAAATCGAAGTCAAGTGTCATTTTTAATTTAAATGGGAATTGTTCTATCATCAGATGCATCATCTTGTATAATATTCTTACATTTCCTCAGTAAATACAGTTAGAATAATAAGACACTATAAATGAATGCCCTAAAATGACCTATATGCCCTATAAATGAATGTCAGAGTTGTAAGAAGAGCAGTGGAGGCATGGATTTAAATCTTTTAATTACAAGAGAAGATCATACAAGAGCAAATCAAAATAAAAGATGATAATCCAGAATGGGAAATACGTTACAGCTTAACATAGGATGTTAAGAACTGACTAATAAGTTCAGCAGGGACAGTGGTATGGCAGGACCACCAGTGTAGAAGACTACTAAGGCTGAGCTGGAGAAGGTAGAGATCAAAGTGCTGCTGGAGGAACAGAGGAACAGAAGACCAGGGTGACACCACAGGATTGGAAAACTGAGGTAGAGCGGGGAGGGGCCGAGGACAATGGTAGAGCCAAAGGGATGGGGGACCCTGGCAAAGCCAGAGTGTTGAAGGGTCAAGGTGCAGCTGAAGGTCTGGAAATCCATGGTGGAGCTAAGGACTATGGCAAGGCCAGAATGACCCTGGTGGAGCCAAGGAATTGGAGTGTCATAGTGGAGCTAAGGGATTGTAGGGCCAATATGGAGTCAAGGGCTCAGAGGGCTGAGGTGGAGCTGGAGAGTCAAAGTCCATTGTAGTCAAAGTCAGAATACGATGGAGGGCCAGGAGACTGTGCTAGTGAAGCTGGAGGCATGGGGAGACTAAAACGGAGCAGTAGGGTAAGGAGAAGTTTGTAAAGATTCTGGTGGAGTTGTTGGAAGAGGAAGGGCCAAGGCCCAGGATGGAACAAGGGAGTCACTGATGCTGAACAGAACCAGCAGAGGAGGAAGGGCCAGGGACCTGGATGGAACCAGGGAGTCATAATTGCTGGATGGAAACAGCAGAGAATGGAGGGAAAATTACATTTATGCCTACGACAAAGACAGCATTTATCTCCTCAGTAAGAGATTTTGGGTGGCAATAAGGGTGAGAATCAGCTCCAGGACTGATAGGGTTGCGGGTGCTGGCTTTGGGATGGATCAGGGTCCATAGTGGGCTTGTGTTCAATTTCAGGGTCCATATCAGAATTAATCAATAGCTGGGGCTGAAACAGACTCTAGGGTTGGAGCGCACTCAGAAAGAGCTCCAAGGCTTGCTTTGAGATGTTTTGATCTTCCTCACCCACAGCGAAGTGAAATCTGCTTAGCAGTAAATGCCACTTAGGAAACAACTGACTCATTTTGGAATTAAGGAAGATACTGTCTTTATAAATGCATCATTTACTCATATATTGCATCTTTATTAATGTTTGGGCTGTTTTTTTGCCCTGAACTAAAATTTATTTTTGACCTGCTTACCAATATCTTGAGGTGACCATAAAGATCCACTCTGTCTATGTCAGTCAGTCACTTTCTAAAAAATTCCTTCATAAAACATTGGCACACTTGAGCAAGATTTATCTGAGAGAAAAAATAAAGAAATCTAATTTGGATTACTGCGACAAATAACTAACAATATCATGTTGTGTCAGCACAAAAAAATTAAATAAATCTAGCATTGGAAAACCCTCCAGTGCTGTCATTGGCTGATTACATTTTCAAGGTGATAGTTTCCATAAATGACTGCTATTTTTCCTGTTTATCACTGTGAAGCTGCTTTGTCACTGTTATTGATCTATATTGTAGAAAGGTGCTATACAAATAAAGGTGTTCTTGATTGACTTGTCTTCAACTAGTATGGTTAAGTTTGATGAATGATGTGATGAGAATTAATAAATAATAATAATAATAATAATAAAAGTGTTAAATATAGTCATGTATAAAAATATCACAGCCTTGGTTCCATTTATAAAACAGAATTTTTACATAAAATGGAAGTGTAAAATTAATTTTGTGAATTTGTCATGAAACCACACAGTACAGTTATTATTATTAGTATGGATATTATGTAAGAGTGATGTAGGATAATCTGAGCTGTGTGAATGGAAATATGTAAAAAAAAAAAAAAAAAAGTAGCATGAGCACAGTTGATTTTGGGTTAAAGTGCCCCTATATGGATGATGATTGGATCAGTCTAAGTGAATGAAACATCCTACAAGTTTAAATCGAAAGTGCACCTTTAAAGTTATTGTTTCTCAAAAGAAAGAGTCGAATCTGAATCATTGAAACGAGTCGTTTTTTTTAAAACGAATCCCAAGCCGTTTCATGTTGATGTCAACATGAAACATTAGCATATTGCCCACCCACTTGTTGGTCTTTTTATGTTGGTCTGAATGAAAATGCAAATTCATTCTCTGCCAATAGGTGGCGCTTTTGGAGCGGTTTAAAAATATCAGTTTCCGGTAACGGCTGTACACAAAGCAGCGCTGTGCTCACAAACGCTGCTTTATCAGGTATTACAGGCATGATGAAATGAAAATGAGACCAATCCGACCAGTCACCGCAGATTAGCATCACGCAAAGGATGGGTTTGGAAAATTAATTGTTGAGCAAATCCTTTGGGAGTCGTTGAGCAAGTAAGGTAAAAAATGCATATTATAAGACAATGAAAAAGTTTTTTGGCCTTGCAAGCTTGTCAACCTGTTGTTGGGGACTCCCAAAACCAAAATATGAACCTAGATAGTTTACGGATAGTTAGATACACTAACTACGTTAAAAAAATTGAATCTCAATTAACCTTCTCAGAATCACAAACATGAATGTACATTTTGTTAAAGGGGTAATCTGATGATTTTAAAAGATATAATTTGTGTATTTGACGTAACGAATATGTGACATGCTTTAATGTTCAAAAAACACATATTTCAAATACTGTACATTATTGTAGGTCCTCTATGCCCCGACTCTCTCAAATGCTTCGTTTTCTACAAGTCCCTCCTTTTGTTTTTTCCCTGACAAAGTGCTCTTGATTTGGCCAGCTGACCAGTCATTGTGATGGCCGAACACCACACAAGCACTCGTCGGAATGCAACGCCACTACCATAATCGCGAACTTCATCGTTCAAATGGAATGTAAAGACAGAGCCGAAAGGGGACCGAGTCGTGTGACAGGACAGTGATGAAGCTGGACGTGTACAGTACACAGACACGGTTTTAGACCAGCTGATCAAGGGGATTGGGACCCTCCGCTCTTCTCTCCGCTCTCTCTCGCTCTCCTAGGTTCACGAAACGGTCGTCCATAAAATGCATTGCTGTTCTGTTGTAAGATATCTTAAAGATTCCTAAATGCATCTACATTCGGAAGGCCAAATACGTGCTTTTGCTTTCGCCTATAAACACACAGCTTCTCCCTGACATGGCTGCTCAACACTAACTGCGGTTACTGAAACCAAGCCTTCTTTCTTTGCGGACATTTGGGCGGCATTATGCTAATATTTCACATAGTGAGGTAGATATGTGGGGGGGTATTCGAACGAGCCGTTTAATGGTAGGCGTGGCTGACTCTTAACTTTAATAAAGAACATCTCTTTGGATTTGAGACTAGTCTTTGAAACTTTACAGATCTTCTTTACGCACCAAAAGCTTGTAACACTCCAAAAAGAAAGGAAAACATGAAATCGCATCATATGACCCCTTTAATTTGAAACTGTTTAAAAGTGACAGTCTGTGACCATATCAGGACTTCGAAGACATTACAGATAGACCTTAAGGAATGTAGTTTGTAAGATGCGTAAGTTTGAATTCAAGGAGTGTCATTGAATAGGCTGACTATTTTTATGAATAAAGCAGCCTGACAAAAGTTTTTTTTTTTTATCATAATTTCCAACACCCTTTCAATTGGTGTCCTTACTTGTAGAGGCAAAGTTTAAGTGTTCAAGGGTTAGTTCACCCAAAAATGAAAACTCTGTCATTAATTACTCACCCACATGTCGTTCCAAACCCGTAAGACCTCAATTCATCTTCGGAACACACATTAAGATATTTTTTATGCATTCTGACAGCTCTCTGACCCTCCCATAGACAGCAAGGGTACTACCATGATCAACGTCCAGAAACATAGCAAGGAGATCGGTAAAATAATCCATGTGACATCAGGGGTTCAACCGTAATATTACGAAGCTATGAGAATACTTTTTGTGCGCAAAAGAAAAGAAAACGACTTTATTCAACAATTCGTCTCCTCCACGTAACCCTAGTGCAATTTTGGAGAGTATCCACTGAACGCAAACAATGTATGTTGTTCTGTGTCAGCTGCGCCACGCGGATATGTTTTCTACGTTGTTTGTGCTTTGATTTGAACGAAACAACGTATCCGTGTGGTGCGGCTGACACAGACCAACATACGCTGTTTGCGTTCAGTGGATACTCTCCAAAATGACTTATTCTTCACATTTGGAGAGTCTGAAAAATGGATAGGCCAGATGTTTTTTTTTCCTAGTCATCTTAATTTGCACATACTGTAGCTTCTTAGTTGTAGCAGAAAGTCTTTGGATTAATCAGTCAAGGCCTGAAAACATGAGATTCAGTTTAGAGATTAAGATGTGGGGCAAAAGTACACTGTTAAGACTATGGCTGTCAGTTGATTGAAAATGTAAATAAATAATTCCATTATATGTTAATTTATTAAATTAATTGCATATAAACTATTTCAGTTGTTGCTTGTTGTGTCATGTCTCACATTTTGCCATTTTTCAGCAACTTACATCATGAGTGTGTCACGCCCCTGGACTGTCTTTGTTGTGTTTTCCCTCCCCATGTGCTCCGTGACCCAGTTTCTCCCTGGTGTTGATTGTTCATGGATTTCAGGTGTGTCTTGTCATTAGCCCCTCGTTATCCTGTGTATTTAAGGCCCAGTCTGTTCAGTCTGTGTTTGTCAGGTCTAAATGTTGTTAACGTGTGTCATCTTCCCTTCCTGGTGTGGATTTACCCCTGTTTAGAGTTAATAAAAGACTGTGTTTGCTATTCTACGTCTCCATCGTTCCTTCCGGCAGCGTTACGTGACAGAAGACCCGACCTTCAAAAGTAACTTTATTTGCGTTTTCCCCTTCGTTAGATTTTCGGGTTTTCTACAGTGTTTGTTTTCTGTTTTTCCCCGTGTTCACCATGGATTCCCTCGCCGCAAAGTTCACCTCCCACGCCCACAAAGACCTTTCCCTATTGGAGTATGCGGTTGAGTTCAGCCAGCTCGCCGTTTTAACGGCATTTGACGACGCTGCGGTGAACTCACTGTTCTGGATCGGGGCAAATTACTATCATCCCGTCAACCTCCCAGACACCTCTGGACTGAGCTGGAGGGAAGCCATTATCCGGTGTCTGGAGAGCGTCTATCCCCGATCCAAAGCACAGCCAGACCCAGAGCCCAGCCCACCATCTACCCACTGCACGGAGCACAAGCCCGAGTCCACTGATGATGGAGAGCCCGAGCCCATTGCGACTGACGAGTCATCGCCAAGGAGTGCGACAGAGCTGAGGATCGCCGTGGAGCCGGAGCTGCAAGTAACGTCAGAACAGGTGTGAGAGCCGGCTACAACGCCTGCCGCAAGGGAGAAAGCCGCGGACAGTGAGAGCGCAGAGAAGAGCTCCGCCCCCTGCACCGTGGCCGAGGGCGAGCTAATTACAGATCTGGGACTGTGCAACTCCGAAGGAGAGAGGGCTCCCGTTCCTGAGTTAAGCCCAGAGAGGGCTCATGTTCCTGAGTTCAGCCCTGAAAGCCCGGAGGCTTACAAGTGCCCGCCCTCCCACCCGCTCCTGCCTCCTCCTTCACTGTCGTCTGGCAGGCCCTCTGCTCACCCTCAGCCCACCATCAATACGGTGCAAGCTCCGCGGGTCTGCCATCCTCCATCGTCACCGTTTGGTGGCTAATCCCTTGCCTCCGCCTCCAGCCTCTAAGCCCCGGACTCCGCCTCGGCCCGTCGGCTCCACCATGGCTCCTAGATCCCTCCTCTCTGCCATGGCCCGGCAGTCTACTAGCTCCGCCAGGCTCCCTCGTCCCTCTGGCTCCGGCTTGGTCTGTCGTCAACCATCCGTCGCCTCGGGACTCCACTCCTCCAGCTGCGCCTCGTCCCTCCGTCCCTACGGCTCTGTCAGGTTCCTCCATCCCGTCGGCTCCTCCTTGGTCCTCTGTCGTTCCGGATCCACCGCGGCCTTTCGGATCCCCACCTACGCGTCAGTCGCCGGGGCCATTAGTTCCGCCAAGGCCCTCCAGATCCTCCTCGTCACCCTGGCCCATCGGCTCTCTGTCTCCGCCTCAGGCTCCTCCACCACCTGCTCCGCCACCATCGGTCGGCCCCATGGAGTCGTCAGCCCTTCCTCCACCAAGGCTCCTACCTCCGTCGGCTCCACTGTGGGTCGACATTATGGCTATGGCCTGGGTCCAGCTGGCAAACGCATGCTCCAAGTCCCTCCTGTCTCAATTCAATTCAATTCAAGTTAATTTGTATAGCGCTTTTTACGATACAAATCATTGCAAAACAACTTTACAGCAAATTAAGTTTCTACAATATTTAGTAGTAGCTTATCAGTGGTGACTGTCAGTTTATGTACATATGGCAGAAATGTACGTAAAAATCAATTTAAGACGTAATAAAAAAGACGATGAACACTATTAACAGCAATTATTATATGATACAGTCAAACTTATAGCAAAGTTTGGTAGTTCTGTATGTTGTCTGAGGGGTTGGCATCATCTCTTCTAAGGTGTTCTGGATCCAGACTGAAGCTTATGTAAATCCATCCCGTGGCAAAAAACAGAGAGAGACAGAGAAACAAATAGAGACATAATTAGCATAGCTGCAGTTTCAACCAAGCAAAATTGATTTGTTTAACCCAAACTAAAGAATAATAATGCGCATTTGAACAGATATAACTGCAGTACAAGATTATGAGATGCATTATTTGAATGCTTGGCCAAAGAGATGTGTCTTTAATCTAGATTTAAACAGAGAGAGTGTGTTTGAACACCAAACATTTTCAGGAAGGCTATTCCAGAGTTTCAGAGCCAAATGCGAAAAAGCTCTACCTACTTTAGTAGACTTTGCTATCCTAGGTACTACAAAAAAAAAAGTTTTGCGACCTTAGGGAGCATGATAGATTGTAGCATGGTAGAAGACTAGTTAAGTACGCAGGAGCTAAACCATTAAGGGCCTTGTAGGTAAGTAATAATATTTTGTAACTGATACGGAACTTAATATGTCAGTAAAATTGCAGAGACTGTAAAATTGGGGTAATATGATCATATTTTCTTGACCTGGTAAGGACTCTACCCGCTGCATTTTGGACTACCTGTAGCTTGTTTATTGAATATGCAGGACAACCAGCTAGCAGTGCAATACAATAGTCCAGTCTAGAGGTCATGATTGCATGAACTAGCTTTTCTGCATCAGAAACCGGTAACATGTTTCGTAGCTTGGCAATTTTTGTTTAGATGGAAGAATGCTGTTTTTGTAACAATGGAAATATGATTTACAAAAGACAAGTTGCTATCTAATATAACACCCAGATTTTTAACTGTAGAGGAAGTAACAGTACATCCATCTAGTTGCAAATTGTAATCCAAGAGATTCTGTGTACTGTTTTTTGGTCCAATAAGTAATATCTCTGTCTTATCTGAATTTAAAAAAAAAAATTAAGAAAAATTTTGGTCATCCAATCTTTTACATTTTTAAAACACTCTGTTAACTTAGACAATTTAGAAGTTTCATCTGGTCTCGTCGAGATATATAGTTGAGTATCATCAGCATAACAGTGGAAACTAATCCCGTATTTTCTAATAATATTACCAAGGGGCAACATGTATATCGAAAATAGCAGAGGACCTAGGACAGATCCTTGTGGCACTCCCATACTTTACTGGATTTAATTGAGATGACTCCCCATTTAAATAAAAAAAGTGGTAGTGATCGGACAGGTAGGATCTAAACCAGTGATGGGCAAACTTGGCCCTTTCAGATCACTTTCCTGCAGAGATTTGATCCAACCGTGATATGACTCACCTGCCTGTAGCCTTCAAGTAGTCTTGAAGACAATGATTAGCTGGTTCAGGTGTGTTTGATAAGGGTTGGAGCTAACCTCTGAAGGAAAGTGGCCTGGAAGGGCCAAGTCTGCCCACCCCTCATCTAAACCATCTTAAAGCCTGCCCTTGAATACCTGTATAGTTTTGTAATCGATCTATGAGTATGTCATGATCTGTTGTGTCGAACGCAGCACTAAGATCAAGTAAAACTAGCAATGAGATGCAGCCTTGGTCTGACGCAAAAAGCAAGTAATTTGTAATTTTAACAAGTGCAGTTTTTTTCTGTGCTATGGTGGGGCCTGAAACCTGACTGAAATTCTTCATAGAGATCTGGATATACTGGAGTGCAATATGGGCAAACAATATGTGTGTGTTATTCTAACAGATTCTTGAAAGAGCATTTACATTAACCTATAAGTCAAATGTATGTGCCTTTCACCAAAAGCCCTTTAATATGCTCAGCCAAGATAGATGCAACTTCAGCAGCAAAATATATATCAGACTTTCTAAAGTACAAGCAATTCTAAATGCTTTCGTTGAGGCCTGTTTGGAACTCTCATCAGCCATATAATGCTGTGAGATGCATGGTGGCCGTGGCCAGTTGGAAGTCAGTTATGGGAATTTTAAATCTCTAAACATTTCATAGATAGCAATTTAATGAACTTACTTCAATAGTTGAACTCAGTGGGAACACAACAACTGCAGATTCTGATGACATGACCTCTAAAGCAAGCAGCACTTTAGCCACTATAACATTTCAAGAGGCAGACAATATTTATTCACAGGGTTTAGTTCATGACTCAGCTTGGCATCTGAGCTTGACATTTCCAACATGCATACTGGAGCTCTCTTAAGGCTGATGGGGCAATTACTTACATCTGGATAAAACCTTTTGTACTGTCAAGTGCAGTGTTGGCTTATAAATTAAAAATCACAATGACTTTACAACATTTTTTAGTATAGCATGATGGTAGTTCAACTGTTAAAATAGTGTAGTTCTTTACATTAAAGGGTTAGTTCACCCAAAAATGAAAATTAGCCTGTGTTTTACTCACCCTCAAAGCATCCTAGGTGTATGTGAGTTTCTTCTTTCAGACGAATCCAATCAGAGTATATAAACAATTGTCCTGGAACTCCAAGCATAAAATGGGGTAAGAGGGTGTTGGTTGTCAACCGTTCAGAAGATGTGAAATAAAGTGGGGCATTCGTAAATAAACGTCCCTCACACGGCTCCGGGGGTAAATAAATACCATATTTAAAATGTGATAACACTTTATGCACTTCCGAGACTGTTCATATTGCGGAAGGCCATTAGAGGGCGGAGGGCGTAAGACGTCGACGTTGCGTGATAAGGTGAAGACACTGTAAGGCAGACCAAACATAAACAAAAACGCCGTTCAGATTAGAAGTGCAAAATGAGGATTTGTAAAGAAAAAATGTCAGAGGATTTCGATATAAGACTGGTTTTCCTTTGCTAAAGTTCGGAAATTTGTTTCCTTTGCTCCTGCATTTCTCAGAGGCACGCGCACGACGCATACGTCCTATGTCATCCGCCTAAACGTCTTCCGCGTACCACAGTCAGCGGAAGTGAGAGCAAAGTGTTTATTACATTGGAAATATGGATATTTTTCTTACAAAAAAAAACGCATGGATTCACTACAGAAGACCTTTATTCAACCCCCGGAGCCGTGTGAAGCACGTTTTATTACAGATGCGCGCACTTTATTTCACGTCTTCTGAACTGTTGGCAACCAACACCCGCTTACCCCCATTGAAAAGCTTGGAGGGGCCAGGACAATTTTTAATAATAAATCCAAATGGATTCGCCCGGAAAGAAGAAAGTAACATCCACCTAGGATGCTTTGAGGGTGAGTAAAACACAGGCTAATTTTCATTTTTGGGTGAACTAACTAGAGGTTCTGGTTCGGGTTTGGGTTCGGGTTAATGTTTAATGAATAGCTTCGGGTTCGGGGTTATAGCTAAACTAAAACTATATGCAGTAGGCTACGCTGCTTTCATAGATGCACGCACACACATTATTGCACACGACAACACAGCACGGAAACTTTTATTAGTAAAATAGCTTCGACAGGCTACTGACTCGCAACGTTATATTTCTCTGCAATGAGGGGGTAAAATCGATGTTTTTGAAGGAACTAAGCCTCATTGCTTGTAGAGAGAGATGCGCAGACGCAGGTTCACACACGCAACTTTCATCTCTCTCTCTCTCTCTCTCTCGCTCTCTCCCTCTCTCTCGCTCTCCCTCTCTCGCGTGCATTGCGCTAATTCAAATAAATGATATAATTAATTAATTCAAATAAATGCGATCTTACCGCACTGCATCTCTGTGTCTGATTTAAAGCAGGCCAAATGCTAACGAGCCTTAACTGATGAAAATGACCATAATTTGCACGATGGAAGAATTATCATCTTGTCGTATACAACCATTCAAAAACTCAGCAGAATTTATGTGACCGATGCACCTGATGTTCATAAACTTTCATAACTGGTAAGTGTTTTTTTCTTTTGCCTTGTGAACTGGCCGAGCCTTAATGATTCTGTTTCTTTACATGCATTTGTTTACTGACCATTGCATGCAATCGTGAAATACAGCATTTTTTTTAAATTGGCTATTCGTAGTGAAAAATAAAAATAAAAAATTCGGGTTCGGGCTCTAAATTTAACTGTGCCGCTCGGGTCGGGTCGGGTCAGACGATCTCGGGTACGGGCCGGGTTCGGGCTTCACTTTAAAAGGAACGTGCAAACCTCTAGAAAATAACCCTTTAAAGTGTTAAATATGAGGCTTTTTAAAGATCATTATTTGGGTATTCAGTTGTAAACAGAATATGTTGCATGCTTTAATGTTAAAAACAAACAAATTATTTTTCTAATACTGTACATTATTGTAGGTTCTCTATGCTCCGCCTCTCTCAAACGCGTCGTTTTCTACAAAGCCCCCTCCTTCCAACAAGCACAGTCTGCCCTGATTGGCCAGCTGACCCAATGCATTTTGATTGGCCGAACACCACAAGCACTTCCGTCGGAAAGGGTAAGCCTTCCCTATCTGCGAGATTAAGATTTCAACGTAAATGAAAGACAGTACATAATGTACCTTGTTTTACCATCAGTTCAGCCAGAAAGGGGAACAGAGTCGCGTGACAAGACACAGTGATGATGCTTGTATGTATTTGCAGTACACAAGCCGTGATTAAGAAAGCTGACTCCACTGTAATGTGACCCTCTCTCTCACTCACACACATTAATTGGCGCGAGACTCTACCCGGTGCAAAACTCCGCATTTGAATAGTCAATAGCAAATACTTAAACTATTAAAAAAACATACTTACAGTAGCTGATTCAGATAAGACCAATTATCATAGCAAGTCGGAATGACCCATTTAAAAAAATTAAATAAATTCAAATACAAATTCGAAACATCTGGGTTGTGCTGTTCTGTTTGTAAATAAATCTTAACCAATGATTCATAATTGCATCTACTTTCGGAAGGCCAAATAAAGTGATTTTGCTTTTGCACAGAAACACACAGAGTCTCCCTGACATGACTGCATCAACACCACTGCGTTCCTGAAAAAAAGCTCTTTCTTTGCATGAACATTTGGGAGGCATTAAGCAAATATTTCCACATCATTGGGGGCATGTTTGAATGAGGCGTTTTAGCCCGGTCTGGATCAGCCTTCTCTTTTAGATAGAATAAATCCTTTTGTGGGAGACTTTGAGCTTTGTAACTCTGCAGATCTTATACATGCACAAATAGCTACATAACACACTAAAGAAAAGGAAAAATAGAAATCGCACCACATGACATCACTTGTTTTTGCCCATGATCACTAGAATTATGTTTCTATGCAAATGTATATTGACTTATATTGATTTTGTAGATATAACATATATTATTATTATGTTATATTAACATTTATTTCTTTTAACTATTAATTATGTTTGAAATCTCTCTCTCTCTGTTTTGTTTAACATTTTAAAAATGTTGGCACTGCTTAAATTAAAATATATTTTAAGTCTTTTTTCATGTAGTTTTAAATTAGAGCTATGATGATAATGGAATAAAGACCACATTGATATTAGTTGAGTGTCACTGAAGAATGACATTTTTTAATCATCTGTAAGCATGAGAATAACATCTCTCCACAGGCCGTGAGCCCCCTTACAGACAGACATTAGCTTAAAAGGTTTCTGAGACTGTCTATGAGAGTTATCTGTAATTGAAACAGGGAATTTTTGATTCTGCGGATATGTTGATTAACTATCGAGTCATTCCACTAAACAATCACCAAATCCCCATGTGTAATATAGTTACAATGCAATTATAGTACAAATATCAAGTCATATTTCCATAAAATATTTGAGGTTTGGTTCACTGAATGGTTCACATTTAGTCCTGTTTAGATAATAATCAAGAAATTCAATGTTTAAACTGATTGTATTCAAATATGATTAGAACTGCATTGCCTTGTGTTGGGAGTAGCGATGTACATTGCACCAGTGGATATCATTTTAGCCTGAATGAAGTCATGTTGTACTTATCGTTGGAATTTGTGCTGCATCACAAATCCGGTGAGTATAGTAATTAGTGCATATCACCATATTTGGAAAACTATAATTATTATTTACTGCTGTATAGCTTTATAAATCAGTCTAGCTCCCTTACATTTAATGTTGATTTCATAGTTAATATTACAGTAATATATATCAAATCATACATTTAAATTACCCAACCCCAAATGGCACTTACATTTTGATATTTTTAATGTGAATTGTTAACTAATTAACGTCAATTTAACACACTAATTTAGTAAATTACTTACATATAAAGTAACTCAATATAAAATAAGTAATAATCATGCCCCTAGACCTGTAAATACATTGTGTAACAAGGAATTGTCCTGCTTGAAGCTTGAAGTTGATTCTTTTTTTAAAATTAGTATCCAGCCATATTATTAATGAAATTAAGCTTTCACATATATGTAAACATTAAACTGATGCAGCATTAAAGTTGGTAATTGGTTTTGCCTGTTAATACATGCCCACAGGTTCCCTACTATGATTGCTTTGAACTATGGATGCATTGAAGGTCTGCAAAATGCAATCCATAATTGTACAATAAAGTCATTGAACACTGTCTAATATATAAATTGTAATCATGACTCTTTTAGTGAACCTGATATTATGTGATTAAGTATTCAGTCACAAGTATTTCAATATGTGACCCCTGCATAGTGAATACAGAAGAAACATGTGGGAATTTATTGACTGCGGACCTCAAGTTGTCCACTTTGGTGATAAGACCTACAAATCAATACAGAGTACAATTGGTAAGACAATTAAGGCTGCTCTTTCTGCATTGCAAGGTGGTCCACTGCAAGGGCAGAGCAGCTTTGCTTTGTCAATGCAGGCTTTTATATTAATCTCTGTAATGCTTTGACGCCAAGAAAACAATAATGCAGTGTAGTGATTTAAAATCACTACATTACTCTTTTGGGATCCACCCATGGTCAGCATTATTTTGGATTTATTTTGAATGGACAGTAAAAGCAAAATAAACGTTTTGGTCCCACTTTATTTTAAGTGGCCTTAATGTTGCATCAAAAAATAAGTACAATGTATTTATTGTGTTCATACCGTATTGCAAAACACTTTTGATGATATTATGGTGGGATATGGGTAAGGTTAGGGACAAGTTTGGTGGTATGGGTAGGTTTAAGGGTGAGTTAAGGTGTAAGGGATGGGTCAACAGTGTAATTATAAATATAATTACAGAAATTAATTACACATGTAATTACATGCAGGTATTCATTTAAAAATATAAGTACAATGTAAAAACATGTATGTACATAATAAGTGGATTGTACCAAATTATTCATTTAAATGTAAGTACACATAGTTAAGGCCACTTAATAAAAAGTGGAACCCATATAGTTTTCAAAATTATCATACACAACCAAAAGCACTCTTACAAAATGCCTGAGAAGTAGCAACACTTGCAGCAGAGTGAGCTCAAATTCCAAGAGGCAAAGTTAACCCACGCACCTCATTAACAAGAGATATAACACCTTTCACCCAATATGACATACTTTGTTTTGTAGCAGCAACACCTTCCTTGCAGCTATTAACTCAAAGAGACAGTTGTTCATTTTGGTGTGTATTTTACTATTTTAATGTACTGTATTGCTTATCCATCACATACAAAGTGTGGACCAATACTTAAATTGTTTTAACCAACCATATGAGCATTTTGCACACAGATGGAGTCTGAAAAATACATACTCTAACTTTGTCATAACGTCATGTTTTGGATTTATAAGGGCTATATTTAGGAAGTCACAATGCTTCTATGCTGTGTTATGTCCGTTACATTTTTAAGGATTTAAAGTTTATATAATACAATAATGGTGTGGAACTAGTAATGCTCCAAACAAACAAACACACAAAAACACTCTGGAACACAGAAGCACAGGGAGTATTCCTTAAATTAGTTATGCAACATACCCGGGTAAGTTTATGGATAAGTATAAAAATTGACGGATATCGCCAATTATTAATTTCTGAGGTAAACATTCAGGGTATGTAAGTAGCTATAGCAATTTCCTCTCTGAACATAACCTACTCAACAGCAGGGTTAGTTTACTACGGGTAGGAAAAGAGGTCCCCACTATTGCATTTACATGTAGTCATTTAGCAGACGCTTTTATCCAAAGCGATTTATAAAGTAGAACCAATCAAACCAACGAGAGCGCAACAATATACAAGTGCTGTGACAAGTCTCAGTTAGTCTAGCACAGTGCACATAGCAAGGTTTAAAAAAATAATAATAATTAGACAAAAATGAATCGAGTAGAATAGAATAGGTAAGTGCTAGTATTAATTGGTCAGGTGATGGTGAAAAAGATGTGTCTTTAGATGTTTTTTGAAAATGGCTAAAGACTCAGCTGCTCGGATTGAGACAGGTAGGTCGTTCCAACAGCTGGGGACAGTTCAGGAAATGGTCCGTGAGTGATTTTTGTCCCTCTTTGGGATGGCACCACTAGGCGTCGTTCACTTGCAGAACGCAAGCTTCTGGAGGGCGTGTAGGTCTGAACTAGCGAGTTTTGGTATATTGGTGCAGCACCAGTGGTTGTATTGTAGGCAAGCATCAGTACCTTGAATTTGATTGGACTATTGGCAGCCAGTGCAAGCTGATGAAGAGAGGTGAGGCATGGGCTTTCTTCGGCTCATTGAAGACCACTTTTGCTGCTGCATTCTGGATCAGTTGCAGAGGCTTGATAGTACATGCAGGAAGGCCCGCCAAGAGAACATTACAATAGTCCAGTCTGGAGAGAACAAGAGCTTGGACAAGGATTTGTGCGGTCTGCTCTGTTAGGAAGGGCCTAATCTTCCTAATGTTGTATAAGGCAAACCTGCAGGACCAGGCTGTTGTAGCCATATGGTCTGTGAAGCTTTACTGATCATCCATCACAACTCCAAGGTTCCTGGCTGTCCTTGAAGGAGTTATGGTTGATGAACCTAGCTGTATATATAAGTTGTGATGAAGTGCTGTGTTGGCTGAGACCATGAGCAGTTCTGTCTTAACAAGGTTGAGTTGAAGGTGATGATCCTTCATCCAGCCAGAAATGTCTGATAGACAAGCTGAGATGCGAGCAGCCATCGTCGGATCATCAGGATGAAATGATAGGTAGAGCTAAGTGTCATCAGCATAGCAGTGATAAGAAAAACCATGCTTCTGAATGGCAGATCCTAAAGTTTGACTTCTTTAAAGAGGGGAAGGAAGTGATCAAGCACTGAGCCTTGAGAAACCCTATGAGAGTAGCAAGAAATTGGACTAAAACCTCACCTCTACAAGCCCACCTGAAGGACCTACCAGAGAGGTAGAGAATTGAAACCAATGGAGTGCGGTTCTTGAAGACGCCCATCTTCAGAGGGTGGACAGGAGGAACTATGGTTGGTAACTGGTGTAAAAGCAGCAGAACAGAACCAGCAGAGGAATACTGAGGATTTGGACGCTGCTCTTGCCGGTCTCAGGGCTCTCAGTAACCGAGAGCAAGGCAGTCTCTGTCGAATGTCCACTTCTGAATCCAGATTGGTTGCTGTCCAGGAGGTTATTCTGTGCAAGAAACATAGAGAGTTGGTTGAACAACTCGCTCAAGTGTCTTTGCAATGAACGGAAGAAGGGATACCAGTCTGTAGTTCCGCATAAAAAGCTGGAAAGAGGAGACCAGGATGCACTAAAAGAATATAGCTAAAGGTTAGCAAGAAACACGTGATATCATTCCTTCTCCCCCCCCCCCCTCCCCCCAGTCCCCAAGGTTAGCAAGAACACATGTGATAGCACTCTCTATTCTAATTCTATTCTTAAAAAAAACATGCCCCTTTTAGACTTGCACTCTATTCATTTGCTAACTGCTTGTTTTCTTAAAAACAAGTTTCCTCAAGGGGCGGAGTTCTGTTGCCTCTGCCTCCATCTAGTTCTCCTCATGGCGGAAGCCAGGGGGGGCTACTTCAGGCAGTAGCGCGGGTGGTCTGAGGCACTCCGCAGCCAGTTGAGCTGCCAATAGAATGTGCTGGGCCCTCTACAAGGAGCGTATCAGCCGTATCCTTTGGAGCTCCTACCAACGACCAGATGTCGATTGCTGCATCGGAGAGTGAGCCAGAGCTTTCTGGAGAGGAAAATTCGGCTGCGCTGCTCTCCTCCGGGACTGTAGCAATGCCTGAATCAGATCCAGAAATAATGGCTATGCTTTCCCGGGCCGCCTTAGGGGTAGGGCTCGAGTGGAGACTTCCACCGTGTCCTGAGCCCTCAAGGTTGCACGATTTCTCGGGGTGGTCCGCACTGCTTCTCAGCGCCCCGCCTCGGTGCCTTACTTCCCGGAGGTGCATGAGGAGCCCAACAAGTCGTGGACGGCACCTTTTTACTGACGGAAACCGATCTGCTGATTCCTCCTCCCTCACCACCCTCGATGATGGAGCAGATAGGGGGTTACAAGGGTCCCCCCGGTGGAGCGGTCGGTTGCGATGCAGTTGTGTCCTAATACCGCATCCAACCGGCAGGGAGAACCATGCCTCCACTCCCGGGTCTGTAGGTACTCGACTGACCAGCGATGCCTATACGACCTGTGGAAAAGCTGCCTAACACGCTACGGCATGATTGCAAGTGCACCAGGCCAAGGCACTGAGGGATTGCAGAGGGTGGTCACGACCCGGAAGTTCAGAGAGAACTCTGCACCGCGGCGGACCTCGTGCTATGAGCGACGAAGGTTACGGCGCTGTCTCTGGGTCGTGTGATGTCCACTATGGTGGTCTAGGAGCGCCATTTCTGGCTGTGACTGGTTGACATGCGCAAGACGGACAAGACATGATCCTTGAATGCCCCCGTGTCCCAGGCCGAAACCTTTTCAGCGACACGGTGCGAGATCTTGGACCAGCAAGTTCCCTTGACACCAAAGCAGACTGAGGCCTATCGGCGCTGGGGCGGCACCCTGCCCACCGCCCCGCAGACTCCAGCAAAGCTGCGCCGTTGAGCCAGTCGCAGGGCAGCGCCGCCCGTCAGGCCCCCGCCAAACCTTGGTGCAAGCGAAAGAGAAGAGGCCCCCAGAGACAGGCAAACCAAGAGGGGAGGGTACCTGCTCTTCAGGAGATGGTGACCTCACCAATCCTTCCCCTGGAGGAGGGCTGGGTGGAGAATCTTTTCATCTTTTTCCGCCATTGACCTCTCTGTCGGTGGTACCCAAATTCTCGACAAGGAGCAATTCCTCTATTTCTGGGTCCCCAGAGGGGACGGGGATTGTGGACGATCTAGTGCATATCACAATCACCCTCCTCTCTCGCCAGTGAGCAGCATGTGGGCGGATCGGGAGGACGAACCAACGGACTACCCATGCACTCTCTGCTCGAACGCAGGTCAGTGTTAAACACACCAGACCCCGCCTTGGGACTGCCGGCTTACGAAGCTCCCTGCGTTTTTCTTCTCATTCATGTGCCCTGCCCCACTGTGGGTACGTCCTCTGTAGTTTATGTTGATGCCACCTTGCAGCGTTATCTGGGAGCCTGGCTAGAGCTATACAGCCCACTCCTTTAGTACCAGTCAGGTCTCGGCCCTATGCCAATTCAGTTCGCCGGCCTCACCCCAAGAGTTGCACGGGGCATCCGCTTCACAAACAGTCTTCCGGGACCTTCACCGGTTACCGTTCAAGATGCTGACGCAGAAACGCATCTTCGGGTGCATCCGTCCCCGAGATTGGTTTGCAGTGGTCGACCTGAAGGACGCGTGCTTCATGTGTCGACCCTTTCGCACCACAGACCATTGCTGTGGTTCGCGACGAGCATATCAGTATGAGGTCCTGCCCTCCGGGCTGTCCCTGTTGCCCTGTGTCTTCATGTAAGTTGCGGAGGTACCCCTTGTTCCACTGAGAGAACATGGCATTCGCATTCTCAACTACCTCGATGAATGGCTCATACTAGCTCAGTCTCAGGATCAATTGTGCGAACACAGGGACTTGGTGCTCTCACACATCAGCCTGTTGGGCCTTCGGGTCAACTTGGAAAAGAGCAAACTCTCCCCGACGCAGAGGATCTCTTTCTCGGTATGGAGTTGGACTCGGTAGAACAGACAGCACTCCTCACGCAGGAACGTGCTCAGTCTGTGTTGAACTGCTTGAATACATTCAAAAGCAGCATGGCGGTCCCACTGAAACAGTTTCAAAGGCTCCTTGGGCATATGGCAGCTTACGGGTGCAGGTCGGGGTATGCTTCGATAGGACCGTTTGATATCCGCTTCATGCACTGTGATCCCTATGGTCTGCGAGTCCAGATTTTGCTAGTCTTCCTGGGCGTGCAACGCCCCTGGCATCCGGGTCCCAAGTGACACCGGCCTGCCACAAAACCTTCACCCCGTGGTCACCGACTTGCGTTTCTCTTGGCGCAGGAGGCCCTTGTGACACCAGCCCGTGGTCTTGTAGACATACTAGGTTTACGTGGTGCCTCACCCACCGGGCCTGGGTCCTGGTCCATGTACAAACGGGCTTTCAGTTGGTCAGGGGTTTTGGACGGGCCAAACTGAATGGCATGTCAACCTGCCCAGAGTTGCTGCAGTGACACTTGTCCTGGATGCCATCGCATGAATTGGGCGCGTATGTCAGGCAAGAAGTGTAAATAGTTGGGGGCTCATTCACAGGGACGACAAGACCCTCCTGTTTTAGTCCCGCTGGTACATCAACACACAGGTGGTCTGCTGATACCGTATCGCATTTGCCGGGGACGCAACTCCGCACCCGCACAGCCCACATCTGGAGGTCGATAGCTGGTCTGACCTGGGGTCCCCGCTTCGTGCTGGTCACGCCATTCCTTTTCTGGGTTTCTGCTCCCTAGAGGGTTTTTTTTTGTTTTTTCTGTTTTTTTCTTTTTTTTTTTTTTTTTTTGTTATTTTTTTTTTTTTTTTTCTCTCGCCCCTTCCTTTTTTGTTTTGTTTCTTTTTTTTTCCTTCCCGGGCAGACGTTCTACGAGCTGTCTCGAGCTGCGTTCCCAGGAGAATGGCGACTCCATCCCCAGACGGTCAAGCTGGTTTGGGGACGTTTCAGAGCCAATCAGGTAGACCTGTTTGCCTCTCCAGAAACCTCTCACTGACAGTTGTTCTTCTCCCTGACCGAGGGAACACTCGGCACGCACGCACGGCACACAGCTGGATGCGGGGCCTTCGCAAATATGCATTGCCCCCAGTGAGCCTTGTTCGTTGCAGTCGGTGTGTCGCTTATCAACGAGATTAAAGACCCCTGAATATGCCTGATCCGAGTCGTGCGTCCTTTGCAGGCAAGGCGTTAGAGCAACGGCTGTCCCCTCTTCACCGCAACGTCGATGGTAAACTGCAATCGCTAAAGATAGAAAAAAAAAAAAAAAAAAGTAATACCACGACACCGTAGAAGGGAAAGTCGTGGGGAAACATGACCTGGTAATCAGGGTTCTTTAAGGGCTTGCGAGAGGTAAATCACTCTTGGTCCCCCACTATCCCCCTCTTGGGACATGACCTCGACGCCCTCCGCCCCCACCTCACAAACAGCACGACAGCGGGCACAGTTGAGCCTTGAGGCGGTCGAGCTGAAGGTTTCTTCAATGAAAACTGGATCATGCTTGCATTTGCATCAATCAAGAGGAGGTAGGGAGACCTGCACGCATTTTTGACGGTAGATGATTCGTGCCACTAGACGGTTCAGGCCGGTGACTCCCCTCCCCCCCCGGTAACCCTGGGCACCGCCCGGCTATGTGCACCAAGGTTACCGCTACTTCCTTCGGGATCAGGTTGGTGAGCCGCAAGTGCTGCGCAGGGAGGAGGCAGACATAGCCCTAGCTGTGCTCTGTCCCGTTTCCTTAAGGTGCTAGTAGACCGGACGCATAAGCTTCAGGAACCTCAGACCAGCTCTCGTCTGCCGGGAGGCCCTGGAACCAGGGTGGAATGCCATGGTTAGAGGGACTCCCATCACCAGCCCTACTCAGGCACAGGGTGTGCCATGCCCAGTCAGGGTTTTTTTTGGCGGGGAGCTCATTCAACTAGAGTGTTGCATCTTCCTGGGCGCTGGCTCGTGGCGCCTCGCTGTCAGATATCTGTAGAGCTGCGGGCTGGGCGACCTCTAACACGTCCGCTAGATTCTATAGCCTTCGTGTGGAGCCGGTATCCTCCTGTGTTTTCACCTCAAACGGGTAGAAGCCCTGAGAGGCCCCGGCTTCGGGTCGGCTTGCTAAAACCACTCCAGAGAGTCCATATAGTAGACCCTGTTGAGCTCCTCCGTCCCCTCGGCAGCCAGACGTGGCGGAGCGTCCGGCACCAGGCCTTCACTCGTTGAATCCAAGTCTAAATGTATCTGGTTGTTGAAACCACATATGCATATTTTACTCCTCCAAAATATTAAAATAATAAATGTGTGAGAGCGTTTTATCCACTTGTTAAGTCTGACGTCAAGCATCACCGCTTCCGGGTCCAACCGCTCTGTCGTACCTAAAGAAAACAACAAACGGTGCGAATTTACATGCACAATGTGGTGTAATACTATCAAAAAAGTCTAATCATAACCTTTATCTCCTTACCAAAATCCCAGATGGCCAGACAGTGATTCATCTTTTGTAAATCATTAAAACATTAGTATCTGTGATGCCATGAGCACAGAGACTGTAATGTACACTGTACGTTTTTTAAAAGTTTAGCTTAAATGTGTAATATGAATAAATAGTGCTCATAAACGGCCATCGAGACGGTATTCTCAATTGAAACGAGTGGAGGCTTGAACCCGGAAACGGCATTCCTTACATCACGACTTAACAAGCGGATAAACTTTATGGCATGTTATAGTCAGATAGAACAGTGCTAATGCAACACGCATCGCTGCGAATGAGTAGCAGAGTATCTCTTCAGCAAGTCGATGCGCAAACTGCCACAAATGAAACTAAAAATAAAAGATACTGATCCATTGTTGGGAGAACCTATCAAAGAGAATCCAGGGCCACTTTTCAGTCCCAGTTTGCCCTTGGCTGTTAATCTCTTAACAAACCGTATGTGTGAATGTAACCACCTTAAAGACTGACAACTGTAATCTGCTTCTGTGTAAACATGGCCAAGGTAAACAAGGCTGACCATTTCGAATCTAAGCAGGAACTTGTTCTGTGTTGTTTCATGAATGACACAAAGGGTTTGTTTTTGTTATCATAGTGCAAATTTTGTCTCTTAAATCATAACAGGGCATGAGAAGGACAGAACTAATATAATAGCATTGGTAGTCTACACCCCCCCCCCTTTATTTTAATGTAACAACTGTGGATTTAACCATAAAAATAAACTACACTTGGAACGCCTAATGTCCTGTATCTAAGGTTAAAACTAACTGTGTTTTCCTAGTGTGAGCACATGCATACAAATTAACATTTAGAGGAAGGATTTCATCCAACCCTGAGAGTATGACAAGTTTGTAAATTGAATTTCAATGTATTCCAAACCTCACCTAAACATGGACCCGAGTGGAAAACACTTTTGGGTTCAATGGCAAGCACAAATGCACCACTACAGAAATAGCAATATATATAGATACTAAAGCTTTCTTTTTATTGTAATTCACTTATACTTCCTGAACTGAATGAAAATGCCATAACTTACAGACTGCGGAGATTGATTGTGTTCATCTTTAACCATATTTTGTATGCTCAATGAGTGCCAACAATTCACAGAGACGACACATCCCATCTGTGTACTGTCAACTTTTTCACTCTAAAAATCTGCCGGTATAGAAACACCTGTTTTAATTCACCCTGCTGTTCACAAATCCTTGTTCTGAGCCCCCGTTCGACTGTTCCACTGCTATTTGTACTGCTTAATCATAGCTAATTTTGTCATCTACTCAACATCAGGTGATTTTTGCTGATATGTTCTCTTTGATGGAGTCTAATGTCGATTAAAAACTTAAGCTATGATGTACTATATTTTATATTTAAAATACTGAGTAAAGTTTTAAAGCTGTGATATCATTGAAATTGAATTGAGTAAATGCATGAGCCAAAATTTAAGAAGATCTGAATAACTACATTTATTACCTTGACAAATAAAATGGAGTAAAAACCCAATGAGATAAGGTAACTCCCAATTTCATTTGAGTCAACCAATTTTTAAAACAATAATAATAATCTCGGTTTCTCTCTCTCTCTCTCTCTCTCTCTCTATATCATATATATATATAAGATTTTTTTTAAAAAGATACAGTTTGTTATCGGTAAGATATAATTCGGCTTAGTATGTTTTTCTATTTTGTGTTTTGTTGCGCTTCAAATTGTAGTACCGATTATATATATATTTGTTGTAAGTTGCACTTTGTATGTTATGTCAATCAACATTCAAATACGTGTATGCTTCTTTTTTTAAAGCACCTGACAAAAGATTATTAAAACTTGTTATTAATATTAAAGGGGTCATTGATGCTATTTTAAAGATCATTATTTTGTGCAATTGGTGTAAAAGAATATGTTGACATGCTTCAATGTTCAAAAAAACACATTATTTTTAAAATACTGTACATTAGTGTAGTTCTCTAGCCCCGCCCTCTCTCAAACGCTTGTCGGTTGTCTTACAAAGCATACCTCCTTCCAGACACGTCGATACACACAGTCTGCTCTGATTGGCCAGCTGACCAGTGCATTGTGATTAGCCGAACACAGCAAGCACGCGTCGGAAATGTAGCGCCCCTTACCATAATCACGAGCTTCACCTTTCAAAATAAATGTAAAGACAGTAAATAATGTCCTTAGTTTTACCATCAGTTCAAGCTCGAAGTGGAACAGAGTCGTTGTTAGTGTACAGGACACAGTGATGATGCTCGTATGTATTTGCAGTACACAAGCCATGGTTAAGATAGCTGACTCCACTGTGATCTCTCTCTCATTGGCACACCATTAATTCAAGGCGCGTACTCTACACGGCACAAATCAGCATGTGAACTATGGCAATAGCAAATACGTAAACTATTAGAAAACTACTTACTAGCTGATTCAGAATTAAGCGCCAGATGTCATAGCAACTTGCAGCGGAATTACAATTTTTTTTTTTTTTTTTTTTTGAGAAATAGTCCTTTGCACAGCAAGCCTTGTAGGCTACTCTCCTAGGTTCACAAAACTGTTGTCCATAAAATGCGTTGCACAAATTCGAACATCTGGGTTGTGCTGTTCTGTTGTAAATAAATCTTAACCAATGATTCCTAAATGCATCTACTTTCGGAAAAGGCCAAATAAAGTGCTTTTGCTTACGCACTGAAACACACAGCGTCTCCCTGACATGACTTCAAACACTACTGCGGTTCCTGAAACCATGCCTTCTTTTTTTGCATGAACATTTGGGCGGCATTACGCAAATATTTCCACATCGTGACGTAGAGATGTGGGGGCGTGTTTGAATGAGGCATTTTAGCCCGGTCTGGATCAGCCTTCTCTTTTAGATAGAATAAATCCTTTTGTGGGAGACTTTGAGCTTTGTAACTCTGCAGATCTTATACATGCACAAATAGCTACATAACACACTAAAGAAAAGGCAAAATAGAAATCGCATCATATGAACCCTTTAATATTTCAAGGAACAGAATATAAGTATATTTTTAATGTATGCCTAAGTGGCCTTTTATTTAATTAACATTATTTTAGCTGCAAGTACTTTTATTTATTGATTGATTGTTTGATTGATTGATTGATTAATTGATTGATAATGTAATTTTAAGATTTGAATACACTACAAAGTGCATAAATAATACAATTAAGCACACTTCTTTTTCACAATGATAGGGAAAGAGCTGCATGAAGTTACTTTTTTTTTTTGATTGTAGACCAGGGTTCTTCAACTCAGTCCTGCAGAGTTTAGTTCCAACCCTAATTAAACACACCTGATCAAGCTAATAAAACTATTGAGGACTATTTAAAAATGATGAACAGGTGTGTTGGATAAGGGTTGGAAGTAAACTATGCAGATCACTGGCCCTCCAGGACCTGAGTTGACTAGCCCTGTTATAGACAAAATAACAGCATACAAGATTTGAATGATGTAAAAGTGTGATTAAATAAAGACATAGAGCGAACTGTTCATTTAAAGCTTTATAATGTGAAAATTCTTCATTATGTTTATCTTCATCATATTATAGCTGCACCAATGATGGATAGATGTGATTTGAGTAATGATAAAATGATGGATATATAAAAGAAAGGATTTATCATTAAGAAGAAGCATTTAAGAATGAACCAAGGTTACAAAGAAGAATGTAGTTGTCACTTTCAGATGTTATATATGTAGATTTATTGACAACACAGCCAAATAGAGTACTAATCAGCACAGGCCTGCATTCATTCAAATGGCACTTCCTTAAGAGCCCAGCTTGCTTCATTCCCAGCTCGTGAGAGTCATTTGGCTTTACTGAGGTCTACAAAAGTGTGCTCTTTACCAGTCGTAATCGGCTATGCATGACTTGAGATTGACACAAAGCCCTGCTGAGGAATCAAAACGAGTAAATTGAAATCAATGACAACATCTATATGCAGATACACTCACAAGCCTTATTTAACATTTGCTAATGGTGCCTGGCTGAAGGTGGAACGATTTTGCCTTATTTTGCTTTCAGCGGAAAAACAGAAGAGGTTGAAAGGACAATGATATAATCTCTGTTCATTGAGCTTTATACACCTACACCTTTAATTAAGCCAATCTCTTGTTTGATGCTATTGGTTCAGCTTGGCGTACTCTGAAAAAACGTGCATGCTATGTTGGCATGGTCTCCTCTCACTTGGGTATAAACTGAATTCCAACTAACGGGACCTATTAAAATTACTTTCAGTATACATTAGTTTGCTTGCAGACCCAAACACAATTTGCATCACTGAATTTGCATGCCCAATGACTTTTACACAAAGCCAGTTCTTTCTTTCTCTTTCTCTTTCTCTTTCTCTTTCTCTTTCTTTCTCTTTCTTTCTTTTCCTTTTTTTTTCTTTCTTTCAGCTACTGGTAAGAGTCTGGAGCTCAGTTTAACAGTTGGTGCCACTGATAAAGGTAGGATTAATAGATAGAATAAAAAAGAAAAGAACTAAAGAAACAAAACATTACAAATTATTTTTATTGACCAAGGTGGTATATAAAAAGCACTTTCTTGTGTTTGAAACTTCAGAACACATCTTTGTGAAAAAGTAATGTAACTTATAATGATAAGGCTATATAACTTTTGTCCCCTCACACATGCTGCTAAATGATAAATTACCTCATTAAAAAGAGAATGGATTTTGGGCTGGTGTTTTTTGCTCTGAGCTACACCAGCAGGACTGACATCATTGTGCTCACTAGCTGTGGCAGCTATGCATAACATATTCTACACTAATAATATAATATTTGATGGCATGAACTTGATTAACTGGCATATTTAACTTCCATGTTAAGCAGTCTATACATTTCTAATACATGTAATTCTTACTCACGATTTGAAAAGTAGCATTAATAAATCCAGGTGGTTGGAGGGTAAAGATCAAAACAGTTAAACCAGCATTAATAAAAGTTGTTTATTTTAGGGTAGCTTGTACAAGGTTTGACCTTGTGAAAAAGTATTACACTTTAGCATACTTTCCAAAATAGTACTTATTATGGAAATGCACTTATAATATACTTAAATGTGAACTGAATGTAATGTTTTCAGACACTTACAATTAAATTAAAATGTATTAGGAATTAATTTTGTAATTTCTTTTGAAATGTGTATGCCATGTATTCAAATATATTTGTGATTAAACATTTGTAATGAGGAAATTGCAAGTTAGTACTTTTATAATCTATTAATTTAAATGTAATAGCAAAAGGCACATTAAAGTTAAATTATAATCAAGTACATGTGCATTAGTATGCTAGTCAATGCATCAAAGAAGTGCACTTGATGTGTGACCATAATCATATCCCATAATCATTTAAATTCTACACTCACCAGCCACTTTATATAGTACGCCTTGCTAGTACCTGGTTGGACCTCCTTTTGCCTTTAGAACTGTCTTAATTCTTCATGATATAAATTCAACAAGGTGCTAGAATCTGTCAACACAAATCTGCAGACTGGCTTTGACTTTCAGCAACTAGCGTCGACTTCTCCAGACTGTAAATCAGTGGAAAATCATGGCAAAAATCTTCATCGGTTTGTTTCTTCATCTGTATAGATTTGGAGACATTTAACATTACATCACTTGCTCATCAATGGATCATCTGAAGTGAATGGACACCATCAGATATTGAGAATCTAAACATCAAATAAAAGCATCACAATAATCCACAAATAATCCACACAACTCCAACTAATGTCTTGTGAAGTGAAAAGCTGCCTGTTTGCAGGAAGCACATTCATCTTTAAGGCATTTTGAGTTTAAACCATCCATCCCCTGTTGTCCAGAACAACATACTTGTACAGAACTGTTTATGAGTATTTTCACTTTCTAAATGGTGCTTGATCTGTATATATTTCTCTTCTGATTCAGATGAGATGACTTTTCAACTGGAGAAAGCAATATTATGGATAATGGATTCATATTTTATCTGGAAACAACAATTTGAAGTAAAAAAAAACGTCTTAACAAATGTATTACAAACACACAACACAGAGTTGTGTCCATTATTTGTGGATTCTGATGACACCTATTCACTGCAGAGGATCCATTAGTGAACAAGTGTTGTAAAGGTAAATCTCTCAGAATCTGTTCCAATCCAATGAAGAAACAAATGTATCTATACCTTGGATAGCCTGAGGCGAGTATATTTTCAGCAAATGGCTAGGACTGTGTTATTTTGCACTGTACAAGCCCCTATGAGAAATACAGCAGACATCATATTTATTTATCATTTTGATGTATTAATAAGATGTAATGATCAAGAGTGTATTTGTTATAACGGCCTAACAAAGTGTGCAATCAGCAAAAATGGTATCTGTGTGAACAACTAGTGGACTGCTTTTTATTGTTCCTGAGAATGCACTGTGCATCTGTGATTTAGTCAAGTGAGAAGCTGCTGGCACTCAGCTGAGCATGCTTCAGATAACTGCAATAAGTGTATTTATTTTTTTTTTTTTACAGTACATCACAATGCAACATCCATTTTTATGTTTGCAATTATTCAGGTATAAATCCATCAGCATAGTGTAAAGATGATTACCAAGCATGTGGCATCATTGTGCCATTAAGGAACATCTCGTTTCAGTTTTGCATTGAAAATAATCACCAATAAATATTATGCAATAGTCAGCGACAGCATTGGTATGATTGCCTGTAAATATTTTAGTGCATAAGAAATGAATATGGAGTAAACATGCAAATATTAGGCTCAACAATGATGCAGTATATATTTGTGTATTCTGTTTAAAACAACAAAACAGACAAACAAAAAGAAAAACAACAAGAACAGCAGTAACAACAACAACAACAAAATTTGGTGTTTAAATAGTGATCATGACAACAAAAATATTACTGTCCAGACATAAATAAACTGAAATCAATAGTCACATTTGGGCATAACAAAAAAACATCAACCAAGTTTCACAAGATTCAATTGTGGCTTTTATAGAATTATAATTGAGAGCTCACAGTATCTCTGTCTTGAAATTGTTTAGGCTTAAAGGTTTGTTCACCCAAAAATGAAAAGTCTGTCATTAATTACTCACCCTCGTGTTGTTCGAAACCCGTAAGACCTTCGTTCATCTTCGAAACACAATTTAAGATATTTTTGATGAAATCCGTGAGCTCTCAGACCCTGCATAGACAGCAAAGCAACTACCACATTCAAGGCCCAGAAAAGTAGCAAGATGAGCGACAAAGTAGTCCGTGTGACATCAGTGGTTCAACTGTAAAGTTACAAGTTACAGATCCAGTGTGATGACGTCATTACGCCGGATCTGGGTCAGCGCCGCCACACGCTCGCGTCATGAGACTGTCGTGAACTCGTGCCCAAAGTGACGCAGTAGAGACGAAAATGTGGAATAAAGTCGTTATTTAGTTTTCTTTGCTCACAACAAGTATTCTCGTAGTTTCATAAAATTACAGTTGAACCACTGATGTGATCAAAGGTCTTACGGGTTTGGAACAACACGAGATGATAATGACAGAATTTTCATTTTTGGGTGAACTAACCCTTTAAATGTTTTTTTTTTCTATGGAGAAAATTAATGGGATTTTTGCTTTCAGAAAGCAGCTGTTGTGCTCAGTGGTGTAATTACAGTACTTAAGTATTTTTGGGACTATCTGTACTTTACTTGAGTAAAGACTTCGTTTTTATATTTCTGAGCCTTAACATGCTGTCAACTTTCACTTTTACTTCACTACATTTCCTAATTAAAATGTATAGTTTTACTCTGATACATTTCCCCGAAGCATATTCGTTACTTAATACAAAATAGTCAGAAGAACACAGACTGCAAGCAAGCAGGTTTGACGAATCAGTGCTCTGGCATCTGCAAGTTAGACTCCTAAAACCACTTTGCTCAGGGCAACAAGTGCTTGCAACGACGCAGAGATGTCCATTTTCAATCAAGTCGAGGCTGGGGTGTGCAATACACTAGTATATTCATCTGCGATAATATGGTGTATTGTTTTAATGATGTGCTATCTGACATTATTGATATATCAAAAAACACACCCAGAGAGTGCACCACTGCATTCCAACTTGTAGACAGCAAAAAATTATTTTTATATTCATATAATTTAATATAGTTTATCTATATCACATGAAGAGTGCGTTTTTTTTTTCTTTAGATATCAGCATGATAACAAATGTAATGTAGCGCACAGACTTTATAATCATTGGGAAATTGCTGTTATATGTTTTTCACCGGCAATGATCAGGAGTTCAGGACCCGGAAAAGAGAGACGAGCGAGTTAGTTAGGCTGGTGCGGCTGTAAACAGCTGTTCTGCATTCTAATTAAACGTGAATACACGGAACGTCTTTTGTCT
Organism: Sinocyclocheilus anophthalmus; assembly: GCA_018155175.1. Classification (NCBI taxonomy): domain Eukaryota; kingdom Metazoa; phylum Chordata; class Actinopteri; order Cypriniformes; family Cyprinidae; genus Sinocyclocheilus; species Sinocyclocheilus anophthalmus. The sequence goes on along the minus strand of JADLZN010005232.1, from coordinate 62,711 downwards.
GTTATTCTTCAGACATTACACTGGTGTCAGAAGTGGGATGTCGGAGCACGAATTGGGACGCATCCTACGCAATCTGAGCGGTCTCGTAGAGGAGATGTGAGACGAAGTGAGGAGTCGCGGCAGGGAAAACCCTGTGCCTTCCACGATGTGGACACCCGCGTTGGGAGTGAGAGAAGTGGCTGGAGCCAGTGCACGAGCTATACCTGCCCACAAGAATGCCGCAATCTTTTCCGCGATGGCCCAATCGCCTCTTTAGAGGCGAAAACTCATGATCCATGCGAGTTGGACGTGAGCTAGGATGATGATGACGTGTCAGCTGGTGGAAGTACACATGCTGGTTTTGAGTTGTTGAGGTAGTGCCATCCTCCCATACAGGTAAGGGAGGTAATAGGGTTGAGTCTGGCCCAGCGCAGGTGAATGTTAAGCTTCCCAGATATGACGGATCTGTGCCACCTGAGCCCTGTTTTGCCAAGTGCAGCTGGCAGCCTGGCGGGCTGGATGGAGTAAGGAGGATTCAGCGGCTCAGCTTGCACTAGCATTGGAAGGGCCAGCATTACAAGTGCTGCTTGATCTCACTCCGGCAGAGCAGAGAGACTATGAGACTCTTACAGGGGTACTTGAACAGCGGTTTGGTGCACGGCAGACAGCAGAGCAAAGATGGGAGCAGCTGGCCGGTAGACGGAAGAAAGAAGGGGAGATTCTGGGGGCCTTGGCCACCGATGTGCGGTTCTATATGTGGCAAGGATACCCACAGTGCACCGCAGCTGCACTGGAGGAGCTGGTTCTCCACGCATTTCTGCAAGCCCTGCTTCAGAAGAAGTTGAGACAGCATGTTCGTTTATATACCCCCCAAACACTGACTCAAGCACTGGCAGAGGCAGAGCAAGCGGAGCCTGTATTACTGACAGTCTGAGCAGCGGCCCCCTTGTATCACCCCCCGGCCCCGAGTATGCCAAGCCGAGCGTGCTGATGTTGACGATTCTGATGGGATATGTCATATGGGAGATTTTATGCAACAAGACGAGGGCAGGGAGCAGCCCCTGAACCGGCGAAGGTGCTCTACTCGATGGGACCCATGTTACCGTTGCGGGGATGTGGGGCATGTTGCCCGTGATTGTCCTGACCCTGCACCCTTGCCCCAAAAGTCTACGGTTCCGGAAAACTAGGAGCGAGTGGTCGGGTGGAGGGATGGCTGCTCCAACCACAGTCTACACCCCTCCATGGGAAATGTTCACTAGTAGGTCACACACAGGGTTTGTACGTGTACTGTGTTCTAAACGGGCATGCCAGCAGAGCCCTCATCGATATGGGGTCTACTATTTCCATTGTCCATCCGGGAACCCTGTCTGGAATGGAAGGGTCAACGCCAACTGGGTGGTCAGCTGCTACGATGCAGATGAGAACGGTAACTGGGGAGCGGGTGGCCCTTAAAGGAGGAAGGCAAGTTTTTTCATCAATGAGTTTTGGTTGGCGGACATAGAATATGCATGTATATGCGAGGAGGTCGACTGCCAAAAAAAAGCAGGAAGAGCGGGAAAAGGCCGCAGACGAGGTGGCAGTGCGGCACGTAGATAGAGGGGAGGGGGCCTGTGACCCCCTGGAACCTCATGAGTTGCGGAGGCAGCAGGAAGCAGATCCTGCCCTAAAGAAACTACATGAGTGGCTGGTTGCAGGTCGGTGGCCAGAGCGGCAGGAGATAATGGCACTTGGACTGGAAGTGAAAGCCTATTACTCCCAGTGGGCCACCCTTACCCTCCGTGAGGGACAATAATGACTCCTAAGTGATTGAGGTGTTCTGTTGTTGAATGTAATAATGAACATAGCAGTCGTCATTTACTCCCGACATCTGAGCCGCTGAACTCGCAGTGGATTACATTTGTTTCTGAAGGGAATGCTCCCCTGATCTACCTAAATGAGTCTATGTTCGCGCAAATCATTCATGATCCAGTCTCATCTACAGAAGAAGTGAGTATAATGTTTTGTAATGAATCTTTGCAAATAGCCTTTCCTAATAATGTGCTAATTAGCAAGTTTCACGATGAAGGCGGCTAAAGTAAACAGTCTCTCTGAGAGCAGCTCGGAAGAGAGGGGCGGGGTCAGCATAGCTAATTAACATTTAAAGGAAAATGCCACAAAAACAGCTTGATCTGAAAAGAGCTGTTTTTGACAGGGTAAAAAAAGGTGTTTTTTACACTACCATTGAGAAATTTTAACCAAACTATGTTATAGACTTTTCATTAAGACCCTAAAGAATCATATCAACTTGTGGAAAATGGGCATCCTATGACCCCTTTAAGAGACAACTGTCCCAGTGTCCATAAAAGAAGCTCTAGTCCTTCATCCGCACTTATATTCGAGCAGCGTCAGAGATGTAGTGTTGTAAGGATCTTGGTGGTCTTCCGATAGCACATGAAGACAGCAGAGAAGGAGCCCTTCGCTCAAGTCAAGTCAAGTCATTTATTTATATAGCGCTTTTAACAATACAGATGTGTCAAAAGCAAACTGTACAACATTAATTAGGAAAATTGTGTGTCATTAATGCAAAATTACAACGGTAAACACTCAATTTTCAGTTAAAGCCAGTTCATCATTGAATTCAGCGATGTCATCATCATCCAGCTCAGTTCAGTTCAAATATTATCTGTGCAATCAAGTTGACAATATCGCTGGAAATTAAGTGTCCCCAACTAAGCAAGCCAGAGGCGACAGCGACAAGGAACCAAAACTCCATCGGTGACAGAATGGAGAAAAAACCTTGGGAGAAACTAGGCTCAACAGGTCAGGTCTGCCCCCAAAACTCGTCCAATTGTCTATGCAACTTATGTTATTCTGCGGGCACCACTTAGACATCCAGCCATTGAGTGATGACAGTCTGTTATGTATCTCATCACCACGGTAAGCAGGGAAGGGACCAGAGCATATTACAGTGTCTGACACTGCAAGTTCACACAACTCTTTAATGTTATTTTTAGTGATCTCTGACTGGCGAAGTCGAACATCATTTGCGCTGGCGTGAATAACAATCTTACTGAATTTACGTTTAGCATTAGCCAGCACTTTTGCCAAGATGTCAGGCACTCTGGCTCCCGGTAAACATTGGATTATGGAGGCTGGTGTCTCTATTTTCACGTTCCGTACAATAGAATTGCCAATAACTAGATCACTTTGATTAGGTTTCTCAGTGGATGCGTCACTGAGTGGGGAGAACCTGTATGATGTTTTGCTCGAAACGAAAGATCGGTGTTTTGACCCACGACTATGCCGCCTCACAGTCACCCAATCGCCCTGCTGCGGGGGCTCTGCAACCAGAACCAAACAATGTACAGGACTCCCTGAGATAGTTGCATCCAAAGCCGTATCTAGAGCCCTCACATTTTTACTATCCTCAATTAAAGTTTGGATACGTGTCTCTAATTCTGAAATCTTCTTTGACAGCCTAACTATTTCCCTGCATTTATCACATGTGAATCCACCGTCGCCGACAGAGAGAGCTAAACTATACATGTGGCAAGCGGTGCAAACAACAATATCAGGAGAAGAAGCCATTACTCACCGTGATTGATGAGTGATTCTGACTTACCACTGTTGTTTGATGAACTTGTGAAAAAACGGAGAGAGAGAGAGAGAGAGAAAACAAAACAGCAATAAAATGTTAAATAATAGTATCTGTGTATTTTTTTTGTAACTAAAAAAAAAGCATAAAAATAAGGCTTTTATGAAAAAACTGAATAAAAAATTGCTTACCAAAACACAAACTATTCACAATTGCTAAATTTGCCTAAAATAGAAGGCTCAGAGTGATACTAAATAAAGGGCCATTTGGGAGCCGTAAGAGCCGGCCCTTCTAAGGGAGCCGAGTCAAAAGAGCCGAATCTTTGAAAAGAGCCAAACTTCCCATCACTAAACAACAGAACGAAGCGGTCACCTAGTCAATGAACGGGCTTGGGGGTCAAAAGCGCTAGGGCCCGGTTAAGATTGGCCTATTAAGAGTCACCCTCATTCTCCCGCGCATGAGTCTCTACCCGCCAGCAACAGCACTCGTATCGCCTCACCATCAAAGGTTGTACCGCGCCTTGGGTCAAGCGATAGTCCAGTCAATAGTGATATCTCTTGCTTGTTATAATGTTATGATCGAGGCTCTGGAGCATAACTTGTTTTTCTATACCAAACTATAAAATATTTTCTATAAAAAAACGTTAATGCCCTGGCAGTGGCAAAAAAGCTTTGGTTTTATATTTAATTTGATTACATTAATTTTATAAGTTAAGATTTCCAAGAAATATTTTAACTTCTACTAAGCAACTGCTGTAAAAAAAGCACCTTATTTGTTTAAAGAGTTTACAAACTAAATGTTCATATAGCAGTACTTTTAAATGAAAAAAAAAGTGCACAATACACTACTTTTGAATTCATTATTGAATTTTGTGCATAACAATGCGATTGTTTTATTTGTAAATTATTAAACTTTAAGTAAAAAAATGTGTCCCGCATTTTCATGTCACTACCGAAACAGTGTATGTTTTAGTCCATTGACTGAAACTTTAAGTACATCCTTACATTTATGATCTGGAAATATTCCTGTGTCCCCCCCTCTATCATAGCTACATGGTGAGTAGATAGGCCCCATCATTTTGAGGTAAATGTGTTCAAAAGTCTGAAAAATCAGTGTGTAACTTTAATGAAACATCATTACCAAACACCTTTTTTTCTGCAATTAATCACTTTTTTGGGAGTTATTCCATAGCATTTAGTTTTTAAATGTATACCACTGTTCAGAACTGTGCTAGAAAACCATGTGCTGATTAGCATCTTTGAGATAGGTTTAAAAGTATCTAAAATTGTCACTACCGATATGTCATTATTGTTTTGGTTTTGACAAAAATGAAATAAACAAAAGTTATGCAAATTTTTTTTGTATTTTAATATGCAAGTTCAAATTCTGTTATGTGATGTGGTCGCTACCAAAGCATTACTGTTACTACCGAAAATGTGCAGTCACTACTGAAACTTGGGATGTTTTGTCAAAAATAAAGTATACTGAATTATCAACTAAGATGTTATGATAGTTTTTGGTACAATGCATATTCAAACTAATGAATCCTTGACTTTGAAATCAGTATGATCAACTTTTTGCCTTTTACAAAGAAAAATTGGATTCAAAATACAACAAATCTCACAAATTACACTATAATATTGTTAAAAATGTAATTGTCATTGATTTACCTCTGACATTTTTCTTTATAAAATATATAAAAAAATATGTATTTACATTACAATATAGATGTAAGCAAAGTCTTAATAGGTCAATATAACCCTTCTAATTAAATGATTATTACTGTGTTTCGGTAGTGACAAATTTGGGGAGAAGACAAATATTCCAAAACTTTCTGAAAATACAATATGAGAATTAACTGCACAATTACTAGAAATGTATACCTTGGACATTATAAAATTTGCATACATACAATTTTTTTATTTATTTATATTTTTTTGTGGGGGGGACCAGTTCTGTAGAATGGCCCATATTGTGCGACATGAGAAGTGAGTGAGAAGTACATACATTTTATTAGTTAATATTACAGCTTTAGAGTTTGAAAATGCAGAACTGTTTCAAAAATATATAATGTAAAATGTAAAATAATGTAATGACAGATGGAGGTCACTAACTTCCCATTTTTATGTCCTTAGGTCAAACTTGTGGTGGTTTGGTACAAGGTCTCAATGGAACTATAGAGAGTCCTGGCTTTCCTCATGGCTACCCAAACTATGCCAACTGTACGTGGATCATAGTCACTGGAGAGCGGAACAGGATACAGTTGTCATTTCACATCTTCGCTCTGGAGGAGGACTTTGACATTGTCTCCATCTATGATGGACAACCACAGCCGGGCAACCTGAAGATGAGGTGAGACTTATGCTCCTTATTTCCTCCTTGCTGTAGCTTTGCGATGCCTTTATTTTGGCCTTATATACATGGACACATGCGTCATTTTATGGATTGTAATTTTTGAAAGTGTTTCTCTATGTTTTTCTTGAGTGAAGGCTTTGTGAATATCCCCACACAGGACACAGGAAGTGCTTGATTTTAATTTTTCTGACTGCACTTTATTGAAATATAACTTATCCAGCACCATCCAATACAGTGGGTGGTGGTTTTGTCAGATTCAGCTAAAGGAGAAAAATTACATTAAATTACAGCAACAAATGTAGAACATAATCACAAATGTTGTTCTTGAAAGTATCAAGGGTCAATGTATGTTTCCTGAAGAAAGCTGTCAAAGGATATATTGGGAAGTTTGAAGTGTCTAATGGATTAAGAAATGATTAATAGAGACAAAAACATGTGCAGAGGCCCAGTAAAAATGGATAGTGTAGATGAAGAATGCTTTTAAATGAGAGTGGTTGATGCAAATTTTTACGTAAAGATAGATGGAGATATGGTCTAAGAAATGTGACCCAACCCATCCAAAAAGGTGAAAAACACAATGATTGCAACGATTGTCTGCAGTCCATATAGAAACACAGCAATTCAATGACTGATGCCACTTAAGCAGCCACTCGAGGCACTGCATCACCAGCGTTTCATAAGGAAGCCATCACACCTCAGAGCTTTTGATTAATTAAGCAGAAATGAAGGAGTGTGGTAGGCTACACATCCCTATTCAGGGAACCAGGGTTACATGCGCAACCAAGGTGTTCCCATTTATAGGTTCACTCAATGCTGTCTCAGTAACTGACCCTATGGGAACTCTCTACCACAGCACCATGCTACAGGTGACTGCTATTTAGCTAGCATGTGCCTCAAGTTCAACACAGACTGACAACAAAACATGAACTGACTACTGTTCCCCCAGCTCAACCGGAACACGGCGCCTCCCTGGCCCCCCTCTCCATTTAATCTACTCTTCTTCTCACTTTTGCCTGTGTCCTTACAGAAAAATAAAGCGCTGTCTAGTCCTGTCTTCCTCGTAGCAAAAATTCTAAGAACCACCAACTCGGGCGGGTCACAGGGGTGCGAGCCTTTAGTCGGAGCCCGCTCCCCGCTACGTACACCCCCCAGAAACCCCGGTCGTTAGACAAAACGCACGGACTCACACCAGAGCAGAACCAAGGTGACGGCCACCCGCCCTCCACCCAGACCCTTCCGGGAGTTCTTTCTTACCGCACCCCACAGATCTGTTTCCCCCCCACGCTCCTCCGGAGTCCCCTATTGGTGTCGTCCAAACACCAACCGATTCCCTAGCGCGATAGAATGTTGTGTGGGGTGTAGAAACAGAACACCTACCATTCACACTCACACTTAGCAATCGCCACCCAACCCTACTCCGTTCCCCCATTCAAATCGTCCTAGAACACCCAGCAAGTCTTCAACCTTACCTCCCAACCACCGTCCTACACACCCATCCACTGACTCCAAATAATAACAAGAGAGGTAGCGCAGCTACGCCCCTCCTCTTGAATCGCACGTGCCCCGATCACTCTCCAATCCGAACAGACAACCAACCACAACCCACACGACAGACATAACCCGGTTGAGAAGCGGCTCCCCTAGATGCCCAACCACCCACAGAGACCACCCCCCAGCGTCTTTGTATCACCCAACACAGAGTCCATACGGTCACCATTAACAACAAGTTTTCCTTTCAAGGTAAACCACCGATACCTTCACCACCAACACACCTCACCACACCTTTCCACCTCTGAGCAAGAAACAAAACAAAATAGAGGAGCGGAACCTGCGAACCAACACAAGAAAAAGTTTAGTAAAAGAAAGGCAAAAAGAAAATTAGTAGCCACTATCAATTTCTACTGTGCATTGTGCCTCTTCCTATAAAAGGTAGTGATTTTCCCTACTCACATTCAATTAGGTCGTAAATGGCTCTGGTCTAGCAAAGGTGTCATGGTTGCAATGGTAACCAGGGTCCTGGGCCTCCTTCACAGACATCTTGGCACCCAGTATGTATTGGGTGAGGGGTCTTGGGAACAGTTTTTGTTCTCTAGGACTACGTGATTTGTTAAATCCAAGGAAACCTGGTTTCTGTCTGGTCTGATTGGTCCAGACGCTACAACTGTTCTGTATTCAAGCATCAGTGTCTTGAACTTGATGCGAGCTGCAACCAGTAGCAAGTGCAAGGAGATAAAGAGAGGTGTGATGTGGGCCCTTTTGGGCTCGTTGAAGACAAATTGCTGTTTCTAAAATTGTATTGTAGCAACAGAAGCCCTTTGCTTCTTTGCTAGGTTGAGTTGCAGGTCATGTTCTTTCATCCATTTCAAGATATCTGCCAGGCAGTCTGAGATTCATGCAGCTACCATGGGATTGCCTGTTTGTAATGAATGCTGGAGCTGTGTGTCATCAGCATACCAATGGTTGGAGAAACCATGGGCCTATATAATGGGCCTCAGTGATATAGAGAATATGGATAATTGGAGGGGATCAAGAACTGATCCTTGAGGTACACCAAGTTGATGTACTTTGGATACCTTCTCTGTAATGAGAGAGTGGGCAGAAATATCTGATGGTTGGCTCTACTGCAGTCAGATCTATCAGAATGAGAAAACAACGGGGAATGATTTGGAATCAGTCTTTGCAATCCAAAGAGTTTTAGTGTCCGACAGCGAGGCAGTCACAGTTGATGCATGAGCCAGAGTGTCTACTCCCAGAGGTGCTGGAGGCAACAGAAAGAACCAAAGAGGATCACATGGCAGTTCCAAATATCTGTAAGAAAATAGCTTAAAGCTAGAAAAAAAGGCAACATCTCTAGGCAATTTATGTTCCATTAAAGTTGCTCGAGATGCCCCCATTTTCCGCTCCAGAACATGACTTCTATCAAGCCGATCCATGATTCAACCAGAGTCTATTGATCTATTGATTTAATAGATCGAAATAGATATATATATATATGCTATATATTTTTTTTTTTCATGTGTATTTGCGGTATACAGAAAATTAGAATGGCGCTGTATGGTACAGGCAGGACAGGTAAAGCTCGTGGTAGTGTATTTGACATCCCATGCAATCTTGTTTGGTATCGCACTTGATTTGTGCTTAATTTGTATAACCATGTTGTCAACAAATGTGAAATGATAGTTTTTCTTACAGTTTATGCAGTTTTGAAGTCTAGGGGCTCCTTATCCGTTTTGGTTTGGAAGGACACTACCCACCAACTCCAGAAATACCGTTTTGTGCGAAGCAATCTCCAAACTTAGATAGATCTCATACATTGATCTTATTCAAAATTGTGTTTCAAGATTCGCACTCCCACAGTTAGCCTTAATTTATTCATTCACTTGTTTATTATTTGTTTGGCAACTTTAGCTGGCCAGTGCAGACTCCAAGCCACCAAAATATCTCGTACACTATTTGCGCCCCCTCTACCCCTGTCACCCAAAATAACCCAGTACTCCTGTGCGCCAGGGTCTGCTTTCCACCAGCGACCAGATGGAACTCCGGTATCTGACAGAATGGTCCAGTCATGGCAAATCATACAAACACAAAAACAAACCCCAGCACCATCAGATGCACCCATCCCCTCGTGTGATCACTTATTTATGTTACACACCTTATGAGCACACCCTCTGCAGCACAACAAGAGCAATAATACCACAAAAGGAATGCCTTAGAGCAAGAAACAGCAAACAGTCAACAAGAAGTCTAACAAAACAACACACACATCCACACACAACTACCCAAACAACCTTTAAAGAGAGAGCCAAATAAGACACGATAGGCAGGTAAGGATCATAGTCATGATTCCACATCAGAGTCATACTGCCGCCCCACAACCACAGAGTTGAATTGAACGACACAAAAGATTATACCCCAGCTTAAAGGTTAGTCGATGATCACCGAGACTTATTTCTGCTGCATTTTGACTCCTTGCGGCAACACCCAACCAAAACCAACCCCAAAACCAAACCCAAAAGGATGAAAAGGAAAAACAACAAAAAAAACCACAAACAAAAACACACTCGAAACAAGGCATTACGACTCCACTGATCCAACGTACCACAAAGACAAAACGCCATAATCACGAACCGCTCTCTCAAGACTTCCTAATAGCATTTCTGTAGGAGGTAATAAGTGATTTCAGAGAAAATGGAGATGCCTGTTTATTTGGAAGCATTTGCTCTTACAACAGTTCTATTACAGTATATTCGTAATATATCATATAACTATGCCAAACTGCACAAATACATCGTTGTCATTCTTGTTTTTTTATCGTCTTACAAAGTGACAACTCTGCTATTTCTAGATGTACTCAGAGATCTGCCTGTGTCAGAATATGTAACTTTCTATCTAGTTGGGCAACCCAGTCTCATAAAAAATAAGTGCCATGGGTACATCGCACCCCCATTTTTACATACCTTTAATGCACGTTTCGCCGCAGTTTCAAAGAGAAATGTCCACCGAGTGGCGCTAAAACATGGGTTCAATACGTGAACCCTGGCACGTTTTTATTACGTTGATATAGGTACGTATTGCTGTGTTTTATTACGCTGCTTCAGGTACGTATTGCGGCGGTTCAAAATTCAAATATCCGGGGACTGTCGCTAAAAATTAATGCTCTGTCTGTTGGAAATATGCCCTACACCAACCCAAACCTCACCCTACCCAATAGTGTAACAATGCAAAAACTGATATAAAAAAACCCATTTGTTGATGCAACCGTCATTTCACTACTTTAATATGCAGATTTGAACCCATTGTCGAAACCGTAGTTCACAGGATTCGAACCGGAGCTCGCGCCTCTCCAAGTACGTCTCGTACTCCGTACTCCGTACTCAGGAGCACCGAACAAACCTCGTCGATGAAACAAAACCCCCACTCAGACGAATATGAAGCTGTATATGTGACGACAGTGTTCAAAAGTATCAGTTTTCAAATCTCCCAGCATATCAAAATTGTTTTGAAGTCATGATATTCTTCAAGTAATTGTGCGAGAATTATGCTTTATTAATCGAAACTCTTTAAATGTGTGTGAAAAGGAATAAAAGTTGTTGGGAGTTTTACTGCCTCTAGTGTTCTTTTTTTTTTGGAAACTGCAGTGATATGTATTTATTGGTACGTATTTCGCATCTCGCGAAAATGTGCCCTCGGGTACGTTTTTGCCGTGAGACCAGGTTGAGTTTGGGAGCTGTATAGATACCTAACCCAACCGCAGATGCTGGACTTAGACTGGTAATATGCTGCACATTTTAAGAGATGTTTAAGGTTTCACAAGAAAGAGGCTTGAGTGATTTATACACATAATTCTAATTGTACACAAATTCGAAGGTATGTGGACACATTGAAATAGCTGATATAAACACCTGTAACCGCTCATCAGTTGAATGGTGTTGAACACTCTTCATTTTGTCCATGTTTCTTCATGTTAATAAATGCAACCTGAACCACTAAGTAGCTGGCAAATTATCTACTATGTTCATTTTTTTTTCTGCGCAAAAGTATAATACAACACGCTAAACTCTTACCTGGATGTTCTTTCTTTCTTCCTTTATTCATTTGTTATTGGATCTTTTTTTCTTTGCACTTTACTACACATTTAGCTACAAAGAGCAGTTATGAGTTTTCTTTGGGACTCTATTTGTTTCTAACCGGGTTGACTTGGTTCATGGTATGGAGGAAATGATTGATCAAAAATTATGTTTTGGAAATGTTAACTTCAGAAAACATCCACCAAGCTGTTACATAAAAGACCCTCTATCAATTTAGTTTTTCTGAACTTCTAATTGCCAAGTTGCCAGAAAAATCTACTGGAAGGTTTAAAAACACTGCACTGTTTAAATGATATGATGAGGCGATTGCCACAGCCATTATGAAAAGGATTATAATGCAAATACTACTAAATATAATCGTCATACTCTCATTGTCTTTATCATCTTCCTTAAGATTATTGTAAATCCCCTTCTTTCTTACCATTTTGTAATATGGTTACAACATGTGATCTACGGAGCTCATATTAGCTTAAATAACTAATGGGTTTGCTCATGAATTAATTACTTTTGATTATAATCTTCAATCCCTTCAAAAAGTAATAACTTTTTCAAAAAGGAAAAATGAAGCCTAGTTTAGTAGTTATTATTATTTATTTTAATATGTTTATATTATTATTATTATTTTTTAATTTTTTATTTGACATTTTAATGACAATTTCCACTATCATTAATAATAATACGGTAGTAATTGGAAAATCTTTTTAAATTTTTTAATAATTTATTTATGTCTGCAAAATTTCCTATTTTTTTTAGCTAAATTTGGGGTAAAATATAACCTGATCTTTGTGAAATGTAACATCATCTCATAGCACTCTTTGTTTTGAGGTGATATCCATAAACACAAGTTTACTGAGCTTACGACGTTGTGCAAAATTAATGATGCTAAATGTCATTTTATGAGTCAGTGGCAGATGTGATGGAATGTGAAAGGCAATGAGGCTCAATTGACTTTGAGCTAACGCAAAAATGGTTCGACAAGTATCATTAGAAGACAAGTACAAAATATGAATATTAAGATGAACATGCACATTTGAAGTAGGGATTGTTGAAGATGCGTGCAGTGATGGATTGCTAAACAGATTTTCAGTTTGATGATGCTGTAATGATGTATTATCCTGAAGGTGGCACTTTAATGGTGCATTCAGACAACAATCACATAGAGGCACTTCTCAATAGAGTCATTTACCTTTAATGAATACAGTTGAACAATGGTTCCTCTGGCTGTGTAGTATTACGCATCTGATCTGATGGGGCTGACACTCGGTGCTAACGCTAATTAAGAAGGAGCCATTACCGCAGGGCATGCATGTCGCTCAGAAGATTTTGAGCTCTGGTTCTCCGCTGTGTGTCTCATGGGCCACAATGGAGCTATGTCTTACGGGCTTTAGAGGCTGACACCAAACATGCTGTGACCACGATGTCAAACTCTGTGCATGACACATAAGTGCTGTCTGTTAGCCTCACATTCTCCGCTTGTGGATTTGAAACCTATGCGGGACAATGTCAATCACCAGCTTGGCTGCGAGCTGTGTCTCCCCACCACAAGGTGTCAGTGAAACATTAATGCAGCCCTTTTCATGCTAATGAAATGCCAGTATCTTACATGCATAAGAGGGTACCCTACATTCAGAGTGGGAGAAAAAAAAATAGGGCATGCAGAGATAACCAGTCACTCGAACAAATCCAGCACACCGGATAGAGAATCAAGCTAGCTGAACTAAGAAAGCATTTTGTAAAACCGAGAAGTGGGAAGGTTGCTTTACTCGGCTAGTCCTATTGTTACACTTTGATAATTCTATAAGCTTCTTTATGCATGCACAGAAAACATATCAAAAGTTTTTTTTTATTACCAATTTCTCACATATCAAAGTTTCTTTTAAAACAATAGAAAAGAGAAAAGTATGTGAGAGACAGATAAAGAGAAAAGAACATGGGGAGAAAAAAAGCCATAAAACTTGCTTGTGTGGAACACGGGAATATTTAGCTGAATGTTTATGCTGATCTTTTCCATGCATTTTAAGTATATGGGGAACAGTGACAGTTATTTATTACTTTATGAACCCTGTATAAAATAGAAAAACATTACTTATTATGTATATATTATTATATACATTATATTATATTATATATATTCTGACCAACTATTTGGAAGTAACATGACTACTTTTGAATTGCTTTTTGCACCCATAATTGTAATAATCTGCCAGCCAAACCATTACCCTTGACCTTATTAAGGAAGGGGGTGGGCAGGGTGCTTCATTTGGGAATGATACTAAAAGAGTTGTTAGTTTAATATGGCTAGCTAATAACTGTCGCTCTGAGAAAGTGTCGCTCAAATGCACAAATAGTTAATTTCATAGATGTGGTGCATGAATACTGCATCAGAATTGCACAGCCCTTGGCACCAGAGATGCGTTCAGGTTGCTGGGAGCGGTCCAGAGAGAGTACTGTGCCCACAGCAGAATAATGCATCACTTTCTCGCTGACTGATAGCACACATCACTAGTGCTGCTTTATGCACTTCAAACACCTGCCACGGTGCATATGCTCTCCTCTTGCTCTCAGGACTTTGCAAAATACACACACAAGCACCAGAGATGAGTGATTAGACAGGTAAAAAGAGGAGTTACCTTGCTGAAAGGAAATTTAGAACTATAGCTGTATCTATCGGTGAGACATGGTGTGACAATTACTGTGTTCCACACAACTTGAGGAATTTTACCAACAGCAGTGCATTTTAGACTTAGATCAAGGCAAAATAAATCATGAAAATGACCTGTTTGATATTCATATACTTTGTTCTATCTCCATTTAAATTGCTTAAGCAACTTAGACATAGGTTGGCATAGGTTGACAGTATGACCATCATATACCATATATCAGTGGTTCTCAACTCCAGTCAAAATCTGTACCAAATCCTTGTGAGCTGCCTACTTGGGCAGTAATTTAAGGTGTAATAGATGCACTGCAAATGCGAAGGCTGCAAGCTAGGTTGCATACTTATGTCTCCAATCTACCTCATTCTGGCCACCAAAATCTAAAGTTGCATAATATTGATCCTTCAAAGAGAAGACTGCATGCATTATGACCAGCTCAGGAAAAGTCCAAGTTCAAGATGTGGAAAGAGTAAGAGAACTGTGATTATATCTATAAGTTATATACATAAATTATTTTTCAGTCCAATATGAATAACATTTTTTTTAAATACATAAGAATAATAAAGGATAATTTGAGCCATTATTTGTGTGTGCTGTATATTTCAGTAATTTGAGCTACAATAGCTCTTTTTTTGTGATCTGACCAGACGGACTAGCTTTTGCTCCCTATGTGCATCAATGAGCCTTGTGCACCCATGACTCTGATGCTGGTTCACTGGATGTCCTTGCATTTCTTTTGGTAGAAGACTTGCTGTTTTAAATACGTTTTGGAGATGCTCTGGCCCATTCTTTTTGCATGCTAATTTTTCCTGCTTCCAACACATGAAATTCAAGAACTGACTGTTAACCTGATGCCTGATATCCTGTCCATTGACAGGTGCCGTTGTAATGATATAGTCAATGCATTCACTTAATCTATTAGTGGTTTTAATGTTGTGGCTGATCAATGTACAAACGTTGTCATTGTAGCTCTTTTTTCTAACCAGTGGAAGGAAGGGGTTAGTGCTGGGTAAACCAGTTTAGGAAACAATTGCTGTTTGGGCAATTTCTGTGTTATTTGCACAGAAATTATACACTT
Organism: Sinocyclocheilus anophthalmus; assembly: GCA_018155175.1. Taxonomy (NCBI): domain Eukaryota; kingdom Metazoa; phylum Chordata; class Actinopteri; order Cypriniformes; family Cyprinidae; genus Sinocyclocheilus; species Sinocyclocheilus anophthalmus. The sequence continues at coordinate 47,480 of JADLZN010005232.1, read as the reverse complement.
TCCTTTTAAACAGATGGTAGTGGATGCTTGAGTTTTAATAGCATACACTTACTTAAATTCAGCTTTTTCATGTTAATAAAAAGCAGGCAACATGCATTTGGAACATAGTAACCTATAATAAGAAGTTTGTCAATTGTGTATGTGTGTAACATACTTATTTATTTGTAACAACTGTGAATGCATTTCTATGAATAGCTGTACTTGATAAAAGGCAAAATACTTTATCTTAGGTCCAGGAACTTTTCTTCCCCCCCAAGCTGAGTGCAAGCCTAATTCACATTATGCTTTCTCCTCTCACTGCCAGTGCTGTGTATGCTTTTGATGCTTCTGTGAATCTAACTGAGCATTAGCATGTTTGACATGGGCTCAGCCACATGCTACATTGCCGTCAACACATGACAGTGGATGCTGTGTTGAAGCCAAAGGCAAAGCGAGGAGTCAGTTAGCAGAGTAATGGAATTAGAGGTTCATTAATCTATTAAAGTTGAGTGGTAAACAATTACATAATTTGAGAAAAGGAAAAGTCTATTTGTGTCTCTCATGTGTTATTGATGAGCAAGATTTGTGTTACACCCTATTCTGAGTATAGTAATGTTGAAAAGAATTTCATTGTCATTCAGGTCGATTAATTATGACAGCTGACTAACCTTATCTTTGTGCAATGCTGTATTGCTTTGACAAGTGTGTTGTTAGAGGGCACTAGACATACGGTGCGTCTGTATTGGTTGTTTTCCAATGAGCACACTCTGAATTTCACCAGCAGGACTTCACGAATGTGGAATCTTCATCAAATACCTGCTGTCAGTGTGGATTTGGTGTGCAAATATTCCTGGATGGTCACAGCAGGATTTTCACGAAAATGATCCTGCCAAACATTACTGCTTCCTAATGTGATGAAACACTTATTCCAAGATACTAAACATAGCGCAGTCACGCCAGACATTCACTGGTGTTCAGCGTGGAATTTTAAAAACACATTGCTATGACACATTTTGATTTATTGCACCTGTCACGGCAGACTTTTCTCTGCAAAGATGTCATGCCACATGATATATACTGCGAATCAGGAGTTTTCTTAGCAGTAATTTTGGGTAAATTTCATGAAATCTGCCAAGACCATGTCCAGTATTTAGCTTAAAGAAAAAAGCCTATTTTTATAACCCCTATAATTGTTTATATATATATAATACATTGTTATAAATTTATTTTCAAGAGCATATTTTCCCCCAGTTCTAATTATTGTAACACTGACCACAACAATATTATTATAATCCTCATTAATTTAAACACAAAGTTTTTGTACTGTACACTATGGTTATTTGTTCTACTGTTTTTAATGTATGTTATGTGTGAATTAAAAAACACTTTATAGCGTTTGTATGTATTACATTCATCAAAAAACATAATATTAAATAATTTACATAGATAATAATAATAATAATAATATATATTACAAAATATAAAAATATTTGGGGGTTTCTTAGGACCCAGTTACAAAAATGAAATTGGGTATAGAAAATTAGGTCCCAACAGTCATGCAAATAATGTCATAATGCATTAAAAAATAATGGTCCTATTTGGGTCCTATTTGGTTATAAATATGGGCTGCATTTTTTTTGCTTTATCAAAAAAGGGACAAACATCAAAATTAACACCATAACAACAATACTAAAAAAAAAAAAAAGTTAATATAGTTGGTATTGGAATACTGTAAATTGAATAAACAATTTTCCTACCAAGTAATACTATAGTTTAAATATAGGGTGTTTATGATAGCAAGCAACATAGCAACGTGATGCATTAAAGGGATAGTTCACCCAAAATGATAATTCTGTCATTAATTACTCACCCTATCGGTCATTCTAACAATAAGTCATACGTTCATATTCGGAACCCAAATTAAGTAAGATATGTTTGATTGATTTTGAGAGCTCTCTGTACCTCCCATAGACCAGCAATGATTCTTATACATGATCAAGAGTCCAGAACATTAGCAAGAGGTTCGCTGAAAAAAAATCAATGTTGGAATTTAGGCGGTTCAACCGTAATTTTACGACAGCTGCTAGAGCCGCTTTAGTACGCAAAGAAAACAAAAATAATGACTTTATTCAACGATTCGTCGTCTCCGTGTCACCATAGCGCCATTTTGGAGAGTATCCACTGAACGCAAACAGCATATGCTGTTGTGTGTCAGCCGCACCACGTGGATATGTTTTTTTTACGTTTATTTACGCTTTGATTTGAATGAAAACAACATATCCGCTTGTTGCATTTCAGTGGATATCTGAGTACTCGGCTCTGTCTATGCCGCCTCCAGATCCTGTTAGTTGTACAAAAAGTGTTTTTGCTGCTGCATATTAGAAAATGTTGGTGTCTTACCATTATTTAATGTATTTCTTAATTATAAAACACGCGCTTGTGTGCCAACGTTTTCCATTTAATGCATGTTGTTATTCTTCTTGTTATTTACCTATAGCGGCTAATGAACCGGAAGTCTCGCCCATAGGCTTACTTCCGTGTTGAAGAAAAAGGTGGATAGTAACACACACACACACACGGTGGGTTTCCATGTTTTATGGGGACATTCCATAGGAGTAATGTATTTTCTATCCCCTTACCCTAAACCTACCCCTCACACAAAACTACTGGCATTTTTCTCTTCTAGAACTATTCTACAAGTCATTAATATCGAGTGTCTTACATTTCTAAATGGTAATTTAGTTAATATATTCCTTCCTTTAACCTTTGTATAGCAATTTAACCAGCACAAATGCACAGTGACATACAACAGTCATACACATACTGTGTAGTAGCTGCATAAACTACTTTAAACTAATACACTACTAAATGCCACTAGCCCCACCAAAACAGAACTGTTGGTCAGGATGCTTAAGAAGGAAAATAACAGAGCAATGTTTTACTTAAAAAGAGCAAGTTCTTTACTTAGGGTGAGAGGAAAGGACCTTTCATTTTGATAAGGCAGATACAGATCCAGAAAATTTTTTGATTTCAGGGTCATGTGTGCATTTCATATAACCTCTGTACTGAGTCGTCCATATATTGGATCTTTCTTGTGTGTCATGTAATAGAAATGAAACAGTAGGATTTGTATGACTCTATAATCAAGAAAAGTGCAAATGCAGTCAAAACTGTGGCAAAGCCGCTCAGAAGCTTAATTTAGGCTTTAGTTAACGCTAAAGCTAAGTCCAGAGTTGGTTCATTTTTGCCATCTCTTATACAATGGAGGGACAGAAAGGGTATTTCAGAATGTAACATCCTCCACCGATAGTAATTTATTATTCTGGAGACCCTGAATTGACTTGCAGTGGCACACATCTCCCACCGGGGGCGCTGTCTTATTTCTGTCTCCAAAGAGGATGAGCTGTTTACGTAACGTTTCAGCTCCACAAATAATCGCACGCACAGCGCATCAATGGAGAGATAGCCAAGGAAACGTTGTGTCCTTGCCAGTATGATTTAATAAGGTTTATGTTTGTGCAGTATGGAGCTCTGGGAGAACAATATGTCCCTGTGTACATTAGATTTCAGGTACTTGTGTCCACAGACAGTTGACCCAATAATTTGTCACCGCCATTGTGATGTCACTACAGAGTATTTCCTCTCGACACCCCCTAGAAGGCTGACTTTAAAGAGAGGAGAATTCAGAGCTGGGCTGGAGGGAAGCCAAATTGCTTGCCTCTCTAATGCTGACTTTGCGGGTGCATGAATAAATGATTTTTCCAACACTGGATAAAACCCTTGTAAGCTATTGCCACTGTTTTAATTGCCTCTGCCATGCTATTCATACAGACAGTTGGAGTCGGGGGAAAAACTGCACATGAGCAAATAAACTTGTTACCTAGTGGAGCGTTTTCCTATGGCACCACCCATTTTACTCTGCAGCCCATCGCCATATGTTTTGGGCAGATTTTGAGGAAATCTTAATTATTGCTGTTCTTCTTGCTTTCTCTCCTATTTACTTGTTTTCCTCATGTCAGGATGCTGTCTTTCTAGTGTATTCAAGTCAATCGTATTTTCTTCATGAGGTGCTTTTGAAAATACAGATTAAGCAATGTTTTTAAGTAACTTTGCAAACCCTTAGTAAATTGTGTCAACTTTTAATATACTTGTATATTACTCTATTCTCATTTATATGCACCAATATAGCAATGCATATTGATAAACAACAATATACTGTATTACATATATTTTAAATAAACATTTACTAAATGTAAAATACCTCATGGAGACTCATGTGATGGCACTTCTGTGGGTGATGATACAAACACTTGACTGAATCAGAGTTTTGTATCAGTTAATTGAAATCAACTCTAGGTACACTTTATTTTGATAGCCCACATTAGACATTCTACTAATTATAGTAAGTAGTAAGTAACTTTGCAACTACATGTCAGATAGCTCTCGTTAATTTGCAACTACATGTCAACTAACTCTCATTAGAGTAATAATAGACAGTTAGGTTAGGTTTAGGGTTAGTAGAATAATGCACTTGCAAAGTTACTTACAGTTAGTAAACGGTCTAACATGAGACCATCCAAATAGTGTTAGCAGATATTAAGTAAACAGTCTACTAATACTCTAATGACTGGTGGCTGACATGTAATTGCAAACTTTATTATAGTTAGACTGTCTAAAGTGGACTATCAAAATAAAGTGTTAGCCCAACTCTAACAGCAAAAGTAATACTTGAAGTTTCCTGAAATACCACTGGTTATGTTCTTAATGAAATTGAATTCCAAATAAAAACATCAACATTTACAAAGTTTACACATTGTCCAGACTTAGTAAACATTCTCATGGTGACAGTATGAATGAACTTAAGTCATCCACTCCTCTCCTGCTGTGGATGGTGTGAAATAATTACTCAGAAAACAGATATGCCTTGTAGTTAAGAGTAGTCTAAAAGAAGATAGATCTTCAAAATCTCCAGTAACATCTCTAAAAGCATTATCTCTAAAAGAGAAATTGGATCTATTAGTCCATTTATGTCAACACACTTGTCAAAAGAAGTAACTATGGACATTTTCTTCCATTCAGTTTTATAAAGATAGAATGTCTGATTACTCAGCTGTTTTGCAGTGGCATTATAGCATTACAGCATGACCGTTTTTTCCAGGTTCTCCAGCTGTTTTGTGTTTCCTCCAGCCAAGCAGCTTGTGCTTGACTTCCATGCTTTAATGCCTCAGAGGGGAATCACAAGTTGTTATGACTGTATCTCACATTAAAAGTACACGGATGATTGATCTAACAGTTCTCTGATCTTTTGAACTAATTGAATAAAAATGTTTACTGCATCCTCCTTTAGATTCTGCTTCAAAAGAACATTACAAACCGTCCTCAGAGGCTGAAAGGCCAGTGGATTAATTTGCTCTGAATGCAGGATCAAAATGTTCCTAGGCCTTTGTGGGCTCTTAAGACTTTTCCGAAAGTGAGATGACCAGTATTGTTACATTTCTAAGCATCTAAAAGGCTGATAATTTTCTTACAGAGTATTCTGTTGCTTGTATTTAATCTAATTGCAGTAGTGTTACAGTAAAAATCATGAAACACTCCCAAATATATAGAAAGTAAACACTTTGTGCTGCAAGCCCACTGTTTGATTTTTGATCAATGCGTTAAATTTTCTTTACAAACCACTTGTTTGTTTATGTTGTCAGCACTAAATAAAATTATCTTATGGGCCACTTATTTATGCAAATAAAATCAGGATGATGAGTATATTGATTGTATGATGATTATGATCAGCACATCATATTGACAGGGATGGCTATGGATGACTATGTCTGAATATATCACACAATATGGATACTTTTGCTTTAAATTCAGTTTAGGACAATAAAGTGGATTCAATTATAGGACAATAAAGTGGATTCAATACTTTACAAATGAAAGGTACTTCATATCATTTGTTTAGATTCTGTCTTTATTTAGAATTTGGAGACAGACTAAAATAGTAGATAATTCAATCGATAAATCTGGCATCAGTGCAAAAACAGCTTCTTGACACTGTAAAATTAATATTATGTAAATAAACTGAATTTTGATTGAATGAACCACATTCAAAGTAGGTCAGGCAGAATTCCTAGATGGAACTTTTGAATGGTAGAGTATCAACCTATTAGATGATTTTGAAGGGATCATGTGACACTGACGACTGGAGTAAAGGCTGCGAAAAATTAGCTTGCAACACGGATTTTTTTTTTTTTTAATAATATATTCAAATAGAAAGTTATTTTATATTTATATTTCAAAATATTTGCATGTGTGTTTTATTTTATATTTAATATATATTTTCTGAATTTGATCAGTTAGTTACAAAAAACACACCACACGCACGCAGCACGCACCAAGTTAGTTTTTGTGATGGTGGGACATTATATGCGTTGATTGTATGGTTTTTTGATACGCAAACTGTATGTGCTATTGCCCTACACAACCCTACACCTAACCCTACTTGGGGACATGGGGTAATGTCCTCATAAGTCACCTTCTTCTTGTAATACCTATGTCATTATACAAATTTGTGTCCTCATATGTCACAAACACACACACACACACACACACACACACACACACACACACAAGCAAATATCTATAGGAGAAAAAAAAGAACAAACTGCTGAACAAAGTGCAGGTTTGCTAGTGTAGCTCATGCTGAACTCCTTTTTGGCAACCCAGAAGCCATCATCTGTTTGTGCTCCTGGGTCACAAGTTCACCTCCATCCTACTGCGCCTTGTCGTCTGTTCTTTATCACATTGGAGGTTTCCTTTTTGTTCAGCTACCAACACAACTCACCGTGTGGCTTACCACTCTGCCCGTGATAAAATAACCTTGCTATTGTGCAGGTAACATGCCAAGCCTAGAAGTAAACTCACCTTTTATCGGTACAATAGCTACACCAGCAATTGCTCTAAAACATGAGAGAGACGTCATCAGGAGGTGTTGAGTGACGTGAGGTTGCTGTCATGTTTTGCAGAATTATTGTAATATAGGGCTAGGAATGCAAGCATAGGCCCGCTTCGGCATCCTGTGGGAGAATAATTGCTCTGGGGGCTGTGATAAAGTGAGGAGAGAGGATGAACGCGTTTCTGTATGTGATAAAGGATGTCATAGAGGAGGCCTTGAGAAATGTTATGAAGGCAGAATGATTACATTATGAATATGAATGTTTAAAAAAAGGTGGTGGTGCTGATGTTTGAGTGTACAAGGATGAGAGATGGATTGTGCCATTTCTTAATAGGAGATTTGCATTACAAAGCGCTTACTACTTTTAAAGAAAGGTTTTTGGCTCCACTGCGGCCATAAGAGGAATACAAAATAACTGACCAAAAAAAAAGCTTCCACAACATAAATTGCTATTTATATAGGTTATGTGCCATGGATGTGTATATACAACTGATATACACATCCATTATATGCCAAATTTGTTCCAACTTTAAGGGGTCATGAATTGACAGAATAAGCTTTTCTCTGATATTTTGACATACAGTATAAGAGTTTACTGTACTATAAAAATATATTGTAAGTTTCAACTCAAAACTTGTCCAAAAACATATTTTATTAATTCAATCATTGTTGTTTTTTTGTTTGTTTGCTTTACTTTATTATGCCATAGAGATGAATACAAAACGAGACTGTTGTAACTACTGATTGCTATGTCAAATAATTCAAATGTATGACAACTCACAGGTATGGATTCCTGTACGCATCATTCTGTATTTGCATACTCAAGTTCAAGGGGGCAGCCCAAAATAGTGAAGCTAACAGTCATATTGTACATTCAAAATTTCACTTTAAGGACAAAGTGGCATTGATGAGTTTGAAAACAGTAATACTACACTCTAAAAAATGGGTCAAAACAACGCAATAGCTGGGTTTGTCCCTTCTTAACCCAGCGCTGGGTTATATTTAACCCAGCATTTTTTAGAGTGTAGAGAAAGTGATGTATATTATGCAACAAAACAACAAACTGGTTACTGAAACAATGCATACTCAATGCATTTTGCAGCTAAGGGTGAAATCAGTATGTACATTAATTAATGTTTTGGGACAAATATAAATGAAAACTATTAGACTGGCACAGTAGGATTCTGAGAAGCCTCCACTCTCTAAAAAATGCTGGGTTAAATACAACCCAGTGCTGGGTAAAATAGGGACAAACCCAGTAATTGGGTTGCTGGGTCAAAACAACCCAATTGATGGGTTTGTCCCTATTTTACCCAGCACTGGGTTGCATTTAACCCAGCATTGTGTTGTGGTTGGCCTGTGGCTCGTATGGAATTATCATTACAACCGGTTTTTTTTTTTTGCGCACCCCTGGTTAAGTTGATTAAGCTTTAATACCTACCAGTAAAATACACCAGAACATTCTTCAAGAGTCTACAGAGCCATTTGACTACCTTTTGCCATTTCCAGAAACACAATGCTCAGCTCATCAGTATTTTCCTCATGTCATGAAGAATATCCAGAGGGGTTGATTGTAAAGATAATTCCAAAACCTGGGGAAATCAGCCATTCATAAATAAATAAATGAATAAAAAATACAACTACTAATGAAAAACAAAGTTCTTCAAGACAAAATGTAAACATTGGCTTGACAAAGTTTAGTATGAAAGTCTACACCGATTTAAAGGTTATATTTACGACTGAATGTTTATATCTTGAAACAGCAGGTCATGCAGAATATGTGCTTTATAAAAACTAATAAACAGCCAATATGTTAATAATATGCATGCTAGTAAGCAACTAGTTAATAGTGATAATTTGTCCCTATACTAAAGTGTTACCATGTATATAATATATTATAATTATATTTATAAATAATTATATTTATTTTGAAGTATTTTTTTAGTTTGATGCATTTCTATATATAACCATATTTGTATATTTTTAGCAGTAAACCAGTGGTACATCCTAAAATGTATTGATGACTTATTCACTTTTTTATGTTGCCAAGAATGCACACATTCAACCGTCAAAACTCTGAAGTGATGGAGAAAGACATATTTATGCCCCAAAATAGCCTCTGCAGAACATGTCAATCACAAAGTTTGGCATACTGTATACTACGCCCCTTGTTTAATAAACTATTTTACTGTTTTGATAATGCAACAAATAAGACTCTATTACATTCAGTTTGATACACTTTACTATGTTTAAATCCATTCTACAGATTTTCTCTCTATATCAGCAGAGACAATGGCAAAAAGTGTGCAGATTCCATTTGGGCTGTATGTGAGAATACAGGTATTTTTCTTTAGGTGACTACAAATTTTGTCCTGAAGTGAAGTAGACAGATCTAGTATGTAAGGTATCTTTAGTGTTATGTATGCTACAAAAGTAGATTATCCATCTGAGTGTCATTGAATTATCTTCAAGTGGAAAGAAGAACACAAATTGTGTGCATTTGCCACTTTTCAGTCTTCTATTTATTTATATTTTCTTGCATTGCACCTATTTTGGACAGCCACCATCCAAAATCATACAGTGTTGCTTTGCTGTATCTCCAGTGACTGAGATTAGAATTGACAACACACACACACACCCACACACACAAAAAACAAACAAACAAACAGGCAAAGACAGGGCATGGATCAAGTATGAAAAATGGCCTTGTTGTCAGAGAAGTGCACAATTTATGGATTGATACACTGGTCTCTCAGGATATGTGTTGATTCAATTTGTATTTATTGCACCAAAAGTTACAAATTTTTATACACAGGCTTTTCCTCCCAAATACACATGCATAGGGATAAAACTGGGGGTCTTCTGAGAAATAAACATTACTAAAAAAAATTTTCTTCAGATTTTCTCAGTTAAAAAGAAATATCAGTCTCTATAAAAATATTCAATCTGTAAGCTGGCATGAGACAAACACCCCTACTTTTTCCTAATTAAAAGTGAATTTATTTCACAATACAGTATCATGATACATTGTGGATTTGTGCTGGAAATAGTGTTTACACACACACACACACACACACACACAAATGAAGGTTAATTAATTTCATTACATTTACTTTTTATTTGGAGCTCGACACAAACCAAAATATATAGTCCAAGAAAAAATATGATCAGTTTTTCATCAATAAAATTGTTATAAAACATTACTAAAGATGAATGATAAAATGAAATCATAATTGTCCATAGGTAGTATGAAAACTTTGAAAGGGAGAAAATTCTTCAGTTATCTTGAGTTGGAAAAGGTTGTTCAAGTCAAACACAAGCAAATAATACATTGGCACAAATTAATGTGTAACTTGGTAAATAATTCTAATTTGACATTTGCCAAAAGACAGACTGTGTGTGTGACATACAATTATCTTTGACAACTGTGAACAAAACACTATCCATCCCTTCTCCAAACCACTTATCTACACCTCTGACACATGAAAAGATACAGAAATATATTTAGTAATTGGCCGATGATTTAGGTTGTCAACTGAGGCAAAGCACTGAAGTAGCATCAATTCTGTGAGCTGTTAGTTAAAGTCCTAAGTTTGACTAAATAGCACAGAGGATGTGATTAGGCTTCACATTAGGGATTTGGACTCGGCTAAGCAGTTATTTGTTAGGCCGTCATGTGTCATTCAATTCTTTGTTCATTTGGCACTCAAATTACCATTATCCAGGACTGCATCACAATCGTATCAACCTGCAATCATTCAAGTAGGAGCTTGTCAAAATGATGCTATTCTTTCAACACCTGTTCTATCAGAATTTACATTTTTCAAGTTTCTTGAAATTACATACCAGTCAAAGCCCAAGTATATTGAGGAAATGGAAAGGACCTCGAGTGTTTTGCCGGAAGGAAGAAAAACATGATTAATATGTCAAATCAAGTTTTTATCCAATCTAAACCTTTCCATGCCTATAGACAGAAGGGGTATTGGACACAATCCACTAATACCGGATGTAATGCTCAACAAAACTAAGAATAAACAGGTTTTGAAAGCTGGCTTTATTGCATACCTGCGGATGTTTGGCTTTAGCTCCCGGCAGATAATTTTCAAGATGTTTGGCAAAAATCAATAAATGAAAATGAGATTTCATGGATTGCACAATACCGAATTGCTTAATGCATTTATGCGTGACATTCAAAAGCATCACAGTAAGTGTAACTTCAGATATATTTTAGTTTGGTCAGTGCGCTTTATGGCATAAATTCAACACAGCACAGAATATCTTCTGCACACACACACACACACACACGTTAGTGCATTTTTCTGTGAGTGGAAAATAGGACAGGTCTATTGATACCCATTGAATCATTTCAGATGAGTCTTAAAAAAGTACCATGGAAGTGAGATGTACAATGATGCTATCATAGTCTCAAACTGATTTTTAGCATAGTAGCCATGCAATTTGTAATGAAATTACTTTCATAAAGCATTATGAAACTTCTTGCAAGCATATACATTCATCATGACAGATACATGTATCTAAGAGCTAATGCACAATGGTCTACTTTGAATATGTTGCTACAGGATGTATTCTTAAAATAGTCTAATTTGTTACACATTTTATTGCAAATTCCATTAATGGAACATCAACAATTTAGTGAACAGTTCGATTAAGAGCATACATGCCCCCCCGCTTTTTTTTTAATCCCCCCTTTTGTCCTCAGATGGCAGAATGGTTTGGCCAGTAAAAGTTTAGCTTGAAGGTTAAAAGTGTGCGGAGAGGACAAGCCCGCCGCAGCACAAATGTCCTGCAAGGCCACACCCAAGTTGAAAGCCTTGGAGGCTGCCATACTCCTGGTCGAGTGCGCTCTGACCCCCATAGGTGACGGGAGGCCAGAGGACTCGTAGGCTAGTCAAGTCAAGTCAAGTCACCTTTATTTATATAGCGCTTTTAACAATACCGATTGTGTCAAAGCAACTGAACAGCATTAATTAGAAAATATTGTGTCAATAATGCAAAATGATAATAGTAAATACTCAATTTTCAGTTAAAGGCAGTTCATCATTGAATTCAGTGATGTCATCATCCAGCTCAGTTCAGTTTAAATAGTATCTTTGCAATCATTTGCAATCAAGTCAACGATATCGCTGGAAATGAAGTGTCCCCAACTAAGCAAGCCAAGCAAGAGGCGACAGTGGCAAGGAACCAAAACTCCATCGTGACAGAAATGGAGAAAAAAACTTGGGAGAAACCAGGCTCAGTCGGGGGGCCAGTTCTCCTCTGAACAGACGAAACCAGCAGTTCAATTCCAAGCTGCACCAAAGTCACATTGTGCGAGGACTCATCTGGTTCATGTGGTCTTGTCCCGGTGGTCGTCTGAGAAAAGGTTTTTACAGGGGATCTGTATCTGGGGCTAATCTAGTTGTCCTGGTCTCCGCTGTCTTTCAGGGCTGTAGAGGTCCTCTCTAGGTGCTGATCCACCATCTGGTCTGAATACGTACTGGTTCCGGGTGACTGCAGTGACCATCTGATCTGGATACAGACTGGATCTGGTGGCTACAGTGACCTCGGAATAAGAAAAAAGCAGACTAATATTAGCGTAGATGCCATCCTTCTAACGATGTAGCAAGTACATCGGGTGTTATGGGAAATTTTCTTGGTTCTGGTTGACCTAATTAATGCAGACTAAAAATACTTTAACGGATTTGAATATTAGAAATATGTTAGTGTGTTATGTGTAAGCCAGGATAAATAGATGGGTCTTTAATCTAGATATAAAACTGACAGAGTGTGTCTGCCTCCCAAACAAAGCTAGGTAGATTGTTCCAGAGTTTGGACACTAAATAGGAAAAGGATCTGCCGCCCACAATTGATTTTGATATTCTAGGTATTATCAAATGGCCAGAGTTTTGAGAATGCAGCAGACGTGGAGGACTATAATGCAACAAGAACTTGTTCAAATACTGAGGTGCTAAACCAATCAGGGCTTTATAAGTAATAAGCAAGATATTAAAATCTATACGATGTTTAATAGGAAGCCAAGCCAGTGCAGTGTTGACAGAACCAGGCTAACATGGTCATACTTCCTGGTTCTAGTAAGAACTCTAGGTTACTTGTGAAACCCTCGTGCCCTGAAGGAGGGAACGGAGATGTTACGTCAGTCGTGACTGACAAATTGGGATCTCCCCGGAGAGCCTAATCACCTTTGAGTGTTAACTAAACAATCCAATGACAGTTGGCGTGAGTGTTTCGCCACGCGCACCCCGCCACCAAGTGCGGGTATAAAAGGAGAGCGCGTGCAAACGCACATCAGTTTTTCGCTGAGGAGCCGAGACTACGTGCCCCGGCCGTACAGTGGTGGTACAGCAACTGTGGCGACAGGAAGTAATGTCTCCGTTCCCTCCTTCAGGGAACGAGGTTACATAAGTAACCTAGACGTTCCCATTCAGTCAGTCACATTCTACGTTACATCAGTGACTGACGAATTGGGATCCGTATGGAAAATGCCACTATTGCTGACCCCTCCAGTGCCCTGCGGAAGCCGGAAAGTCCCCCCACACCAGCTGGGGCGGAAGATAGGCCAGCGGCTAGGCAGAGGTGTCCGCCACTGCTGTTCCATACAGTGGTACATTGGATAACACTGGGAAAGCGTACCCAGTTGGGACGCTACGGAAGCCACATCCCGCACATAGGAGGTATCATGTGGAAATTACACATATGGACTGGCCCAGGGCAGTACTACATATGGAAGTCCCTGCGGTAGACTCAACACGCCTGGGGTGAGACGACTACACAACAGAGATGGAGAGAACGACTGCCAGGGAAAGACACGGGCTTACCGTGAGGGGAGCCGTACAGTGGAAGAATACACATGTGGGATCACTCGAAGGGGGAATCACTACACACGGGCTCCTAGCCCAGCACAAGGGCTGACCTTAGGCATGCATTTGAGTGCTGAGCCTGGCGTCTGGCGCTCCGCCACGCCTGACCGCCGAGGGTGCGGGAGGAACTCCACCAGGGTTCGCCATGGGGAACTGATTGAGGAGCAAAAAAGCGCACGTATCCGGTCCGTAGAGGGGAATGACGCAGCAAGCGTGATCGACACCGAGCAGGTCCGTTGTTACTGCCTACCTGAGGCGAGTACACGAGAGGACACGGCTCTACACGGAGATTATAGAATCTCGCAAACGTGGTAGGCGTCGCCCAGCCGGCAGCTCTACAGATGGCTGCTATCGAGGCGCCCCGCGCCAATACCCAAGAAGATGCCACTCCTCTCGTAAAATGTGCTCTCACTCCGAGGGGGCACGGTAAACGTTGGGCCTGGTATGCCAAGACTATAGCCTCCACCAACCAGTGGGCAAGTCTTTGTTTGGAGACAGCCTTTCCCTTCTGCTGACCTCCAAAGCAGACAAAGAGCTGGTCTGAGGTCCTGAAGCTCCGCGTATGGTCCACGTAAATGCGCAGAGTGCGAAAGGGACAGAGCAGAGCGATGGCTGGGTCTGCCTCCTCCAGGGGCAACGCTTGCAGGCTCACCACCTGATCCCCGAAGGGAGTAGAGGGAACCTTGGGCACATAACCGGGCGGGGTCTCAGGACAACGTGAGAGTTACCCGTCCCGAATTCTAGGCACGAATCGTCGACCGAGAATGCCTGCAGGTCCCCTACCCTCTTGACCGAGGCCAATGCGGTGAGGAGCGCTGTCTTTAATGACAGAATTTTAAGCTCTACTGACCGCAGAGGCTCGAAGGGCTCCTCCTTCAGGGCCGTCAGGACCGAGGGGAGATCCCAAGAGGGTAACAGGTGAGGGCGCGGAGGATTTAACCTCCTTGCCCCTCTGAGAAACCTGATGACCAAGTCGTGCTTCCCCACAGACTTACCGTCTACTGCATCGTGATGCGCGGCAATGGTCGGCAACATACACTTTCAGGGTGGAGGGGGACAGCCTTCGCTCCAACCCATACTGCAGGAAAGAAAGCACGACTGCGATCGGGCATCTTCGGGGGTCTTCCCGGCGGGAAGAGCACCAACCGACGAACAGGTTCCACTTCAGCCTGTAAGCGTGTCTGGTATACGGGGCTCTAGCTGAAGCAATGGTGTTTACTACCGCTGGGGGTAGCTCACCTAGAACCTCCACGTCCCGTCCAGGGACCACAAGTGGAGATTCCACAAGTCTGGACGCGGGTGCCAGAGGGTGCCCCCTCTCTGAGAAAGGAGATCCCTCCTCAGAGGAATTTGCCAAGGAGGGGCTGTCACGAGGAGCATCAGTTCAGGGAACCAAGTCCGACTGGGCCAATATGGCGCCACCAAGAGAACCTGCTCCTCGTCCTCCCTGACCTTCCACAGTGTCTGTGCGAGAAGGCTCACGGGGGGAAATGCATATTTGCGTTTCTGTTTAGGACCCGAGGCCAGCTGCACGCCAGTGCGTCCGTGCCGAGGGGTCCCCCGGCCAGGGAGTAAAACCACTGGCAATAGGACGTGTCCGGGGAGGCAAACAGGTATACCTGAGCTTCCCCAAAGCGTCTCCAAATAAGCTGGACTATCTCGGGGTGGAGTCGCCATTCTCCCGGAAGGGCGGGCTGACATGAGAGCTCGTCGGCTGCATGATTGAGCTCGCCCGGGACGTGAACGGCGCGAAGCGACCTCAGATGCTTCTGACTCCAGAGGAGGAGATGGCGGGAGATTTGCTACATGCGACGGGAGTGTAGACCGCCCTGGTGGTTGATGTACGCAACGGCCGCAGTGTTGTCCGTACGGACCAGCACGTGCTTGTCGTGTAGCAGCGATTTGACGCGGCGCAGAGCCAGCCATACTGCTTACAACTCGAGGCAGTTGATATGACACTGCAGTCGGGGCCCCGACCAGAGCCCCGCAGCTGCATTCCCATTGCACATGGCACCCCAGCCCCTGGCAGAGGCATCTGTTGATACAACAACATGCCTGGATACTTGCCCAAGGGACACCCCTGTCCGAAGAAAGGCAAGATCTGCCCACGGGCTGAAGGTCTGACGGCAGAACGGGGTAACAGAAACCCGGTAAGTGCCGTGTCGCCATGCCCATCTCGGGACCCGGTCGTGAAGCCAACGCTGAAGCGGTCTCATATGAAGCAAACCGAGCGGCGTGACAGCGGCTACGGATGCCATATGCCCCAGGAGCCTCTGAAATTGTCTCAGTGGAACCGCCGTCTTGCACTGGAAGGACCCCAGGCAGTTCGACTGCGCACGCTCTACTGAGAGACGTGCTGAGAGGTTGACCGAGTCCAGCTCCATGCCGAGAAAAGAGATCCTCTGCACCGGGGAGAGTTTGCTCTTTTCCCAGTTGACCCAAAGCCCCAATCGGCTGAGGTTACTGAGCACCATATCCCTGTGTTCGCACAACTGCGCTCGGGACTGGGCCAGTATGAGCCAGTCGTCGAGGTAGTTGAGAACGCGAATGCCCGCTTCCCTCAATGGAACGAGGGCTGCCTCCACGACCTTGGTGAAGACACGTGGCGACAGGGATAGCCCGAAGGGGAGGACCTTGTACTGATATGCTCGCCCTTCGAACGCAAAGCGGAGAAACGGTCTGTGTCGAGGGAGAATCGAGACATGAAAGTACGCGTCCTTGAGGTCGACCGCTGCGAACCAATCGAAAGGACGGACGCATTGAAAGATGCGTTTCTGCGTCAACATCCTGAACGGGAGCTTGTGAAGGGCCCGGTTCAGCACGGGCAGGTCCAGGATTGGTCGTAACCCACTGCCTTTCTTGGGTACGATGAAGTATGGGCTGTAGAAACCTGACCTCATCTCGGCTGACATTTTAGACATTTGCTCTTTTAGGAAAAAAAGGAAACACTCTTTTAGAGAGAGCGCTGAAGCGCCCAGGGGAGGTCGCGGCGAGACCGCAGAAGGGCAGCTGCAGCAAGCCGAAGATGAGCAGCACTGAATGGCAACCCACGCTAACGCGCCGTAACACCAACGCTAGGCTATTTCTTTGCAGACACTCGCGGAGATTCGTCCTTAGAAGGCTCGGCTCCGAAGCGAAAAAACTGATGTGCGTTTGCACGCGCTTTCCTTTTATACCCGCGCTGCGGGGCGGGGTGCACGTGGCGAAACACGCACGCCAACTGTCATTGGCTTGTTTAGTTAACACTCGAAGGTGATTGGGCTCTCGGGCGAGATCCCAATTTGTCAGTCACTGACGTAACGTAGAACGTGACTTACTGAATGGGAACTCTAGCTGCTGCATTTTGGACCAGCTCTAGTTTGGTTATTAAGCGTGCAGAACAACCACCCAAAAAAACATTACAATAATCTAACCTTGAAGTCATAAACATTAACATTTCTGCATTTGACATCAAGAGCATAGATCATAATTTAGATATATTTTTGAGATGGAAAAATGCAGTTTTACAAATGCTAGAAATGTGGCTTTCTAACGAAAGATTGCTATCAAATAGCACACCTAGGTTCCTAACTGATGACGAAGAATTGACAGAGCAGCCATCAAGTCTTAGACAGTGTTCTAGGTTATTATATGCAGAGTTTTTAGGTCCGATAATTAACACATCTGTTTTTTCAGAATTTAGCAGTAAGAAATTACTCATCATCCAGTTTTTTATATCGACTATGCATTCCGCTAGTTTTTCAAATTGGTATATTTCGCCGGGCTGCGAAGAAATATAGAGCTGAGTATCATCAGCATAACAGTGAAAGCTAACAGTTTCCTGATGATATCTCCCAAGGGTAACATGTAAAGCATGAAGAGTAATGGCCCTAGTACTGAGCCTTGAGGTACTCCATACTGCACTTGTGATCAATATGATACCTCTTCATTCACTGCTACGAATTGATGGCGGTCATATAAGTACGATTTGAACCATGCTAATGCACTTCCACTAATGCCAACAAAGTTTTCTACTCAAAAGAATGTTGTGGTCAATAGTGTCAAACGCAGTGCTAAGATCCAGTAGCACTAATAGAGAGATACAACCACGATCAGATGATAAGAGCAGGTCATTTGTAACTCTAATGAGAGCAGTCTCAGTACTATGATACAGTCTAAATCCTGACTGGAAATCCTCACAGATACCATTTTTCTCTCAGAAGGAATATAATTGTGAGGATACTACATTTTCTAGTATCTTGGACAGAAAAGGGAGATTCGAGATCGGTCTGTAATTAACTAGTTCTTTGGGGTCAAGTTGTGTTTTTTTGATGAGAGGCTTAATAACAGCCAGTTTGAAGGTTTTGGGGACATATCCTAATGACAATTACGAATTAATAATAGTCAGAAGAGGATCTATGACTTCTGGAAGCACCTCTTTTAGGAGCTTAGATGGAATAGGGTCTAACATACATGTTGTTGGTTTAGATGATTTAACAAGTTTATACAAATCTTCCTCTCCTATAGTAGAGAATGAGTGGAATTGTTCCTCAGGGGATCTATAGCAAACTATCTGATGTGATACTGTAGCTGACAGCTGCATGGTTACAATTTTATCTCTAATAGTATCGATCTTAGAAGTAAAGTAGTTCATAAAGTCATTACTGCTGTGCTGTTGGGAAATGTCAACACCTGTTGATGCTTTATATTTTGTTAGTTTAGCCACTGTATTGAATAAATACCTGGGGTTATGTTTGTTTTCTTCTAAAAGAGAAGAAAAGTAATCAGATCTAGCAGTTTTTAATGCTTTTCTGTAGGATAGGTTACTTTCCCGCCAAGCAATACGAAATACCTCTAGTTTTGTTTTCCTCCAGCTGCGCTCCATTTTCCAGGCTGCTCTCTTTAGGGTGCGAGTGTGCTCATTATACCACGGTGTCAGACTGTTTTCCTTAATCTTCCTTAAGTGTAAAGGAGCAACTGTATTTAAAATGCTAGAAAAGAGAGAGTCCATAGTTTCTGTTACATCATCAAGTTGTTCTGAGGTTTTGGAAATGCTAAGGAATTGGGATAAATCAGGAGGGGGAAGATTGAAGTACAAGCCCCGCCCAGTCTATTGTGGTAGACAGTCGAGAAAACTGGTGGACTAACCAGTACTAGTGAACAAGGAAAGTAGTATGAATTGTACACAGGTTTTAGATATATGAAGTTTGACACAGAACAAGACTAAGACGAATATGACTCTGAGATCTGCATCTCGGCGTTCGGAGGGGGGAGAAGGGGGCCTGCATTACATAGTTCCACAGCCATCAAACAGGTCAATTCAAATTTGGCACAAGTATTTAGAAAAGTCGATAGGAAGTATGATTTCGACAATGAGTAGGACTTGACACGTGTTGTCTAACCCCAATAGAGTTCAGAATGTCTATGAATGCTGATCCCAATGCATCTTTTTCATTATCAACATGGTTATTAAAATCACCAACAATTAAAACTTTATCTGCAGCCAGCACTAACTCGGATATAAAATCAGCACATTCTGTAACCCTCTGGGTTCTGAGGGTGTTTTGGGCCCTGGAGAAGTTTTGACATGTCCTGACATTTGTGCTTTTTCAGTTGCTAATAAACATTTTAATGACTAACTTTATAGCACCATAATCCGCACAAACTGGGCTACAATAATATGTGAGCAGCATGTATGTATGTGATTGTGTTTGAGAAAACAACGTTTATGCGTGCTTAGTGAAAAACTAAAATTTTAAAGTCACTGAAATAAGGCCATAAAACACATACAGAACATTTGTTCACAGGACTATTGAGAACAGATCTTAAAGTCTAGAGTTTTTGCATCAGAATGATGTGAAAATCATCTTGTTTACTCACTCACAGAAAACAATATATTGATTTAAATTTTCAAGACACTTGTGTAGAAAAGGAATATGCGAGGGGGCGTGAATGGTCATGTATAATGAGTGATTCACACCTAAGAAGACAAAGGCCTGCATAATGAGCTGCATAATGAGTCTTTCAGTCAGGTGTGTGACAGAGAGAATTGCTACAAGAAAGAATGAGGAAAAAAAAAATGTATATATTTTTTTGTTTGTAGTTTATTTAGAATATATATAACTATCACATCATTTTGGGAGTGTGTGCATCACATGGTCTTAGCTGTGGTCCAGGTTCTTGTGCGGGGCAGGAATCTCAGAGCCTGTGGAACATGTCAACATCAGTCTCTGGTTTCCATGACCAAGTGGGCTGCTTATTTGCTTTGGCTCTCTTTGCAACAGGTTCTTTTGCACTGTTATTCTCACATCTGAAATAAAAAAGCAAGCATGCTGTTTACACAAACTACATTATTAACATTATTATGATGTTCACTGATACTAGTACTAATGTTAGATGTTACAACCAAAAGAACAAAATTACCACATAGCAAACATATTTTACCACGAAGTAACTAAATCAAATGAAAGTAACGTCTGTAAAATAGTGAATGCACACTTCTGAATGGAGTTGAAAACTGAACGAGTGTCCCCTTCCTTTGAGAGATGCAGGTGAATTCAAGAGTGGTGTATTCCCCACAGTACTTTAGTATAGTATGCATACTTCATGAGAAAACAATGCCAATTCTAACATTTTAACACTATCAACCACAAATAATATTACCACATATTCTGGGAATAATACAATTACTATACTGTGCACTTACTCAGTAGGATTTTCCAGCAAACTCAAAACTGAACGACGTGCGTGTGCCTTTCTTGTGCAAGATGCCGGTGATGCAGCCACAGTCCTAAACGAAAAAACAGTTCAAACATCCTTCAGCGTCAGTACTCCATAGACACGGGTATAACCAATTCAAAATATTAGACCAGAGCCGATATTCATGAACAGAAGCTAGTTACATTATAAAGAAAACAAGCATGCTTGCATGGGTTTTTTTTTTTGAGGGGCCTAAATAAAATCCAAAAACTCTCATATAAACAGGTATGGCTATATTCGTGAACAGAGAATATCCTATCACAGTAAAGTTTTGACTAATCATTCTTACTGACATTAGACTAGTGACATTATAACTCATATACTTTTTACATATTTCCTGTTTTCTGTATAGAACCAAAAAACAAAAACATGCCTGGCAATCATGACATTTAGATGCTGTAGAATGAAAACTCCATAATGTTTTCAATGATTATAACATGTAGTCAGGAATTATCGTTTGGCAGAAAGTCTAACTAGTAAAAATGGGTACACAGTTTATGTGAAAATAATACAAGATAGGTAATAAAAAGGTATTAACTCATCTTTTTCCTGAGGTAATCCAAAGCTTCTTGAGGTGAATTCTGTCTTATTCCTCTCAGCGCGACGCGAACAGTAAAACTTGCTGCTGTGTTTACTGTGATGTGGGCGTTTACACGCCGCGCGCTTCACGTGGATGATTATAATATCAATAGCGCTCAGCGCGTGGGCGTGGTCACATTAGAGATAATGAAGGGAGATGTGAAAAACTGGACATCGCGTTGGTTTCATATGGATTACTTTATCACAGAATATTTGACTTCGATAAGACCTTCCTTAGTTTAAAAGTAGACATGTCAAGATTTCTATAGATATATCTCTCATGTCTCTCTGTTGAGTATTTGCTGAGTTACAGTTCATTTTAATGACGCGTCTCTAAATAAAGATCACGCAAACACGGCAGGCGACGCACACCCGGTTTGTTTCTTTATTTTATAACTGTACAAACAAAGTTCTGTTGTTATTATGTGTGTAAACAAATAAAAGTAGACCCTTTACAGATTCGATTGATGTATTGCTCTTATCTGTAAGATCAAAACTGAAAGTGTAATTTAAGTTCTTTTCGGTGTTATAAGGAGAAGATGCCTCAAAACGCGTATCCGCGTTAATCCGACCTCAGAGGTGTTAATAAAGTCTGTATGGTGCCCTGGTGGCCTGTATACAATAGCCAGTACAAACGACACAGGGGATTTATCATTAACAATTGTTTCTCTTGATAATGTTATATGAAGCACCATTACCTCAAACGAGTTATACTTGAAGCCCGTCCTCTGAGAAATACTGAAAACATTGTTATAAATTGAATCAACACCTCCCCCTTTACCTTTTGGGTGTGGCTCATGTTTATAACAGTAATCTTGGGGTGTAGACTCATTTAAAGTAATGTAATCGTCTGGGTTTAGCCAGGTTTCTGTCAAACAGAGCACATTTAAGTTATGATCTGTGATCTTATCATTTACAAAAAGTGCTTTCGTAGAAATAGCAGGAGAAAAAGCCATTACTCACCGTGATTGATGAATGATTTTACACCACAGTTGTTTGATGAACTTGTGAAAAAAAACAAAACAAAAAACAATAGGCACGAATGGAAACGCTAATAACAAGCTAACCGGCTAACGAATGCTAACATGCTGCACTCGCAGCTTTAAAATAAAGGTGAACGATCAAATTAATCAGATTAGTTTGTTAGATAATATCAGAAATATGGTGGGAATTAAGTTATATTTATCAGTTTAAACAACAGAGAGTAATAGAGATTTTACAGAAAAACAAAGCTACACGAAGCTACAATCACAAACCACTCAGCAGCACGGCAGACAGCAAGTCAGGTCACCCCGCAGGTCAGGCAGGATCAGGAGTCTTCAGAATAAAGGATAGTGTTGTCAGCCGTGAGGCTAGTGAGATGGCCTCGACCACCCACCTACTCATAGCCTGCTTGGTCGCCGGAGATCCTTTCTTTGGCAGACCAAAGCAAACAAACAGCTGATCTGCCTTAGGCCCCCCGGCTCTAAATGGACAGCGATGAAGCCTTTCTGGACCTACTTCCTGGAACCGAGGAGGACAGAATGCCTTGAGTACTATGGGCACCTTGGTGCACTGTACCGGCCTTAGCCTCAGGGTGCCACAGAAGAAACGAGTGATAAGTGAGTGTCTTCCCAATGATTTACCATCCAGAAGGGCGTGGTAAGCAGCTAAGTCCGCCACGTATACCTTCAGAGTGGAGCGAGATAACCCTGCGGAGAATCGCTCCAACAGAAACTCCAGAACTGTACCAATTGGGCAGATGACTGGGTCCTGCAGTCGCTGTCCGCACCATGAAGTGAAAAGCTTCCACTTCAAGGTTCCTAGTGGCGGCCGCGACTCTGGAATGGGAGTATAGTCTCAACAACCTCAGTTGAGAGACCAGATGCTAGGAGCTGTGCCCCCTCAGAGGCCATGTCCACAACTTCCATAACTCCGGGCGGGGGTGAAGAAAGGTGAGAGAGGAGGTCCCTCCTGATCGAAATATCCAGTGGAGAGCCGTCGAGGAGGGACACCAGGTCCGAAAACCATAATCGGGCCGGCCAGAATGGGGCTACTAGCAACAGACAGACCCCAAACGGTCGTTTACTCTCTCCAGGAGGACTCCACTGATGAAGATACACCAGGGAGAAATGGTCTTAGCTGAGGAGGGAGTTCCCCTGAGCCCACAGAAGGATCTGGCGCGCCAGCTTGTACAAGGGGCGCGAACGCAGACCCCCCTTCCGATTGATGTAGGAGACCGATGTGTTGTCTGTGCGGACAAGCACATGATGTCCCCTTAGGTCTGGAAGGAAGTGTGTCAGAGCTTGAAACACGGCCAGCATCTCCAGGCAGTTGATGTGCCAAGTGAGATGATGGTCTTTCCACAGACCCTGGGCAGAGCGGCAACTCATGACTGCTCCCCAGCCCGTGAGAGAGGCATCTGTTGTTAGTGTTACATGACGACAAGGAGCCCCTAACATTGGGCCTTGAACTAGGAACCAACGTTTCTTCCACATGTCCAAGGCACGTAAGCATCGCCGCGTGACCTTGATTATGCGAAGCGGATTCCCCCTCTGGGAAAATCCCTTAGGTCCTGAGCCACCACTGCAAGGGTCTCATGTACAACCAGCCAAAAGGTATACCGTTGGACGCCGCTGCCATCAAACCCAACAGCCTCTGAAACTGTTTGACAGTGAGTGACTGGCCTTCTCTTACTCTCTTGACTGTCGTGAGGATTGACTCGATTCGAGCAGGAGACAGACGTGCCTGCATCGAGGTAGAGTCCCACACACGCCTATATAAGTGGTTCTCTGTAGTGGAGAAATTATACTCTTCTTGGCGTTTAGTCTTAACCCCAGCTCTCTCATATGGGCGAGGACGACATCTCGATGCTGAGCCACCAACTGTTCCGATCGAGCTAGTATCAACCAATCGTCGATGTAATTGAGTATGCGTATGCCCTGGAGTTGCAAAGTTGCATTCAGCCCCACAATGTTCTTTGAATAATTTGAGACTGTGGGGCTGTAAATATGGGATGAATGTGGTTTCTCCCACGATCTTGACACCTCAACATGGAGATCGGGGAAAAACGGAAGGCCCCCGTCGTGAAGGCTGTGATCTAGAGAGAGCGCGGATCTAGGGGTGGTAGGAACGAGGAACAAGGACGAGCCACGTCTTCAGATCCCTCCGCTAAATCCACCCTCGATCCCCACGACAACAGTCTGCGCTGTGCCTCGGCAACAGCGGGACCGCTGCCAGCGGGATCATCAAACACAGCCAGGCGAGAGCGGATCATACGCAGCGAGAGTAACTCGCAGTGATGACAATCAGCTCCCTCGAAAGCTGACTGTGCATGCTCCGCTCCTAAACAAACAACACACAGATCGTGTGTATCCCCCGCTGCCAGATAGCATGGGCAGGGAGGCACACAACGACTGTAATGCCGTTTGCTCGCCATAGATATTAGTTTAGACTTTGACATATTCTTTTGAATGCTTGTTGACTGACAGACAACAGTAAATAGACTAACACATACACAGAGCGCTACTGAAGAACAGAAACTAATTTGCGCTCTGCCGGATGCGCTTTTATACTTCCTGGCACTCATGTCACCCCGCTCGTCACGTCTCGCTGCTCCATTGGACTGATTTTACACGTGCTTCAGAACGCGGTCACGCAAAGGCGTTCCCAAAGCGAATCTCGACGCAGCTCGAGTTCCTGAAGGGGAACCCTTCTTTCTTTCTTTTTTTATTTTTATTCATTTATTTTTACTACTGCTAACACCATTTTGTCCAATCTATTCCCAATATGCAGTCAATTAACATTCTCTTCTTTACTTACAAGCTTACCCAATACCATTTTTCCTGTCTTACGTTCAAATGCTTGCAAACATATTGTCTATTGAATGCAGGTAGAACTGAAGCATGACAAATAATGCAGTATTTGTATTGTATTTTGATGGCATGGTGACTGGATAATGTCCAAGTATAATTGTTATATGCGTTTGTTAATGCTCTGACTTAGCAAATTCATGTTAAACGTTGCTTTTAACTCTGCGCTTCCTTTTAGAGAATCTTTTCGCTTTGTTTCAGAGGAACTTGGCTTTGAAGATAACCCCTGGGATTCCTTCACAGGAAGTGTCTGACCTTTAAGATAGCTCTAGTGTTAATAATAGCCATTCTAATTTAAACAAAATGGTGAACAACACAGTCAATAGGGCTACATAAAGGGCAGTGTGAAACCAACTGGTTATACTTGCAGGAGGTAAAGACTTCAACTCCGAGGGTACAACACACACTTTCCCATGTGCAAAAACTCCCAAAAGATTTCCATTTATTCAGAAGATTAAGGTGTCTTTCAGTACCATGGATTAATGCAATTTCATAATTTTATTCAAAGCTATGAAACAAATTATGTAATTATAGGTGACACTGGTTGTTTTGAAGTTATCCATGGATTATTCCATGAAATGCACATTTAAAATGTGCAGTCCTTTCTTCCAGGAAAGTGATTTAAAGTTCCTGATGACTACGAATTCAGTGGTATCTCAATTTTCTGGCCCAATAAAATGTCTCTTGAACGGAAAGCCTCTGACTATGCCAATGAGAAGTAAACTAAAGCATACTGACTATTTTAGCCTGCTTGAAAAAGCCCCGCCATAGCTTCCTGTTTCAACAGGAAGTACATTAACACAAGCAAGCAAACTGTGCTCTTGCATGGGATCTAAAATGGTAGGATAACTGTTTAGGCCAAGACCACACATCAGCAAATGCTCCTTGTAAAAAAATGCAGGGATAATTTTCAAACTCGCCTAAGCTAACATTGCAACTCCCCCTCAATTACACATTGAAGGAATGATGACTTACATAGCCACATGTCTACAAATTAGTTCTATTTGCTAAGATTTTAATTTCCTGAAGATCTGGATAGAGGTGGAAGATATAGCATGGATAATCAAACTAATGAAATAGTATGTCCTTGAAAGCACTTATCTCCTCAAATGAGAGGAAAAGTCAATTTTGTTGAAGCAATATAGAGTAAAACTCATCTCAGACAATAATCCTGGTTGTCATTTTGAAATATTCTTATAGTTTCATTTCAGACAGACTATATAAAAAAGGTCAGCGAATATGGAAATATAGTGGTTTTCTCTTATCTACCTTCATTTTGTACAGTACATTGTTTTTTTGTTGCAAAGTGTGATTTGAAGGATCGCATAATTATTTGGGCAATAAAGCATTCCTCTGTGACTGTGTGAGTGCTTGACAGAAGAGATGCAAGTGTTGCATGGGGAAGTAAGATATTACCTTGCTGTCATCTATGCTATGCCTTCATGTCACACATTACAGTGTTATGTCTTACTATTGACATGTCATATATGCATAAAGCTTTCACTTTGACACCCTGTATTTGGCACTTGGACAAGGTCACTCTTAAAATAACTCTCACTGGCTTTTGTATCTAAAAAAATACAGAAATTGTTTGTGAACCACTAAGCTGTGTCACCTAAGTTGTTAAGCATCTGGGCTGGTAACCAAAAAGTAGCAGGTTCAAAAGGGATTGTTTTTGAGCCTATCCACCCATCCACTTGACAATTTGGACCTACGAATGCTTTTATAAATGAAAAGCTTACATAATGATGATAGGATAATTCCTACATGATATTTCCCACTTACAGCTATTACTTAATATGCAGAGCATTGACCCCAAGATGCAATTAAGGAAACATGTAAGACCTTGTTACGTGTTACGACGCCGGTAACATGAATATCTCGTCGGCTAGCCAAGCATTGGCGTCACCCTTTCACTTTTCACTTTGACTCTAGCACTACACCACTGTGTGCCCATAGCCTCCTCTCTTACATATCCCCCCATCATTATTGCACTGAGTAAAGCAACACAGCTGTTTAACTGATCTGCAACACAGACACTGATTGCAACACAACGATGTTTTTATTATCACGCACCGCACTCATGTAAACTCACTCTGACTCATCCCCTCTGAGAGTATTGTACTGACGTTATCACCATCTTTTTAGCGTAGCTACTTACTGGTACTGACCCTGTTTAACTCGATAGACTTATGCCTCAGTACTGATCGGCGCATCCTCGTCTTATGATTTTGCTGTGTACTTAGGATTACCTCTCTCATAATGCCACTGTTCGGACTAATCTGTTTGCAACCCTGCCTGGACCTTCTGCATTGCCCTTATTGGATAACACCACGAAGGTTGTCAAGATCTCCGGGATATTTTAGCTTGGATCTATAGAACCACGCCCGTTCCCTCGTTTTGGAGTAATCTCTGTCTTGCACCTCATCTCCTACCTGTTTGCAGTGTGTCGATCCCCTGACCTGTGTTTCTCTGACTCTTCTCCTGTTTTAATAAAGCAACCTCGCCCCGGAATGCTGCACCGTCTCACATCTCGTCACCAGCCCCGTTACACGCATATTTCGGCCACCTATCAAGGATTCAAGTGATTTCTCCAAAGGCACATTGGCAGGTTCTTATGGCAAAGCTACGAATCGCTATTATCTAGAGCTACGGGACATCCATGATCGCTTGAGAGTATATCTCAGGGAGTCAGACATTGATTAGTATCCATCTGCTTTCACCGGATTGTGTGTTGACGAGCTTTTTTCTCTGTCGAGTGGCATTAATAAGCCATTAAAGTCATAAAATAGCCATTCAAGAGCCGGTCACCCCACTCGTTCATCTCATAAGTCCAGTTATTGGCAATATGCTCTGCTGTGTTGTTAAATCTTCATTACCCGCGTGGGTTGTTCGCGGCAGCGAGGGAATGCCTGGACACCCAGTCTTGGAAAACAGATGGCCGGCACTACGAGGTTTACCCAGCTGGATGATCGCAAAATGGTGGATCACAACAGCGCCCCGCTAGTGTCCACGGTTCTGATGTTCCATGAGTCAAATCGATCCGTCCCACAGTGCCTATCATGACCGTTAGGTCAAGTACAAACTGATCGTCATGAGTCAGGCTCTAGTCAGTTTGATCGTAATGAGTCAAGTCAGGTTACAGTTCTTATCATGAGTCAAGTTCTAGTCACCGCTCGATCTCCTCCGAGTCAAGTCCTATCTTCAGTTGCTCTTACTGATCGCGTTCTAGTCACAGGTGATGCGTTCAGAGTCAAAGACCCGTCACAGTTTATTATCAGGGTCTGGTCAAGTCACCAGCTGATATTTTCAATTGATCACCAGTCAAGTCATCCACGTGCTCCGTCATGAGTAAGTTCTCTGGCACAGCTAGATTCTTCACCGCAGTCATTGTCCAGTCACAGCCCTATCGTTATAAGTTCAAGTCACCGGTCAAGCTCGCTGATCTTCACTAAGGCCAGTCAAGCTGCAAGCTGATCTTATCTGAGTCAAGTCAGTCTCAGCGGATCGTAATGATGGCCGTCAGGTACAGCTGTCTCTCTGAGGCACGTCCACGTATTTTCACAGCTTATCTTCCTGTGTCAAGTCAAGTCACAGCTGTTCTTCGTGAGTCAAGTCAAGTCACAGCTGAACTTCATGAGTCAAGTCAAGTCACAGCCGATCTTATAGAGTCAAGTCACCCCAGTATAAGTTCGATCTTCATAAGGACCAGTAAAGTCACAGCCTGATCTTACCATGAGTAAATCAAGTATTCAGGGATTCTGCATGAGGCCTACGTCAGGTCACACGATGCTTCTTCAATGATTCCTGGCAAGTCAACGTCCACCCAGCTCGTTTTAGTGACGCGCCACAGCTCAAGTCCACAGTTGATTTAATGAGTCTAGGCCTCAAAGTCTCACCGATGATTCTCGCCAGAGGCGCCTCACGTCACCCAGCTAAGCGGTATTTCCCAGAGCTCCCATCACGTTCTCAGCTGTTCGACAGGTAACGTCAACGCTATCCGCTATTCATAACAGAATCACCCCCGTCGCAACATCACCCTTGTATCATCACAAAGATTCATCTCGCTCAAGTACTGTATGGTCACCCACCAGAGTATCAAGGTCAGCCTTCGGTATCCCGTTCTGGTCCCCAGTGTTGATGGGCACTTTCCCCCCGGCACACGCTCGATGTCCTGCAAGCCACACGCTGTGTATCCCCACAAAACCATCACTATAACCCTTGTTTCATGACACTAATTCCACTGTCTGACAGCACTCCTAACTCCGGTTATGGCCTCGGGGTTGATTCTGGTGTTATATGGGCAGTGTCTACTACATCGCCGAGTGATCAGCGCAGCCCCCTTCCTGCGCACAGGCACAACCTCTCCCGACCCTCCCCCCACCCCGGGGCGCGCCTGGATTATGCTGCAGAACCTACCCGCACCTCCCTCCGTGGTAGACGTTGCCCGCCACATGTGCTCCAAGAGGCCCAATGGTGTACACGCCTGAAGTCTCTTCTCAGACCTCCTCTTGGGTGGCGCGAACGCTCTGAAGACTACCTACTGAACGGCGGTGTGTTCAGCTACGTGCGTGTGTGGCTTAGCAGACACCCCAGCAACGACAACTTTCAGTGACTTTGTACTGTTCCAGCAAAGGATTCGGCGTGAATTATGCAACATTCTTTGACCTGTCTCGTTCGGCGGGTGGGACCCCCCCCCGGCCACTATGAACTATCTGCCTGCTAGTTAGGCAACCTTCCACATGGACCACCGCGACCCGTAATATTCGAACTCCCTCCCCCCCCCCCCCTGTATATCATGCCCCCACGGCCTCCCAGGAGGCCGTTTGCGAACTCCCTGCTAGTCCTGTCACCGCTATAGAGGCCGTTCCTGCGAACTCACCTTGCTCGTCCTCGTCCACAGCTCATAGCCCAGCACAGTTTGCGAATAGCTCTGATCTACTCTTGTACGGTCTTCCCTATAAGGCCGTTGCGACACTCACCTATATCATCGTACACGGCCCTATAGAGGCAGTTTGCGAACCTGACCTACTAGTCCGTCACAGCTATACCGAGGCAAGCTTTGCGAACTCCTCTCGTCCATGTCCACGGCTCACTGGAGGCCGCTTGGGGATCATCATCCTGTCCACTGTCACGGCTATGGAGGCCCCCCCCCCTTCCTTTCCCTCTACCCCCGTTTGGAATTCTTTGCATGCTGGCTGTCGGCCACCAACCGGAGGTAGTTGGAACTTGTGTCCCGGTCCCGGACCAGACTACCACACGAGGCTGCACATAGAAACAATCGACTGTCTGTCAACCCTCAATGTTCGTCTGTGTCGTGTGTCGCTGCTCTTTCCGTTTATTACAGTATTTCCCGCCATGCGTCTCATGATCACGGCTTTGTGGTTCTTCAGGCCCGGGGGTTCCTTCTCGTCTGCTTCGACCCCGTCGTGTAGGTGGTCTGGCCCCTACTCTGGTCTGTACTCCGCCTCCGCCGTGGGGTCTCTGCTCCATCTCGTGGTGGTTCTCCAGGACACGCTCGTTGCGGGTATACTTCTGTGATCTGGTGTCCTTCGTGATTCCGCCCGTAGTGTATTCCTGCACCCACGATCCCTGTGCGCCTGGTCTGCCTGTTGGCTCTGGTGGTTCTCTGCTCTCAAATTGTCACTGACCTGGCCCTTCGCTCCGGGATCTATATCCCACACCTATGCCTGGGTCCTGCCTCAGTTCCCCACCAACCTTTTCTTTACCGGTCTCTCCACCTTCACAGGTGGAACTGGCACTCTCACTCCCCTGTTCTGCCTCCTACCTCCACCCGACATCCTAGATCGTATAAGTTCTCCGTCTGGAGCACTATGTAAGACGCTCCTGGGCTGGGGGGGGGTCCCTTGGCCTCGCGTACGTATTCATGTTACCTCCATGTAACTTCCCGTTGGACTGAAAGCAGAGCGTCCCATTTTCCATCTTTAAGTGACGCTGCACTACAAACATGTTTGCCCACCAATCATACACCCTCGCGACTGAATACTCCTCCGACATGTATATTCATAACCACTCACTAACTAGTTAACACTCAATCTGATCCTTATACTCTCGCCCGCTGATCTATGCTATTTATACTTCTTTAGCGATAGCACTCTACGGAGCATGCCTTTCCTTAGCCACCTTACCGACTTAGCCTAGTCTTGCATCGTATCGCTTTCCTCTTTTGATTATCCCTGCCCCTGTGCTATCTTAGGTTACTACCTCCTCATTCTGACATTTGGTGTTGGACTATATTCTGTTTCTGCACCCCTGCTTGGAATATTGGCTTTTTATTGGACTAACCACTCTTTCCGGTACAAGCATCTGGATCTTGTTAGCCGCTATACGACCACGCCAGTTTGGATTACCTCTTCATGTATTGCCACTCATTCTTCTACCTGTTTGCCATTGTTCGACCTGCTGTGTGTCTCCGCACCTCTTCTGTTGTAATTTGTTTTAAAAAGCTTTTTCACACTGGATTCTGCACGTTCATGTCTCTGTCACCCGCCCCTCGTCTAAAGTTAGTGATGTTAGTTTAGATGTGCCAGGTATTTAAGTGGTTCACAAAGAATGTGATAGGATAATATGATGGTCATTGCAGCTCTACCGTGTTGTGCAGTTGTAACAATATTCAACCCAGAATTCAGATTTTTACTTTTTTCACATTACAATGAACCCAAAATTACATCACCTCAAGATAGACAGTTTGATGGATTTTTAATTTGCTCAGGTCCACTTAAATCAAACTTGAGGCTTATTTAATATTTTATTATAAATATGCAAGCACTTATTACATACCCTAACATACCTAATATTTGAACTAAACTTGTTAATATTTTGTACTCCACACATTAAGTATACATGAAATGCACTAACAGCAGTCAGCCTGTAAAGGACAATAGATGTGTCCGCAGCCAAATGAGAACACCGGTTTGCATCTCCTTATAACACCAATAACAAAGGCGAAGTGTGAAGTTCAATGAGCAGGTGTTCAATGGACGATGGTAATGAATTATTTTTTACTAACCCTGTTACCTTCCACCGTTATTGAACCAGCGACTATGATTAAATCAGAGAATGCGAGCACAAGACACATTTACATTGTGCAAGAACGCATTATGCACTCGGATCCTTTACGTCCCTAGGTCGAGTTTAAGAACTTCAAAATATCCCCTTTAATCAGTTGATGACATGGGTCTATCCCCCGGTTTTTTTGAACATGACATCTCTACACATATGCTACATTTGGCACTTTTGTTGTTGATGATGACTGAGAAGTGCGCATTTTTTTTCTCGGCAATGTCCCCTGATTTTTTTATTTTCATTGTCAGACGTGATGCAGTAAACAAAAAACACCACTATCTGCAATTGCCGTTCAGAGGGCCTCCCCAATAAGCTATGACACCACGTGTGTGATTGGTCCCTATAAGAGCCCAACACTGAAAAAAACTGCTGTAAACAATCCCAAACCATTGAGCCACATCTAAATTTATACTGCTGCCCGCTTCAACAACTTTTCATTTATTGGTAATTTTATTCGTGATCAGACGCCCTAATGGAGCCCTAGGTTTACTGTAAAGACCCAGGCATTTTGTGTCCGTGGGTTCTGCCCCAATGATTCTACAAGCGGACCAATTAATGAGGATAGTCTGCGGAGATCCCTTAAGTCCATCGATAGCGACATGACCTAGTGTGAGCAGCCCATTATTTAAAATATGGGAATTTCTGGATTACAAATCCTTGGCTGCCATACCATAAATACATCAATCTGAATGACAATATTCATTAGTGAAAGTCAGCTTGGCCATATTGTATACGAAAAGCTTTACATATTGTGCCTTTAACAAATTGACATCTGATCAAGGGCTGTTGTAGACGCGGAGTAGACCAATCGTAAAAATCTGTACTTTTAAAAGTTGAAAAGACAACCTTGTGTCTGCTCCAGCCAAAAAACCACGAGGATAAAAAATGGAGTACCAAGCAAGCCAAGAAATCAAGATAGGAATATGAAACATTCCCGAAGGGACATGTTGGCCTTCTTTCTAATTACGGCGGGCATCTTGTCTTGTCCACCTCCGCGAATGTCTCGTACAAGTAAGACAACAACACAAAACACTTGTAATGACTGCTTAGACTAGCCCCTTCACCTTAAGACCCAGATTACACTAAGCAGTTCAACGACCGACTAGATTTTTACCGCTTTGGCTTCAAGGAGATTGCTATTGCAGAAAGGTAATGAAGGAAGCGATCGGACTGGTTTCAACATTTCTAGGTAAGCTTTTCAAAAAACTTCTATGGCAACACCTTTTTTCTTCTAGACTAGTCCGTAAAGACCAGTAAAAACACAAAGTTCTGGTCCTAAGAACCTTAGAAATCCAAAAGCACCTCAGAGCAGTATGTTGAACGAGTTTGTGCCAGTACAATTTAAGGCTCTATAACTTTTGTTTTTGTTCCATTAGCAAAAGTTGTACCTTGTAACATGACTTCAGGCAAGCAAGATAATAATTATTACGCACGGTTTAAATTTCTGAGACATTTCTTTAGGCGCATTATATATATTGAAATGTAAAAATGTATGCATCTTATAGTATGCCTGCGACGTGTGTTTATACACCCACTCATACCTTAACTTCCCCCAGTGCTTCCCAGTTGGTGGGCACACAGCATTCCTTTAGGTACAACGAGCATTCCGGTCCACAGTTATAAGATTGCAATCGACTATAGTTAAAACGGGATCGTTCATATCAAAGCAAATGATAATTGTTGACAATAACTCGTACATGTAATGCCAGCATGTTGTGGTTTTGCGACCCTATGACTTGCACATATGCGCGGGAAAAACTGCTGACAACATTATTCATTAAAAATTCTATTTGTGTTCCACTAGCAGTGAGAAAAGTGTAACTCTGCAGAGAAAAAATAAAACTAAAAATCATGGTGTGGCTATCTTTGCTCCAAACTTTAGTTCAAAACACCAGCTCATGATTTTTAGGGGCCAGAAAATCCCCCGTGATTACTGCTTCGGTGTATTTAATGGCTTTGTGAGCTAAAATAGCCCGTGACCCAGCTCAGCTAGATAGTTGCATGAGCCCCTCGTTAATATTTGTTCCCCTAGCAGCTACAAATTGAATACAGCCTTATATACAGAGGGCCAAATTACAAACCTAGTCTAACTGCCCATGGTCCCAAACACTTGCCAGTCTCCTGGCTTGTATAAAATGTCCAGTATATAACCAACAGCAAGCAGACACACTCTCACATACTGCCATGTACCCAACATGCAAATGTTTGTTGTGCATGTATATTTGCACATAGCATACTGATTTGCTCATGTGGGTCTATTAACCAGTTAGCACTTTTACATTTTTCAATATTATGACATTATTCTCTACACGATTACAAAGCGTCTATTCAGCCAAAGTGGCATTTCGCTTTTAAGTCACAGAGTGAAGCCCATCAGGGTGTACCGCTTTAATAGACTGAATCAATATTATGCTGGATCACACGCTATTCACTGTTTGGTAAGATGTGTTTGCTGCTATTTCATATTGATTGAATGGAGCATAGCCATAGGTTCTTTCACTAGCTCAGCTGTGATTGTAAGAGTTTGAGTCTACGACACTGCTGCATATGAACAATCCCTGTGACCAATGAAGCATCATACAGCTACAATTGCCCAGTGTCTTTTCGTCTAATTCGTTAATTCATCAACTTGTCACCTTCATTATTTTCACATTTCGTTGAGGTTGGCATAATCACTTTTGAAAAATAAGGTGCACAGGTTTGGAAAGAATGAGGGGAGTTCGATCCAGAGGCCACAATGCTAATCTTTACATCTTCATCTTAATTTTCCCCTCCATCTCTCCCACACATGCACAACATTCACTGCATTGTATTGTGCTGTATGTTTCTGGGAAAATATCAGCTGTTTTCTGCAGTATAAAAGGAGTTTGAAATTAACACTGGTCAAAATGCGGATGAAAATCAACCCTGGCGGGTAATGCATATCAACTCAATAGCCAGTTTTATGGATTTATGATTCAAAATTGATGTCCTCCAACCTCTTCTTCTTCTTCTTCTTTATTTAATGGGTGTCAGTGTAGGAGAGGCTTAAATACACTGAATTCATTACACTGAATTTTTGTGAGTAAACAGCTTATCACTTTATAAATTGATAGTCTGTCCACTAATCTTCAGTATGTTTGCCATTAAACATTCATTTTGGAGTGAGTTACATTTGAAAATTACAACAAAATAAATGCTATTTTATAAGAGAAGGGTCAGAGATATTTGTCTCTATTTATATTTCATTTTAATATTATTGCCATTGACTATCGTCAAACTGAAAAATATTTAATGGGTGCTTCTCAATCAGAAGGCTGCATCATAAAAAGGCTGTATATCTAGGCTGCCATGTCATCAGGTGCCACCGAATGCCATCTTAATTTGAAGGATCCTTCGAAAGCAGCCTTTATTTTAAGGCTATAAACATAGCCTTTATAATCTGCTGTTCTTGAAGCTAGCTAGCACAATTATTAAACAAATATTCTGCTTCGTAAAATTGTGATCGCTTTTGATGTTGTCAAACTCAAAAAATCTTGGTGAGCCAGTTAATGAAAGAAATATGAGAATCACATGTGCCTCATCATCTCTGACGTATTCATCTAATTGGGCAGATTGTTAGTACTGAATTTGTTTAATTTGTGTCAGTTGTGTCAGTCAAGGGTTTGTTGGGAGATTTACACATGATGATGATGAAACCATTTGCTGGATTACTTTGACACCACATTCTTTGGTTTTTGGATAAATAAAGTTTTTGAAGGTGCTACATGGAACATTAACAACCCTGAAGTAGCAAAGTGCCAATAAACAGCTAAAATTCCCTGGACTGCACTTCAGTGGAGGAAATATTTATTTGATCCCCTGCTGAATTTGTAAGTTGAAACACCTTACAAAGAAATGACAGGGTCCCTGTAATTTTACCTGGCGGTTTATTTTATGTCATTAGAGCACAGAATACCAACCAAAACCATACCAGGGAAAAAAAAAACATTTAATGAATAAAGGGGTAGAAATTGCTTTGATTTCAGTGAGGGAACTAGTATTGATCCACACAAGCAAAACAGACTTAGTACTTGAGCAGAAACCTGTTGCGCAATCACAGACCGGGTAAGACGTTTTTGTAGGTGCGTACAGGTTTGACCATCTCACCGGAGGGATTTGATCAAACTCCTTTTTACAGATCCTCTTTAAACTCCTTAAGGCTCTTTGGCTGTTGTCCCCCGTCCTTTGAACATCGACGTTTCCGCTCACATCCACAGATTTTATATATGATGAGGTCTGCGCACGACTGCCTAGGCCCAACCTGACATTATGTGACTTCTTATTCCCCTGCACTCATAATACTTTGTTGATTCTTCGGGCGGTATTTTTTGGGTCATTGCTACATGCTGGAAGCCATCCCACAGACCCCATCTTCACAGCCGTTCTGACTGAGGGAAGGATTTGGTTCTCATCCAAGATCTTTGCAGTGCAAGGCCCGTCACTTTGCCCCTCAAGCGCACGGTGAAGTATCCTGTACCCACATTAGCAGAAAAAACTCCCCAACCCGCCCACAATGTGTCAACTCCCGTCGCATGACCTGGGAGGGGTAATAGTCAGCATTTCCTCTCCCTTCTCCAAAAAGGTTACAAGTCTGAGTGAATTGCCAAAGAGCTTCAATTTGGTCTCACTCTGACCCCCACACCAGCACTTTTCCCCAACCTTCTCCTGAATCATTTAGACTGTTTTGGCAAACACCGGCATTCCGCTCTTGTACATGTTGACTGCTTGAGTCCCGGAGGACCTTGAAGGCACTGCGGATTCAGATACACCTTGCGTACTACGTGTCTTAACAATGTCCTTGCTTGGTGACCTGTGGTCCCCACATCATGCCTTACAGCCTCATTAAAGTCCCTCCTGGTAATGCAGGGCTGATCATCACCTTTCCCTCATGATCCTCCTCTAACCCCACTGAGGGCCAAGCATCTTGCACGGAGCTCAGACAAGGACGATTGACTGGCTTGTGTTGTATTTATTCCATTTCGGAATAATCGCAACAACAGTCATTTTCTTTGCTCCTTGATGTATGGTTATTCGTATCCCATTAAAGCCTTGTGCCCCACAAGGATCTACATTTGTCTCTGCACATCATGTGACAGCTCTTTGGGTCTTGCTCCATTGGTGGTGGGACCGAGTTGGACAGGAACGATACAGACAAAATCTGTGGGTGCGCATGAGTCTCGATACACCTAAAGAGGCGAATTACGCGAGTAACTTCTTCACAGTGACCGGACTAATTCTGTGTCAACATGGGCACATAACAATCATGTGGTAGACTATTCTGTGGTTGTGAGGGGCATCCACAATAATTCGTTCACTCAACTGCAAATGCAAATCAATTTATATACTTATATATGTGTTTTTTTCTGATTTTTTGGGTGATATTCTGTCTCTATCCGGTCCAAAATTATAACCCTCAACAAAAAATTACAGACCCCTTATTTCCCATGTAGTGGGCAAACTTACTAAATCAGCAGGGGATTAAATAAATATTTCCCCCACTGTATATATACTATAAAATTACCTGTCATTTGAGAGATAATCATACTCCTTTCGCTCAGAGAGGTGAGAAATATGTTGATCCTATATAGCACATACACAAACAAAAACAGAAATTTTACAATATAACCACAATGAGATCTTGGGTAAAAGACAAGGTAGGTCTTCTGGCAAAAATTATACATGCAGAATAGCAACAATACCACACAAACCTAAGTAATCCCTTATGGAATCCCCGTTTCCTCTTATCTGGAGTCTTTTGTGGATTGAAAAGGGGGATTTTAAGAGCATTTAGGTAATTTTGATAGTACAATAATATGTAAAAGTGAATGTAATGCTCCTATTTAGACAACATAGCAGCAGTCAGAAAATTATTTATGGTACCAACTGTCCCATTGAGAGCTCATACCCACTGTCCCCTGTGGTTTTCTTTTACACATCCAGCACTGTTTGATTTGGTTGTAAAATATTTGTTTATTACTGTAAAAAATAAATTTGTTTTCATCTCTGAAATATTCTTGAGATTTAAAGTGTGACAAAAATCATGTAAAGTTTGCACTGGCTTTACCTGGTTTCCTCTCTCAACACATCCAACACAGAGCATGCCTTGTGAGATTTTCTAATACTTTTTAAATTGTTATTGTATGCAGCAGGTTTCTTTTTTATGCAAAGTGCCTCTTGAGTTTTTGCTTCACTTCCCCACATAATCTATTTGGTTTGATGCAATGGAGGTCTCAGGTTAGATCTGAGGGGGTGGAATAATATATTCTGTATGCCCTCATTTTGAGTCTGTGCTTGACTTACATATGTTGGTAGAACCTCGCAGGCTAGACAGCTTTTTATTTGTATGCTTTATAGACAAGGGGCTATCATGATAGACTGTATGCTAAGATAATCCTTGCGCTGTGGGAAAGGAATTTTTGGTAGAAGCATAATAGCGGACTTTACCTTTGAAATTGTCCACAGTCTGATGCTCAGATGGCACTGCCACGGACCAGCCGCTGTCTGTCGACTGGCTGTCTGATGCATATTGTACACAAAACTGGAAAGCAGTGGTGAAAATGAAAAGATCCAATCAGTTTGGCCAACTGCAAACAACTTCCAGGAGTCGAGGGGAACAGTTTTTGTCAGTCCATCTGGAAACAAAAAATCCAATAATGTATTGGAATTGATATTATGAGTGCTTGTGGGAAAGAACAGATGACTGCATTTACCAAAGATGGTTTTAGATCTTTTAACGATATTAGGAGTAGTGTGAGGTCCTCAGTAGGAAATACACTATGTAAAATGATGAATACAAATAGTGTAGAGGGAGCTACTTTGAAAATGTAGTTTGCGAAGCTACAGGCAAGTAGTTTACTGAGTTAACTTAACTTAAATGTAAATGAAACACAACTAAGGCTGATGATACATGGGGCAACAAGGGTGCAAATGTGCGTTGATCCCGAGACAAAAAAGGGGGGGGGCAACATGTCAAAGTACTGATGCATACTTGTAGCGAGCAAGAAGACAGAACAGATGAAAGCAGTGGTGAAAATGAAAAGATCCAATCAGTTTGGCACGAGACTTGGGGGCAAACAAAAAACGTCCAGGAGTGCAGAAGGGGGGGTCAGCAGTTTTTATGATAGACAGGTAGCGCAACACAGTGAAACAAAATGCCCATAAGTAATTAGGTAATATGAGGGTTAGAGAGAATAGTGCTTGTGGGAAAGACAGATGACGCAATTATAACCAATAGCTGTTTGTGGGAGAATCTCATTAACAGGATGTCGGGTGGCTAGGCAATGTAGGATGTGGGCAGGAGTCCTCGAGTAGGAACCATACACTATGGTAACATGTGAATACAATAGTGTAGAGGGATCTACTTTGAAATGTAAGTGGGTTACGGAAGCTACAGCAGTGGGGGAGTTACTGAGGTTAACTTAACTTAAATGAAATGAACACAACTAGTGCTGATGATAAGCATGGGTCACTCACCTTTTGGTGAAATGTTGCTCAAAAAGTTGTGACACTGTGTATCGATCAGCCGGAAAAACTATCAGTGCGTTTAAGTATGATTTATTCATTTTGTGCGGTTAATGTTCTAGATGGGTGGGGTTGTGGATTGTCGGGTTTCATGACGGTGTGGTACGAGGGTGGAAGGTATTAGTAGTAGATCTAACAAAGATAATAAACAACATAAGGGGAAGCAAGGCACTAGAGTACCACCCCCACAGTACGATAATTTTATAATTATTTATTTTTCTTGTATGAAAAGAGAAGAAACAAACATTCCATCATTTTTACAACAGTACACATAAAAAGGGGAAAGGGATGGTATATGAGTGAAAAAATATGTTTCCCCCTAGGAAAGAGAGAGCTTCTTTGCATAGCTACTTTAGTTCAGCCACATTGGAGGGTTTTCAACTATGAACTACCCATTTAAAGTCCTGCCACAGCATCTCAATTGGGTTTGGGTTCAAATCAGGACTAGGCCACTCCAGAACTTTAATTTGCTTTTTTTCCCCTTTATTTTTTGAGCCTTTCGGATGTGAACTAATGCATCTGCATGACTGCGTACTAAAGCACATGTGAAATCAGAGTGGCGAGACTTAATGAGCAAGGTGAAGTAGTGACCAGGAAGCTTTAAAAATGCATCCGGTAAAAACAACGCTAGCTTCTGATAGTTGAAGCCCTCACAGGGATGCTGGGAGTATGGCAAAGAGACGCAGCGTATCGTTCCCTCGGGGAACCATGGTTGCATACATAACCTAGAGACGTTCCCCTTCAGTAACTCAAGCTGCGTCTGAAACACTTTGGGAACGAGAATACCAACTCCGCCATGCTGACAAATGCCTGTATCGTGTCGAACAACCCTACATCAGCACCCAATCCTAGACAAATAAAACGGCCTGCTAGAATCGCTGGAGAGTCGGCTTCCCACATCCTAGCGACAATGTTGGAGCGAAACCTTGTAAATGTGAGTGGGGATGACCAG
The DNA here is from genome assembly GCA_018155175.1 of Sinocyclocheilus anophthalmus. Classification (NCBI taxonomy): domain Eukaryota; kingdom Metazoa; phylum Chordata; class Actinopteri; order Cypriniformes; family Cyprinidae; genus Sinocyclocheilus; species Sinocyclocheilus anophthalmus. The sequence goes on along the minus strand of JADLZN010005232.1, from coordinate 6,926 downwards.
CCTGCCGCATCACAGATGTTGTTTAGTGAAACACCTGACAGAAGGGCTTTAGATGCTGTCATACCTCTAGTTGAGTGGGCCCTGACTCCCAGAGGAAAGGGGAGATCAGAGGATTCGTAAGACTGGGAGATAGCCTCAACTGTCGACCAGCTTAATGTCTGCTTGGTTGCCGGGAGACCTCTCTCGGGTGGACCAAAGGAGACAAAAAAGTTGATAATTTTTCCTCCACAGGGCAGCTCTGTGGACATAGGTGTCCAGTGCTCGGAATTAAAACCCGCAAAATTAAAGTTTCCTCCCCTAGCACAGGGTTTTGCTCCGGACAGGAGACTGGAGGACAGAAACCTCGCAGCACTAGCTTGGTGGGTCTAACAATGGGAGCTCATATTGAGTGCACAATCGTGACCGAGGCTATTCGAATAGATCCAGTGGTGCAGGAGAGCAGTCAAGACATGATGGGGCCACAGAACAGCCTGAAGGCTTTTGGAGGGAGCTCTAGAGTGGAGAATGGTCTCAACAACCAAACTCGGATTGCAGTGACCAGAAGCTATGAGTGTGTGTTGCCCTCACCTCATAGGCGCATATCCACATTCCACAACCGTGGGCGAGGAGGAACAATCGTGTTGCCTTCCTGGAGTGTCAGAAGGTCTTTCCTGATCGGAATCTCCCATGGAGACCTGTCGAGAGGGGACCCAAGCTCCAAGAACCATACTTGGGCCGGCCAGAATGGGGCTACTAGCAGGAGACTGACCCCCATCTTGGCAGACTCTTTCCAGAACTTCCGGGAGCAGAGCAATCAGGGGAAATGCATACAGATGCAGCCTCAGGAATACAAGCTTCCCAGAGCCGTATGTTTTCGGACAGACACTGATAAGGCGGACTGTGCTCCTGTAGACCGCTGTGACCTTGAAGTAGGGATTCAACAATACACTGTTTTCCGTCAATATCCGATCTGCATCTAGAAAATTTTATTGGCTGATACCGATTCCGATCCGATACCAGTGCAGTATTTTTTATTTTTTTAAATCAATGTAGACTTTCTACTGTATACTTCTCTGTGTTAACCTGATCGTCATATATATATATATATATATATATATATAGCTATTATGTATACTATAAAATTAAAGAGGCATTTCTTTTAAAAGTATAACATGTGAGGCAGCCACTTATGATAGATTCCCTATCGATCATATGCTTCTGCCTCCAGTACTGTCACATTTAGATTATTAATAGCCTTTCTTCATTCTGTCCATATCAATAGCGCTTGTGTGCATCCTGTGGCGCAGAATGAGCACGTGACGCAACACCAGCGCTTATCCCTCCCCGTGCCAAAATACATTGCATCTTGACAAGTCCCCATGGAGTCACAGCAAGCAGCTCCGCATAGATAAGTTCAAAGCACAAAGGAAAGATATTGATGCGTAGTGTATTAAATATTCAATAATTTATTCAGCGGCCCTTTCTTTTAACATTTCAAATTATCGAGTTACTGTGGCTAAACAGCATATCTTGAAGAGAGGTTTCCGTTTTTTATGACTGTATAAGAACGATGCGACACACAGTTTGAATGCTGATGGAACCCCAGAATAGGTCATGGCACATTCGGGATTTAGATTGGTCTCAGCTGCGATGACCAATCTTGCAGAAATGCAGATCGGAGCCGGATACCGATACTGATTATCGGATGATGCAATCCCTACCCTAAGCACCGGAGGTGGCAAGGTGACAGAAACTGATCTCCTGAACCTCAGTGTGGGAGATCAGGGCAGAAAGGAACGCGTGCTGAATGTGGAGTAGGTGAATTAGAACCGGCAGGAAACGGTTTTTTCATAGCTTGCTTTTAGGACGATCTTTCCTGCCTTCTCGGCCAGACGGAGGGGGGACAGTTTATTTTTCTTCATCAAAAAAAAATCTAGCCCCAGCACATTCACCACCTCACACAACTCCTAATGCTGGAATGGACTGAGGTTGAAGTCCCAGCCTATCCCGTTCAATGCTCTCCACATTGACCTCCTCAGAGGAAGAGAGCCGAAGCAACATGCTTTCACTCTAGGGGGGAAGAAACCGCAGAGCGAGCTTCCGAACCCTGAGAGTGAGCATTGGATCTAGAGGGTGAGGGCGCAGAAAGGACCCCTGCACAAGATCCATCTTCGATCCCCACAATCTCAGTCGACGCTCTGCCTCGGCAGCTGCTGTACCAAAACTGCGTGGATCGTGAGCCCGTGCACCCTCCTCAAAGAGCACCATGCTCCAAGACAAGCAATGCAAAGATCATGTGTATTAGAGCCCTGCGTGGGACTGTTTTCTTGATCCCGCTTAATTTATGACCATTATCGCCCGCTCCCACAACGTGTGTCAAATTAGATTTGTAAATGAGCTCAGGATTTGTTGAGCAACGAATCCTTCACCATGGTCTTTTCAGTCATCTCTCCTTCCTCTTGACACGTGATCAGTCAAATCTGACTCCGGTAACTCTTGGATGCAGGGTTGCCAAGCATTTTTGGGAGGGCCGTTGAGCTGAAATATGTTATTTAGGTTGTAAACAACATATTTTGAGTTTTGAATATTTGGGATATTGTCATTGCTGTACATTGGACTGGTTTTGACCTGGCAGACCTGGCAACCCAGGCTGTACTATGAAGTAAAACAGACGTTTACATTTTAGTGTAGCATACGTTTTCCATCTGAACTTAATTATTTTTATTTCTATAAAAACAAAAAAAACAAACAAAAAAAATCTACGAGGTGGGCAAGTAATATAATTTTTTTATCAAACACCATGTAACACCAACTACCACAGCAAGCCTAGTGTTTATGTAACTCCATCATTCTATATGTGCCAAATCATGTCCACAGAACTGTGGGACGGTGGGACCCGCCCTATATTTTTGTGACCACCCACTCCCGTAGAGGTGAAACTGCCCAATCCCGCGAGATTGGCTTTCGGGCCCGTGGGACCCATGGAACCCGCAGGATCCCAGTCCCAACCCAATGCAGCCCTCATGTGTATCTCCGCCTGTAATGAAACACGGGCAGGGAGGAACACACTGACTAAAACGCTGCTTGTCTGACTTATCACTCAACATTTCTATATGGCATAATGGGATTTAGATGGACACAACACAGAGCACTTTCACCGGATGCGTTTTTAAAGCTTCCTGGTTGCTACGTCACCCCCTCCGTGACGTCTCGCCACTCTGGACTGATTTCATATGTGCTTCAAAATGCAGTCACGCAGACGTGTTCCCAAAGCATTTCTGACACAGCTCGAGTTCCCTGAAGGGGATCTGAATAGAAGACTTTAGATGGTATTATAGAAGATTGTATTGTACTATAAAATATTTGATGACATGAGACAAAAGTTCTGAACAGAAAAACTGAACAGAAAAAGTCTAATATAGAGAGTGTATAACTGAAAGGAATGCTGGCTAAAGCCTGAAGGACAGTGTATACTAAGCTCATGCTCACCTGTCCACAGCCCCATCTCTGAGTACTCTGCACCGCAAGTACTATGCTGTACCGGTTGTGCCAGAAAAAACCTTATATGTGGAGTTAGTTAAGTAATGCAAATGCTAAAATGCTCTAGTTTACAAATAAATCACTTTGATAAAAGTATTTGGTAAAGAGGTCATAAACAGATAGCACAAGTCATGATTACATCTACACTGTAATCATGATTAGTTTGAAAAAGAAATAAAATTGTTTGACATTGCTTCAGTAGCATTCACACTGCAAATGTGACATGCTCACATGTGTTTCTGGCTTCTTCTGAATGTAATATGCATAATCAAATAACAAAATCTAATTTACTTAACTTGGTAAGAGTGGATTGATCTGTGATTAGCTGTGATGATCCTTCCTAACAAACCACACAGTAAACCAGTTTTGTTTTTACAGTTATATGTCCAGTGCAATGTTTATGTCATAACGCTTGAGTAGTGGTGTAATGTGGCGCTATGTACAGTAATTTAGCAGGAAGCTGTGAACATTGGCCTCTTTTTTGCACTTTTCACTTCTAGCACTCTAGACCTTTCACTGGTGCAAAGCCACTGTAAAAGATGCTTTTCTTAATGAAGACCTACCTGTATATAAATAACTTTCCATCTAATGTCTCATCCTGAAGCTCTTGCTGAAGGTCATGTGTCTTTCAATATAATGGTGATTCCAAACTCAGACCAAGAAGTGTATTTAGGAGAGTTTAGGAGTTTTTGACTAAGATGGAAACAAATAATAATAACAAACAATAAATGGTGAATGGTTGCAAAAGATGCTTGGAATCTTTGATCAGCGTAGGTGAATCTATACAGATTTTAGGTGGCAAAAGGTTAGGTGGTTTGGTTTACAGTTATATTCTGTAAGTCAGTGTCATAACGTAGATATGGCATACCTGCATCAGTCCTTTTTAGCTGGACACACATTTTCCTTTGACTTGGAACATCAAGAGAAACAAATCGAAGAATTACAGTTGTCCTTTGTGCTGCTGTATATAATCACCGCCTGCACACTGCCTGGTTGACAGGCTTCAGGTTAGATGTTTTTTTTTTTTTTAATCTCTCAGTCCTGCCCGTGCCCACTCACAAAAACCTCAATTCTGAGTTTAAGGGTGTTTTTCACAACATTTAGTTTCACTTAAAAGAACCAACCAGGCACATCTCAGATTCAGAGTCTGAGTCTGATTCTGAAAGCAGGATTCACTCACCTCCACTCTGGCCCTCGCAAGACCAGTGAGCTTTTTCGTGTCCACCTCACATGATAAGATGAGGGAGGGCAGCAGGGCAGTGAAGATCAGGGTCCACATGCTGCCGGAGACGAGGCTGGAGCTGATCTGAATCTGATCTGTCTGATCTCTACGCGGACTCTGCCACGTCACGGCACTCATATTTCACTCTTTCTCTTTTTTTTCTTGCTGTTTTTGAAGGGAACATCTATCGCTGTCTAGAGGCAGAGAGAGAAATTCCCCATAAGGGTGAAATGGGTATAAACGGATTTAGTGATGAGATGATACAATTTCAGTGTTTCGTTTGGGTTTGTGTGACAGTAGCCTATTTCATATCCTCCTGACCAGTGTTGTGGGTAACACATTACAAGTAACGCGAGTTACGTAATCAGATTACTTGTTCAAGTAACTAGTACAGTAACGCATTACTTTTTAATTTACAAGAGAATATCTGAGTTACTTTTTCAAATAAGTAACGCAAGTTATTTTTTTTTCCCATTTATTCACTGACATTTCTCCTGTCCCCATGTTGAGAGTAATCAGAAGATGTTACTGTAGTTCTAAAAAAAATATGAATATGCATTAATTCATCTCACTCAAAAAAAACCCCCGCAGATTCAGTATTCCTAAAAATGATTAAAAATAATGCAACTCAGAATGTGACGCAAACCTGTAATAATTAAATATGTTAACACAAATATCCTTTTATGTATTTAATCCCATTCTATTAAGCAATGTCTTTGCTTCTGAGCTTCGATGATCCAGTTCAAGCGTACTAATAAGCACAAATTACTCTAGACAAACATCTGTGTGTCTTTGTTTATTGCTGAAGTGTGTTGAAATGTCTTCTTCTGCATTCTACTGTACGTTCCCTTCAGTCTGAGGCTTATTCATTTCACTTTTGGTTTGTAAAGGCTTTTATATTTGCCAAAAATAACTTTTTTATTTTAAAAACAAACAATCAAGCCCTGTCCAGATTTAAAAAGTAACGCAAAGTACCGTAACAATACTTTCCATAAAAAGTAACTAAGTAATGTAATTAGTTACTTTTTCATGGAGTAACGCAATATTGTAATGCATTACTTTTAAAAGTAACTTTCCCCAACACTGCTCCTGACAACCAGCTATGAGTTTTGTCCTCTCTAGAGAGCATTATTTTTTAGCGATTTCTCTGAGACCTTGCATGTCACAGCTGTAAGTGAAAAGAGCACATTCAGGGCTTTTCAGAGATACCAAATGTTTGAATGTTTCACCTTGATTAAAAATGGCTGACATAAATTTAGTGCTCAAATTCAACACCCTTATGAAAATATGATAATATTTTGTAATTATAATTTAAATCTGATTCATTTTCAAATTGTTTGTCATAAATCAACATCTCGGGAAAATGCTATGGGGTTTCAAATCAAAAATAGGACTTTCTGTTATGAAACAGGACATTGATTTCATACATGTCCCCTGTAGAGGATACCAGGACTAAAAGCATGTTTATTACACATTTTGGGAGACACAACTATAGGGAAAGAAATTATATTTCAATATTCCTATGAAATATTAGATATTATTATGAAAATCTTGCCAATTATTACTCCCATTATTACACTTCTTTTTCATTACATGTTGCCCCAAAAACAAATTAATATGCAAATTATATACAGTGTATACATTGTACATAATGGGACAACCCGTTTATGGGCATTTTACGCACGTGTTGCATAAAGCAAAAAGGTATATCAAATCATTGTTATATCTTTCATAACATAGTTGAGAATCCTTTTTATACAAAGTTTGGCATAAAAAATAAAAAAGGATTGGGGATTTTTTTGATTGTTTTTGCTTTTTCATGACATTCCATGTCATTTTATTTTGAGAAAAACTAAGTCCTGGTGTCCTCTACAGAGGACATAGCATAACAGCTGTCAAAAAATAAATACAATTTTTTTCTTATGCTCTAAACAGTTTGTTCCCAACCCTAGGTCCTGGAGGCACCCAGACACTGCACGTTTTGCATGTCTCCTTTCTCTGACGCACCGATTTCAGGTCTGGGAGTCTCTACTAATGAGCTGATGATCTGAATCAGGTGTGTTTGATTAAGGAGACATGCAGTGTCGGGGAGCCTCCAGGACCAGGGTTGGGAACCACTGCTCTAAACAATGTAATGACATGAAACAATATTAAATTCACAAAACTGTTTTTTTCCCTGGTAGTC